>CM041806.1:36080393-36445392 GCA_023376895.1 Aspiorhynchus laticeps | reverse complement strand
CAAAACCTGTCTTAAGTAGCACGGTTATATTTGTAGCAATAGCCAAAAATACATTGTAGGGGTCAAAATTTAAAAAAAATATTTTATGCCAAAAATCATTAGGATATTAAGTAAAGACCATGTTCCATGAAGATATTTTGTAAATTTCCTACCGTAAATATCAAAACTTTTTTGATTAGTAATATGCATTGCTAAGAACTTCATTTGGACAACTTTAAAGGAAATTTTCTCAGTGTTTTAATTTTTTTGCACCCTCAGATTCCAGATTTAATATTGTCCTATCACAACAAACTATACATCAATGTAAAGCTCATCTATTCAGCTTTCAGATGATGTATAAATCTCAATTTTAAAAAAAAAATTACACTTATGACTGGTTTTGTGGTCCAGGGTCACATATGCTCTCTTACGTGAAATATGCTCTAATAGTTTTGCCAGATAGCTGCAGAGAAGCACCGTTCTCAGCCGCGAGAGCTGTCAGCTTCATGATCGGCTGCTGGGGCTCTTCTACGGCGAGCAGGAAGGCTGCTTCTTTATCTTCTTCTTGGGGGGTTAGTGAGGAGATTATCTTCATGCTGAGCCGCTGACAGAGAAAAATTCTGATGAATTGGTATTCAGCGCTGACTTAAGGCCGATGCCTCCCCCCGTTTTGGGAGGCAGAAAGGTCATTTGAACGTGATTCAATCAGGCTTCAGTATTTCAATGAAACTGTATTTCCCCAAAGCATCATCAGCTAAACTGACACAATGCAAATGAACCGTACGGATAAGGGAGATTACTAGAACTTTGAAAACAGAATATATTAAAATAAAAACTATATAAAACAAACTGGAATAAAAATGAATACCTATACATGAGAAAAATATATAAAAATTGGTCTTAATTTTAAAGATTGTAATTAATAAAACCTGTAATCTCAATAATACTAAAATAACACTGATATCAGATGTATTACAACAGCAAACATTTTAGGAATTCTACAGTTTTGAGAAAATATCCACTATCATTTAGGTTTTTCCATTTTCTCTTAAGAAATAAATTTTTATAGAACAAAACTGGATTGTGAATCATAATGTGCACTGAACCGAATATGAATGAATTGTAAAAACGTGCTATTCATGATCATCTTTTTATTTAATAAACCCCACAAACGCAAATATTCAAAAGAACTAAACAAAACCGATGACAGATCTCACGTTTACAGACCAAACCCTCTCAAACGATGAGACATGAACAGTGCTATTCAACACAGAACACTGAAGATCATGTGACACTGCGTAGTGTTTGAACAAAACCACAGCATTCATTAACCTCAACAATGGTGAATCCACAATTCAAAATCAGAAAGGGATTTTGTGTAAAGAAAATAACACCCATTTTTAGGTACCATTTAGATTTTTTGTATAGTATTTGCTTGACAATTAACTTTTGATTTTAAATTAAGAGGCAGCACAGCAAATACTGATGCATGAATACAAAACATTTTTATGATTTAAATTTGATGAATCTTGACAACTGAATATTTATTACTGTAATTATAGCACCACTGAAAAAAAAATCCCAGGAGTAAAACAAACATACATTAATAAATTCTGTAAGAAAAAATTTGCTTAATTTTCATTCAAATAACATTTAAAAATCTTAATATTTTTCTAAACATTCCCTTCAGTTTCTTTCAACAAAATATAATTTATTTCTTGTGATTTTGGGGTCCAGGTTTTGTGAGATTCACCCCTACATAAATGAAATTTCACTTCAACATCATCAAATATCAGGTTGTCTGATCTGATTAAATTCTGACACGTTCTTGAACATATAAAGCAGCAGACACAAAAATCAATGATATCTGCTCAAAACAAGCCACTGAAATGTCATTAGCAGGAAGTTCAGTCTCAGATGTGATTCAGACCGGATCTGAATCAGAGAAGCTGTGATGAACACATTAGTGTTTGTTCTGGTTATTCTAGAGCTCCTCTGTAAACAAGTTCACATCACAGACAACGCTTCCAATAACAAACAGTTTACAAGAGCATGAGGAAGAAAACTATCATGTCCAGCTCATCAAAACAAAAATGATGCATATATTTTAACCCATTAAGACTTCTTGCATTAACATTTAGACGACAGTTAAGCACATTTTGATTCCAATTTGTCATTATTATTGTAATGCAACAAAAAACTGTTTCTCATTGCTGTAAAAAAGACTATTTAAATCATAAAAATGTAAATGGTAATATTTGTGCATCACAGTAATAGTTGTACCGATTTAACTTCTATTTTAAAACAAAACAAGCATGGAGTGTAATAACAATTATGATTTACATTAATGACACAGTGCAGGTTAAAATGTGCTTAATTGTCATAAAAATAATCATAAATACCAAAGGTCTTGGTCCTAAAACAGGCTTTGTTATCTTTATGTAAAACATTTTTTCTTTTGGTTTTGGTGGGTGAATGTATGGAGGCTTGTTTCTGCCACATGATGAAAAAAAATTGGAATTTAATTGCGACTTTATTTTCCTCAAGTTTTGAGTTTATATCTCATAATTCAGACTTTGTATCTTGCAATTCTGAGAAACAAAAAGTCAGAATTGTTAGATATATACTAGACTTTTTTCTCGCAATTCTGCCATTGCAAGTTTATTTTTTAATCACAATCGTAATATTGGCAATTCAGACTTTTTTCATCTCGCAAAGCAGTACGCAAGAAACAATGTTCAAAATGTACAATACGAACTCAGAATTGTCTGGTACAGTCTTGCAATTCTGCAAGGGGGAAAATCATAATTATGAAATATAAATTCAGAATTACAAAATATACTCAGACTTTGTTTCTCACAATTCTGAGAACTCTGGCTTTTTTTGCAATTCCAATTTGTCAAGTTCAGAATCTCGCAATTCTGAACCAAAATCCTAATATATCTCAGAATTCCAAGTTTACATTTCGCCATTCAGACTTCTTTCTCAGAAATTGCGAGAAAAAAAGCCACAGTTACCTTTATTTGATTTTTTATCCAGTGGTGGAAACTGAGTGTGTTTTGTGTGCAGCTGCTGGTCAAACAAATGATTCATGATTCAGTGCGATTGTCTTGATGCTTCAGCTCTGAGAAGCAGTGCAAGATTCAGAGAAATACAGACACGTGACGGGAGGAGAGCGCATGCGGCTGCGCTCGCTTCATCAGGGGTTTGTGTTGAGCAGACGAGCCGTTTCTGAGGGTGTGTTGACGAGAGCTGGGCTGATCTTCTGATTGGGATGCATGGAGTTTGTTCACAATATGTAAAGGCCAGTTCATGATTTGGCAGTTTGTGTTGTGAAGACGGATGCGGGTCAGTCGTTGATGAGAGCCAGGATCATGCTGCAAAAATAACAAACCTCATTTACACACTCGACATTAACACTACAGCTACTGTTACCACCTCTTTAACATTTCATCTGAAAACTGAATGTGTGGATTCAGATTGTGAGTTCAGTTCTAGACTCTGTGATTTGATGAAGTTTTTTAGTTAAAGTGCCCCTATGATGGATTTTTGAAAATGATCTTTCATGCAGTGTGTAACAGCTCTAAGTGAATGAAAACATCCTGCAAAGTTTGAAATCTGAAAGTGCACCGTGTATAAAGTTATTGTCTCTCAAAAGAAAGAGTCGACTCTGAATTATTGAAACGAGTCGTTTTTAAAATGAATCCCAAGCCGTTTCATGTTGACCTCAACATGAAACATTACCATATTGCCCACCCACTTTTCACTTTGGTCTGAATGAAAATGCAAATTCATTCTTTGCCACTAGGTGCCGCTTTTTTTAGAGTGGTAAAAATAGAGGTTTCCCTGGTAACGCTGTTCACAAAGCAGCACTGCGCTCACAAACGCTGCTTTATCAGACATTACAGGCAGGGCCGTCGCTAGTGGGGTGAAAGTTGGTGACGATTATAGGGGCCCGCGGCTGAGGGGGGGCCCCCCGGCGATCTCAACCGATTGGCTGAGGCCAGCCTAAAAAGACGCTCAGGACAGGCGGGCCACTGCTGCGCGTCGTCACGAAAGCTTATCATTTGCACGTGTTTTTAAGCCTTGCCAATTTAAACATTCAAAAGAGTTTAAAGCAGGGGTTTCCAACCGGGGGGTCGCGGCCCACTAGGGGGCCTCAGTGATGCTCCAGGGGGGCCGCGAGACATCTTAAAATTAATTTAAATATTATTCTATAATTGTTTAATTTCATTATTAATGTGTTAAATTAAAATGATCAAAGCACGGCCTCTCTCGTATTCTGTGAATGATTGCTTCGGACTCGGAGCAGCAAGCCTCAGCACTGTTAAATACAGACTGAACGGCTGCTTCAAAACTTCCAACCACTGCACGCAAACTACATCTCTGGGCTGTCAGAAGCAAACCGTCGCGCTAATGTAAAGGAAAAGACGATTAGAGTAATAATAACGATAATAATAATAACTTGCGCGTGCCTAATGTATGACACTCCTGTATATCAGAGCCGTACATTAGGCACGCATTATTGATTCACAAACTGTGCGCTCTCGGGGCTCTGATCCCTATCGTATTTTTGCGTTAAATTTCAATATATTTGCATAGTTGTCCAAATGAATGTCCTGTGAGTGTTTTATAATGTATGCTCACCCATAGAGGCTCAGTGGTGTTTATGAACATCAGACGCGCCCTGACGGAGTAACTGTTCACTGATCCCATCTTCGTCGAACCGCCTTCAGATCGATGCGTTTCAACAACTTTAAAATGTATTTGCTGTATATTTCATTTGTATGTTTATTTTTTAATGGATAAAAACAGTAGATATTCAGTCAGTCCAGTTCAAAGCGACAGGTTTAGTGAGTGGTCTTTTGGCATCTGTTGTCCTGTTTGGTATGGCAGGTTCACTTATTTAAGAAAAAGTTTTCTGAAGTTGTAAAGTATGTCTGAAATAAAGAATTCAGGAGCTTTAAATCTATATATATATATATATATATCTATATATATATATATATATATATATATATATATATATATATATATATATATATATAACTTTAAAAAGTTAGAATTAAGCAGAGGGTTTTCTTTCAAGTTATAAAGTATAGCTTTAATTTAAAGTTCGTTTGAATTTTGAGGGGTTTTTTTAATAACATGCAGTAGAAGAAGAAGGCAAAACAAATGTTTTGGTTAATAAAAAAAGTTTACAATTAAACACTTTTTTCTTTGCTGCGGAAGTACAGTATAAGAGGAAATGTCAGGCATAGGGGGGCCTTGCAAAATTGACCGGAGAAGAAGGTGGGCCCCGGAGTAAAAAAGGTTGGGAACCCCTGGTTTAAAGCATTCAAACACAAGACGTGGAAAAGCTCAACTGAGTACTCGCACGCTGTGTTCGGTGCTCACGCAGAGAGCCACGTCTCAGACAGCAAGACTGAACCGAGCTCTCCTTCGCGTCCTCCTGCACCCGAACGAACAAATACAAATCACAGTTTAAACATGCAAACAGAAAAAGATGTGAGACAGCCCAATTCAGCACCAGCGCGCGGTGTTCTGTGTGCACAGGGCGCACGCAGAGACGCGTCTCAAAGCGCTTGAACACCGAATTTGATTCTTCTTGCTCTTTTACCAACAAATACATACAAAATGATGTCAAAATACCAGTCTTTGAGAGTATCCTCAAAAAAACTGTCAGTCCTTGCATGCGTGGCAACCTGTTGTTGGGGACTCCCAAAACCAAAATATGAACCTTTCATTACCCATAATAGGGGCACTTTAATGTATGCAGGCATATGATCAGCTAAGGACCAAAAAAATAATAATTCCCCCACACCTCAATCAATATGGCTATATAATAATAATAATAATAATAAAACTGGGTATTTATTAAGTTCAATATTAATTTAAAGATAATAGTATTATCTTTATTATTGTCAATAACAATAATGATGAAAATTTAAAAAAATATATAATAATTACTTAGTAATTAGAAATATTGCAATAATACTGTTTTACTGTAAAATAAAAACAGAATGTAATAAAAATATAATTACAATAAAATAATATATTTTTTATATATATATATATATATATATATATATATATATATAGTTTAATAAAATAAAGGTATATTAATATTAATAGTATCATTAATTATAATAATAATAGTTAATAATAAAAACTTATTACTACAAGTTATTTGTACAAAAATACATAGTTTAATAAAATATAATGATACATATTAATAGTAATAATTACTACAAATAAGTTTTACTACTGCAATACTATTTTGCTGTAAAATAAAATCATTAATATTATTTAATAGTATTATCATTTTATTTTACAGAACAACAGTAAAATTAGTAATATTTATCTTAATTTCTTTGCTTTTTAAATGTTAAAGAATAGAGCAGTGAGCCCTTAAAGCTTCTCGTTTGTTGACAACATATTTGACTAATGAAAAATGTATGTTAATATTTGTTAATAGCAACACAAAGTTGGGATTCCTGTCGGAGCAGACGGTTCTTAGAAGAAGATAGTGTGTGTTTACCTGTACAGGTAGATGAAGAAGCAGAGAAGGTGGAAGCCCAGTTTGATCATGGCTTCCTTCATGTGGGACTTGAGCTGGCCTCTGTTGTGAATCTCTGTGGGATCGTACACTCCCATGTTCCCCATGGGAACCTTCACGTATCTGTTCACACACATCAATGACAGTTAGCTGGAGCATTCCTCAGGTGTATATCTGCAGTGTGTGACGTGTGATTGGGCTGAATCACCTGTAAACGTCCCATGATGCCACAGGTAAGTTGAGCAGGAACACAAACCAGTGCATGGAGACCAGCATTAGGACCGTGGCCAGAGCCTGAGCGATCATCTCAGGAATGACCCACTGGACACAAACCACACCATCACAGAGATGAGCCACAAAACATCCGCTCATTTACATTATTGAGCATTTACTACAGTATTAGAGATCTGGATTTCATCTGTTGTGCAAATGTTCAAATAATAACTGCTGCTGTCAGATCATCAATTCAAAATCACGTTCATTTCAATCACATTCCTGCTGCTTCCCTGTCACTTATGAATGCAAGATGCACGAAAAATCTCATTTTAATCTGAGATAGATATATATTATCAAAAGTCACTTATTACAGAAAAGGTTATACATCTACTGTTAAGTGCTTTGACACAATCTGTATTGTTAAAAGCGCTATATAAATAAAGGTGACTTGACTATTGTTTACAATTACTATTGTGCATTCAATTCTAATTAAATTATGTAACAAGTAACATGAGTAGAAAAATTCATTAATTTCATAATTTACATTCACCCTTTTGAGTCCTTACGGAAGAGAAAAGTTCAGTTTAACTGAAGAATCACATATATTCAATCACTGTGTAATACAATAAAGTCGGTTACATGTTATTAAAGTAATTAAACATCACAATTAAAATAAACTGGTTTTGCATCTATAAAAATTTGAGACCTACAGTGGGGTCCAAAATATTGAAACCTTTGGTATTCTGCATTAATGCTCGGCATGACACCTTGAGTAAAAACACTGAATTTGATCATTTCTAGTTGTGCTTTGCTTTAATGACAGAAACCCTCGAGCTGAGCAGAACCTGACGATCATGTTCTTCAGCAGAAACACACGGCTTCATCTAAAGAACATGCTCAAGATTCACTTCTTCACATGATCAGCTGCAGAATCCGGTTTTACATTCACTCTCTTTGCTGCATTTAATGTGAAACAACTCAGATTTGTGCTCTCAGATGCTGAACCCATTGTTCATATCTGTTATCCCTCTGGTTGTGTTCGGACTCCTGTCACTCTTGTGGTGTTCCCGGTCAAAAATGACCGGACTCCGATCAACTGCTTATAAATCTGTCATTATGCTATATTATCACCAAATATTGGATTCAATCTGTTTGTCAACTTGACTTTGTGCAATTTTGTACAAAATAAAAGCATTTAAAAGCAAACTTCCTGATTAATCATTAAAGCACACTAGTGTGAGAAACAGTGAAAATTTTCATAATTTTTGATCTCATATTGTGAAAATTATTCATAAAAAAAGATTTTTTCACTCAAAAAATGAGGTGCCTACTTTCAGATAAATGAGGCCTACGATTAATCAGATGCAAATAGAAACACAAAACCAGTCCTAAATGAAAGAAAACAAGTTGACAAAAAGATTGAATCCAATATTCAGTGATAATATAGCATAATGACAGATTTATAAGCAATTGATCAGAGTCCGGTCATTTTTGACCGGGAACACCACAAGTGTGACTTTTTGCAATTTTGTACAAAATAAAAGCAATCTTCCTGATTAATCATTAAAGTACATTAGTGTGAGAAAGAGTGCAAATTTTCATAATTTTTTGTTTAATATTGTGAAAATTATTCATAAAAAAGATTTTTTCACTCAAAAACTGAGGTGCCTACTTTCAGATAAATGAGGCCTACGATTAATCAGATGCAAATAGAAACACAAAACCAGTCCTAAATGAAAGAAAACAAGTTGACAAAAAGATTGAATCCAATATTTAGTGATAATATAGCATAATGACAGATTTATAAGCAGTTGATCAGAGTCCGGTCATTTTTGACCGGGAACACAAGTGTGACTAGGTGAAATAAAACCCACAAAAAATTAAGAAAAATCTAAAAAAATGAGTGAGAAGTACTTATACCCTATGTGAACAAAGTCAGTAAGTTTGAGTGCAATGCGATAACGTTAACTAGTATTTTCGGGTCAATTTGACCCGAACACAACCAGAGGGTTAGAGAATAATGATCTGTAAAGAAAGACGTTGACCATCCAGACTCACTTTGTTTAGCTTGGAGCAGCAGGACCGAGCATTGATGTAGTCACACTCCAGATCAGACAGAGTAATGATCTGAGCGGGGAGTTATGGAAATATACAGAGCATTAATAACTAATATAATCTGAATCAGTACAACACACATTATAAACACATCCTCATGAATGACACACAGAGCCTAAACAACCAGCATCTGTCCGCTCACTGCCGGACCTCTTCATTCAGCTCGAGACTCTCTGAAGGATACGAAATACACGGAGAGGAATATTAAAGCGCAGCAGTCGACGAGCGACAGAATGAACACGGCGGCCTCCATGTCTGCGCTTCCGCTTTCGGCGGGTTCTCCTCTCTTCTTCTTCGTTGGAGTTTTACAGCAGTTGGCATCCATAGTGTTGCATTACTGCCATCTACTGTCTCATTGTCTCTTAATTACATTGATTAAATTCGTCCTTCCAGTCCAGTCCTCCTTAAAAAACTAAACAAACATCTCCGTCCTTGGTCATTATTTCCACACGTTACTATATTTTAACATTATACTCTCCTAGCTATTTCCTGTAACTGATTCTTGAACTCTTGCCTTTCTTGTATATATTTCTTACATGATATAAAGATATGCTTAATTGTTCATCACATAGTCCTGTAGGATGTTTTCCCATAACATGAAGAGTTTTGTTTAGCTTGCAACGACCAATCCTCAGTCTATTTATTATAACTTGTTCCTTCCTTTTATTTCCCTTTTTACTTTCCACACCGATCATATTTTGTATCATGTACAGATGTCTCCCTTTAATTTCATTATCCCACTGCTGCTGCCATTTGTGCCTTATCCTTTTCCACACTAAACTCTTCCCTTCTGCTTCTGATCATTTAGTTTTGATTATTTTTTGATCATCTTTTGCCAGTCTGTCTACTTTCTCATGCCCCTGGATGCCCACATGCGCCGGCACCCACATGTATGTGATATTTTTCCCTTGTTTACTTATTCTTGAGTTTGTAAATAAAATTTCATAAAGTAATTCCTGATGATTTCTAGTTACACCAGACTTTATACTCATGAGGGCAGATACAGAATCACTACATATTACAACATTGTCCCATCTAGATTGTTCAATCACTTCTAATGCTATTAATATAGCATATAACTCGACTGTATACACACTTAAACTATCAGATGTTCTTTTGTTTACTCCCACATGATGTCTAGGGATATATACAGCAGATCCCGTTGCCTCTGTTTGTAAATCCTTTGATCCATCTGTAAAAATGTGAACTGGTTCTCCTCTCGCTGCTGAAGCGTCAGTGTCCGGAGGAGCCGAGTCATGCAGCAACAGCAGAGACTCGCTGCTGCCTCACAAGCAGTGTTGGGAAGTAACTAGCTGAATTACGGAATTTAATTACAAAATACATGGCATTGTAATCAGTTACTGAGAAAAATGTGTAATTAAATTACAGATACTTATGAAAATGTTAATGATTACAAAGAGGGTTATATCTGATTTTTGTTTTCATACACAGCCACATTTACATTTACATTTACATTTAATCATTTAGCAGACGCTTTTATCCAAAGCGACGTACAAATGAAGAGAACAATAGAAGCAATCAGACCATCGAGAGAGCAACAGTATACAAGTGCCATGACAAGTCTCAGTTAGTCTAGCACAGTACACGTAGCTAGGATTTTTTTTTTTTTTTTTTTTTTTTTTTTTAAATAGAATAGGTAAGTTAGTATTAGTTAGTCAGGTGCTGGTGAAAAAGATGTGTCTTTAGATGTTTTTTGAAAATGGCTAAAGACTCAGCTGTTCGAATTGAGATCGGGAGGTCATTCCACCAGCTGGGCACAGTCCAGGAAAAGGTCCGTGAGAGTGATTTGGTACCTCTTTGGGATGGCACCACAAGGCGTCGTTCACTTGCAGAACGCAAGCTTCTGGAGGGCGCATAAGTTTGAACCAGCGAGTTTAGGTATATTGGTGCAGTGCCAGTTGTGGTCTTGTAGGCAAACATCAGTACCTTGAATTTGATGCGAGCGGCTATTGGTAGCCAGTGTAACCTGATGAAAAGAGGGGTAACGTGAGCTTTTTTTGGCTCATTAAAGACCACTCTGGCTGCTGCATTCTGGATCAGTTGCAGAGGGTTGATAGTACATGCGGGAAGGCCCGCCAAGAGAGCATTACAATAGTCCAGTCTGGAGAGAACAAGAGCTTGGACAAGGAGTTGTGCAGCTTGCTCTTGCAGGAAGGGCCTAATCTTCCTAATGTTGTATAAGGCAAATCTGCAGGACCGGGCCGTTGTAGCAATATGGTCCGTGAAGCTTAACTGATCATCGATCACAACTCCAAGGTTCCTGGCAGTCCTGGAAGGAGTTATGGTTGATGAACCCAGCTGTATAGAGAAGTTGTGGTGAAGTGATGGGTTGGCAGAGAACACGAGCAGTTCTGTCTTAGCAAGATTGAGCTGAAGGTGATGGTCCATCATCCAGCTAGAAATGTCACTCAGACAGGCTGCAATGCGATCTGTTACCGTCGGATCATCTGGTTGGAATGAGAAGTAGAGTTGAGTGTCATCAGCATAGCAGTGGTAGGAAAAGCCATGCTTCTGAATAACCAATCCTAATGACGACATGTAGATGGAGAAGAGAAGTGGTCCAAGCACTGAGCCTTGAGGAACTCCAGTAGCAAGAAGTAGCACATACAGATATAATTGATTTCTTTCATAAGTTGCAGTGACTGCTCTAATATATGTGTCTCTGGAGCACAAAACCAGTCTTAAGTCTCTGGGGTATGTTTGTAGAAATAGACAACAATATATTGTATGGGTCAAACTTATCCATTTTTCTTTTATGCCAAAAATCATTAGGATATTAAGATCATGTTCCATGAAGATATTTAGTAAATTTCCTACCATAAATATATCGAAACTTCAGTTTTGATTATTAATATGCATTAATAAGAACTTCATTTGAACAACTTTAAAGGTGATTTTCTCAATATTTTGATTTTTTTGCACCCTCATATTCCAGATTTTCAAATAGTTGTATCTCAGACAAATATTGTCCTATCATAACAAACCATACATCAATGGAAAGATGATTTATTATTCAGCTTTCAGATTTCGAAGACTGGTTTTGTGGTCCAGGGTCACATACGAGACATCAATGTTTCAGCAGTTTAGGACACATGCTTATTCGATGACTGTTTTATTTCCTATTTGGGTTTATGCATATGCTTTATCTTTTAAGATGAACAGTTTATTCATTGTTAGATGTCAGTGTTTCCTGTCATAGCTGTGCAAAGATTTGATTTCAAAAACAGTATAGCTACTAAACTATTACTTATGGTTTTAAATGTTTAATTTAAGCTCAGAATGATCTCAAAGTAAGTGTTAGTTTGTGGTGCTGTGCTTTAAAATGACATGATTATAATCTTAATTCAGGGATAAAGGACTTTGTAAGTGATGAACCCTGCCTGCTTTACATGTTTGAACATGATTAACAGCTGAAAACATTAGACTTTAGAAAACTAATCAAATTAATCAGTTACATTACTTTAATAAAGTACTTGAAATACACTACTTATTACATTTCCAAAGTAACCTTCCCAACACTCACAAGATAATATGGCTTGAATGAAAAACACAACACATCTCAATAAACACAAAATCATTATAGCGTCAAAAACATTTACCATTAAAATGAACAAATAAATAAACAAACAAAGGCAAAACAGTTGTTTAAATAATTTGCCTTGAATAGTTTTGGACGTGTTTAAACCTGCCATACAAAAATGCCATCAAACCAAAATATTTCCAGTATGTTTTATTGTATAATTTCTGCTATTTATTTATTAATTGATCTTTTTATTAATTAATCTTAGTTGTCAAATTGGTCAAATTCTCACTTCACTCCAGACGCTCTCACTGTTACGAAATAACAGAGAACTGCTGGAGAACTACTCAAACTGAGTCAATGATTCACGAGTCATTTAGCTCAGTTCTGTCAACAGTCTTTGTGAAGAGTCGACTCAAAAGAACCGTTCACTCATGAATCAGACATCGCCATAACCCTAGAAACTTGACCTTCTGTCTAAAACAGAAAATACAAGGTTTAACCACTGATAACTTTTTATTCATTTGATCGCATAAATATGATAAATTCAAAAAAATTATAATAAACACAATGTTAATCATTCTAAATTATGGCTAGTTTTAGGCATTCATATTTTTTTATTTTCATTGCGGTACAAAACCTATCTATTTAAATATAGCTATTTATTTGACACGTATTATTTTTTCATATTTTAAATATAATTAATATTAATTATTATTACAAAACCCACAAAATATTCATGTTTATACAAGTAAAATGTCTCGTTACATTATAAATTACATACTTTGATATTCCCGTTATTTATTGATATTCCTATTCATCAAATATTGAACAACGGTATGATTAACATTCCTACAATCTTACTATGGTGAAGGCTTCGCTCATTAATATTAATTACGCAACGCGAGGTTCATTCAACGGGTTTAACCAGATAAATTATTATTATTATTATTATTATACCTTCAAGCGTGTTTTGTTTAACTAATTGGCTGCAAAGCATACATTGCTTGAAGTTCATGAATATTAATTATTTTACGCTGCTGGACTGGGAAGGTTTCTACCAGAGCCGTTGAGAAATTATTGTTATTATTATTATTATTATACCCAGGGCCGTAGTTAGAGGATTGGGGGCCCCCTGAAAAAATATTGATGTGGGCCCCCCCCACACACACATATCATATACTGTACAATATACAAGCATGGAACCAAATTGCATGCTTTTTTTGTGGTTTTCATAATATCTCAGTTAACTATATAGTAAAATTCCTGGATTTTGTGGGGGCCCCTAGAATTGTCACCACCTTTCACCCCACAAGCAACGGCCCTGATTATACCTTCAAGCGGGTTTGGTGGCTGCAAAGCATACGCTGACTGAACGTCATGAATATTAATTAGTTTACGCTGCCGGACTCATAAGGTTTCTACGCAGCGCAAGTGTGTTCTAATTAATATTCATGAGCTGTGCTTTCGCCGTAGTAGGGTTCGTAGTTTGGTCGGAACCGAGCACATCTCGAGTTGCAGTTATGGCGGAGCCTTCAGCGCGGAGAGATGTTGATGAGTGGCACGATTTGAAGGAATTGAAGAGCGGAACGGGACGGGATCTTGCTCTGGAGCGGGCTCGTGTGAACGCTGGAGAGATGTCGCTGCTGCTGGATGGGCTTTCTGTCACAGAGGACATGATCACACACTTCGACGAGAAGTTACAATTATGCTTCCGAAATATAAACCCTAAACCGGACGCAATGAATCCAGTGACGCCGATAAATGAGGATACGAGCCTGAAATGCGATGAGTAAGTGAAGAAAAGCATGCATCAGTGTACTGTAACACACTGCATTAATGTGCATCATCATTGTTATGTTCATTGAAGACATTCTGTCAGCGCATATAACGCGTCTAATGAGAGCACGAGTCATGACAGGAAGCGGGAGTGCAGTGTTCACAGATGATACCTTGCTGATAGCCAGGAGTTTGATTATGAGTTAGAACTGATAAGGAACATCAGCGGGGGTCACGTGACTGTGGATGTGTTTACTGTCTCAAGGGTTCTTGTTTATTTGTCACATACACAATCACACAGGGTATAATCAGTAGTGAAATGTAGGTCAGGACAGGTCCGCTCAATGGACAGTGCAAAAAATAAAAAAATAAAAATAAAAGATGATACATAACACAGGAGCATATATATAAATGTAGGTAGGAATAAGATAAGAAATAAAAGTAATAAAAATAATAATAATAATAGTACAAACAAGAAATAAAATTAGGAGTAAAGGAGTAAAATGTGCAATGAACTAAAATGTGCAATACAGTCTACTGTGGGTCTCGTGAGTACAAGCGGGATTCATCATGAAGCAGAACTCAGTAATAGTTTATACAAGTTACATGATGAGCAGATTATTGCTGAAGTGAAAGTACTTCATATTATGAAAGTGTAAAAAGTTCTAAAAGTTTACAATAAAGGTACTGCACTAAAAAAAAATGTTTTATATATAAAATATATATTTTACAATTATTTTGGCATTGAGTATTCTGGAATTGCTATAAAATCAAAGCCATATGTCTAACCAAATTTGAAGTTGATATCACAAAAATTGAGGTTCAAGTGAAATTTTATTTAGGCGTTATACCAAAAATAGCCACTGGGTGACAAACTCCGTTTCATTTTTTTATGTATTTTTCCTGTCACAAATTTATACATTTCTGTCACAATATTACTTCTATAAAAAAACAAAAATGGAACCTTGAGATTCAGACCTTTTCAACAATACGTGATTTGTCAAGATTAGAAAAGTTTTGATTATAAAATAAGTTGTGTTATATGACACTTGACCCCGCCCACCAGGGGAGGAGCCCACTTAAAAGAATTTAAAGTACAATATCCAGGGTAACGCAATATTCAATTTCAAAACACAGGATGCATTTTGTGTATTTAAGCTTTTGAATGATATCTAGTTTAGGATGCTTTACTGAAATATGTGATAAGGAAAAAGGCAATAAAATAAAGAGCAGTGCTTTTTGTGATGGTGCTTTTTATTGTTATTGTCATTCCTGACAAAGCTGCATGAAGAGTATAAAAAATAAAATAAAAATCTAAAATTAACAGCATACGGTTATGGGATTATCTTGACACCAGTTGGTTAAAAGTCATTGCAAAAATTGTCCAAAAAAGTGAAGTTAGTTCTAGCATCTTCTATATTTGCTGGTTTCACTTGTTACTACTAGCTGGATTACATCTGGTCAAATATGTGTATGTATGTAATAAATGCATGATCGAAAGTGACAGTAAAGACATTTATAATGTTACAAAATAATTATATTTCAAATAAATGCTGTTCTTTTGAACTTTCTATTCATCAAAGAATCCTGAAAATTAAAATGTTTCACAGTTTCCACTAAAATATTCAGCAGCAGAACTGTTTTCAACATTGATAATAATCAGAAATGTTTCTTGAGCAGAAAATCAGTATATTATTATGATTTCTGAAGATCATGTGACACTGAAGACTGGAATAATGATGCTGAAAATACAGCTTTGATCACAGAAATAAATTATATTTAAACATACATTCACATAAAAAACAGCTATTTTAAACTGTAATAATATTTGTTTTTACTGTATTTTTTAATCAAATAAATGCAGCCTGTAGCGAGCAGAACAGACTTCTTGCAAAAACATTATCCCCTTACCAGCCCAAACTTCTGAACAGCAGTGAACACATTGTTTTAAATGTCATTGAAATATGTACATCCCAAAGAAACTGTCTTCCCAGCTGAGTCCTGGTTTCTTCCTCTCAAACATTGCCACTGTTGCTTATAAAATCAATCTGGTTGAATATCTAATGCAATGACATTCAGACATTCTTAACTGTGACTAAATGATTTTTCACCAAATGTGAAGATTAGCCATGTGAACAAGTTTGAACACCGTTTATATCTACATGCACGTTGTGTGTTCTGTGTGTGAATGCAGGATCTGGAACGCTCTCACAGATAACTATGGCAGTGTCCTGCGGGTGGACTGGAGTCAGTCTAAAGCTCGCTCGCTTCACCTCTCTACACTGAGCATTGAGGACAGCCCGGTGAGTCTCCAGCCTGTGTTCTGCTAGTGACAGCATTCAGACCGCAGTAACTCTTCCTCTGTCTCGCTCCTTCAGCGGATGGAGAGCGTGAACCTGGACCTGTCTGACGATGAGGACCTGAGGGAGCAGATGGACCTGCACTCCATCATCGTGTCCTGCGTCAGTGAGGAACCGCTGCTCACTGCTGAACAGGTGACCGAACCTCACTCCTCACAAACAGTGAAAATAACCAGAAAACAATCAACACCTCTGGCCAAGCTAATACTGACCACACACATTTGAACTTAAGCATAATTCACACAGTGCCTTTCCATAGCTCATGTGCACTTTACTTTTGAGAACCAGCAGGGAAATGAACATCAATTGAATTTTACAAACAAAATTAGAATAGTACAAGAATAATACATAGACATGAATACTTTTATTAATATTTTAATACTTAGAAATTAATACTTTTATTTAGCAAGAATGCAAAGTGACAGTAAAAACATTAATGATGTTTCAAAAGATTTCAAATAATTGTTCTTTTGAACTTTCTGTTCTTCAAAGAATTCTGGGAGGATTTTTTTTTTTTACATTTTTAATAAATTGCTTGTAAATTGTGGACGTTTTGTGAATTAGACATGTTTTTTAATTACTGAAATTAAATTCATCCATTAAAATAGAATCCAGAAAAATTAAAACAGAAAAAAAGATCATTTTGAAAAATGTGGTAATTTTTATTTTTATGGCAGAATAAAAAATAAAAAGGTAATTGTGACTCTTTATCGCACAATTAATTAGTTGCGAGATATGAACTCAGAATTGTGAGATATAAACTCTGAGATGTAAACTATAAACAAAGTCTGAATTGTGAGAGAAAAATTCACAGTTACCTTTTTTATTCCATAAATAATAAAACACAATCTGAAAAAAAAGAATACAAATTTCTTAGGGCCCTAGAAGTAACTCGGTTTCCAGAAAAATTATGAAAATCCTGAAATAAAATAAAATGAAATTAAAATAAACTTAAAATTATTAAACTTATTTTAAAGACCTGAGTAACGGATACTGAAAATTCTGCTTTTCTATCCCAGGAGTAAATCACATTTTAAATTATATTCACATACAGTTATTTTAAATTGCAATAATATTTCACAATTGTACTTTTTTACTGTATTTTTGATCAAGTCTGAATGCTTGTTTAGGTGATTGAGGAGCTGGAGGAGCTCATGCAGGACTCCCCAGACGCTCCACACTCAGACCTCTCCTTCATCTCTCAGAAGAGCCAGAGATCTCAGGAGGAGCGTGAGTACATCCCTCTGGAGGTCAGGTGTAGGGCTGTGGAGGCGTCTCTGAGCGTGTGCTGTGTGTGCAGGAGTGAAGCTGATGTCTGCGCTGGAGCTGAACGGTGAGCTGGAGGACGTGGAGACGGTCATACGCAGCTATTCAGAGGAGCTGATCCAGCACCTGGCCATCAGGGACGAGCTGGAGTTTGAGAAGGAGGTGAAGAACAGCTTCATCTCGGTTCTCATAGACGTACAGAACCAGCAGAAGGTCCACCGAGAGATGCTGAAAAAGAAGAGGAAAGTGAAGAACGCGTCTGGATCAGAGAGGCTGCCGTCTTCTGTGAGTAGCTCGAGTCGCTAGATTGAGACGTTTACTGGAAGTATTTGTGTGTTTTGTCTTGAGCTTGGTCAAAATTTACCCTCCAGGCAAAACTATTGTTTTTTTCATGCACTGGTCACTTTTGAGATTTTGGTCTGATTGGCTTTCATAACGTGTTGTTTCAGACAAGTGGAAAGAAAACATCCAAAATACACTTTTAGAGGGATAATTCATTCAAAAATGAAAATTCAAGTTGTTCCAAACCTGTATCAATTTCTTTCTTTTGTTGAACATTAAAGATATTTTGAAGAATGTTGGTAACCAAACAGTTTCTTGTTCCTAATGATTTCCATAATATTTTTTTCCAAATTATGGAAGTGAATGGGGACCATCATCTGTTTGGTGAGTTAATGATGACAGAATTTTCATTTTTGAGTGAACTATTCTTTAAAGTGATTATCTTATTGAACAATTTATTTGTTTATCTTATTGAACAAATTATTTATCAATTTGCATCCAAATATTTCAATTTCAAAGCATATCTTTAAAGGGAGTTTTCTCAAAATGAGTTGTTTCTCCTTTTCAGCAGCACTTAAAGGAACACTCCACTTTTTTTGGAAATAGGCTCATTTTACATCTCCCCTAGAGTTAAAAAGTTGAGATTCACCAGCAGGTGCAGTGATATTACGCAGCGCCTGAAAGTAGTCCCCAGCTCAGTAGCCTATGATATAACTGGGGACTACTTTCAGGCGCTGCTTAATATCACTGCACCTGCTGCACTCATGGTACGGCAGCAAAGTTTCTTGATTATTACGCCGGAATGAGAGTATAGTTCCTAGCCATATCAGCCTAGAAAATCACAACTTTTCATTTTCCGTCGGTCTTAGTACACGATGTAACTACAGAAGAGTCAAGCTTTAAATAGGAAAAATATCTAAACTCTTTGGTCATTTTTGAGCGCGATGCTAACGGTCTAATCAGATTCAATGAACTATGCTAAGCTAAGCTAAAAGTGCTACCGCCAGACCGGAGATCGACTGAATGGATTCAAAAACGGTAAAACTCAACTGTTTAACTCTTGGGGAGTTGGAAAATGAGCCTATTTCCAAAAAAAGTGGAGTGTTCCTTTAAATAACACCAAAATTTACAGAGGGGTTTGTTTATATATCATTTACATGATTTTATACATTTTATTTAAAAAAACAAGTTGATTTTCTGGATGTTTTCTGGATGTATTTTCTGATTTATAGAGTTATAAAATGAAAGAAACTCTTTTCAACATTTGTCCAACATCCCCTCTGTAAAAACATAACTCTAATATATCAGCACAATGAAAGAGGATTTTTTAACATGGCTTTATTCAGTGTTCAGATTTCTGTTCAGCAAATGTATGCAAATTAGTGTGTATTTAATTATATAGTGACTGATTTGCGTATTTAAACCTATCATTTCAGAAATCTTGTAATAATTTTTTTTTGTAATTCTTAATCAACATCCAATTGAGAAAATCAAGTCCCATTTTTAATTTTCTATCTTTTTTTGTCTTTTTCTAAAAGCCCCACTTGGAAACATGTCAAACTATTGTAGTTCAGTCAGTCATAACTTCATGCAGACGTTAAAGGATTAGTTCAAAAAGACTTATCTAGAGAACACAAAAGAAGACATTTTTAATATTTTCTTATCGTTTCTCATCCACTCATTAAAGTCCATGCAAGCAAAATTGTGAAGACATAGAAAATGTAAGACATGAATCAAGCAGTTTAATCCAAGTGTTCTGAACAGACACAGTGATGAACAGATTTCATTTAGGTTTTCATTCACATATAAACATACACACACACACACACACACACACACACAGAGCTCATCAAAAACGGTAAAGCAGCTCAACTGCGCTTGAGCATACTGAGCTTTAGTTTATCATATTTGATGAGCTCTGTGTGTGTGTTGTTCAGTGTTTATATGTGCATGCCCATCACAACCCAAACCCACTTTGACAAAATCCAATCACAAGTGGCCACTGGTGTGGAAACACGTTTGAGATGTACATCTTTTCCAGGTTTTTGACGAGCTCTTTCTTCTTCCTCAGATTGCTCTTGCTGTAGTTGATGTGATTTCTCTTTCATGCTGTTCTTTCTGTCTCTTTCTCTTCTCTTCTCTCTTCTGTTCTGTGCCTGTAGCGCTTCAGCGTGGAGGGAATCTCTGCTGCTATTCACAATAGCTTTCGCCACACTTTTGGCAATGTGGGCAGAAAGAAACAGGTGCCTATATCTCTCGCTTTCTCTTTTCTGCTCTTCTGGGAGTGTTGAACCTGCTCCGAATCTGCGTCCAATTTGTGATTAGTTTAAAATAATAAAGAAATAATTAAATAATGAAAATTGCAAATAGTAATACAACACTTACCACAAAGAAATATTGGTAACACTTTAGTTTAGGTACCAATTCTCACTATTAACTAGTAGCATGCTTATTACTACCATATTAGCTGTTTATTAGTACTTATAAAGTTTGCTTGCTTGCTTAGTTGGGGACACTTAATTTCCAGCTTGATTTCACAGATACTGTTTAAACTGAGCTGAGCTGGACGATGACCACACTGAATCAATGAGTGAAAATTGAGTGTTTACTGTTGTCCTTTTGCATTATTACACACTATTTTCCTATTTAATATCTATTTATCAATCTGTATTGTTAAAAGCGCTGTATAAATAAAGGTGTCTTGACTTATAAAGCACATACTAATGTCTTATTCTGCATGACCATATTTTAGATCTCTAAACCCACCCCATACCTAAACTTAACAATACCTTACTAACTATTAATAAGCAGCAAATTAGGAGTTTTTTGAAGAATAATAGTTAGTTAACAGTAAGAATTGGTCCCCAAACTAAAGTGTGACAGAAATATTTTATAAAAAAAGAAAAGAAGTACTTTATTTGTTTGCCTGCATATCATGTGACCATTAACCAACATCAGATATAACCATCAGCATGTGAATGTGTTGTTAAATTACTAATAATTTGACTTCATATTAATAGATTACTGAAATATTAACTAACCAATCTTAGAGGGACTTCAAGTAAATATTGCAGATCAAAAGGATTTGTGAATTCAAAACATTCAAACTTTAAAACTACTTCAAACCTAACCTTCAAACTTCAAGCTTTTCACTTTTTCAAACTTTCTGGTCTGGATTTCTCAAGCCAACTTCAAAATGTGTCTTGATGAACCTTTTTATCTAGTTTAAATTAGGGTGTTTAGTTTATGTAGTTAGTGTAAATTTATGTTTAATTGTATCACCCTAATAGAGATCCTAATTCCTTTTGTGCCACAAAAATATTACTGTGCAAAATATTGCAGAAATGAACTGTAAATTCTGATTATTCCTTTTAAAAAAAACCTTACAAGTAGTGTTCCCAGCACTGTGCAGATAGTAAGTGTTTTGAGACGTCTGGCCTGTTCAACCCCTCTCATCTGTGCTTTTCTTCAGTATGTAACAACAGTCATCCCTTACGAGAGGAAAGATGGACCACCGTCACTCCAAGACCTTCAGATTTTTACCAAAAGTGAGACCAAGTGCTTTTATTTAACACGAATAGCCTGTTTTTTCTGCTGCAGGTTGTTAGTAGCATATGTGTATAATAATGACATCTCTTTGTTATGGTTTGCTCTCCTACAGTTTTAGAAGCCATGAGAGATGACAGCGATAGAGTCCCAAGCCTCCTCACAGACTACATCCTCAAAGGTAACAACAGACCACAAACAGAGAAGCATACAGTTTAAGAACGTGTTTCTGTTCACATCACCCTGATTCACCCGACAAAAACCCAGAGAGGTTTTGGAATATTGCAGTAAATAAGATCTGTGATTAACAAAAGTTTATAATTCTCACAGGTTTAGTTCATCATGATAATCTTCACAAATTAATGCAACTTTTATGAATTTCGAAACCTAAATACAATCGGCAAAAGTAAAAAGCTAAACATAGATCAACCATCATGGTCACATGACTTCAGCGTCACCACCATTAAGCTTCTGACAACATTTGTGGTCTTTATTTTAAAAATATTTTACCTGAAAGTTTGAGTTAGAATAGTTTTCAAGAGTGTGATTATAAACACAATGAGGCTGTGAAAGCATCTAGTGTGTGGATGATGTGATCTGTTCTCTGTGATGAATTTAATGTCCCAAAAACCTCTGCAGTTCCATTTAGACTCTCGTTTGTCTTTTTCCAGACAAGTAAAAGGTTAAAAAAATTACTGATGTTTCTTTTTTATATATGTGACCCTGGACCACAAAACAAGTCATAAGGGTCAATTTTTCGAAATTGAGATTTATACATCATCTGAAAGCTGAATAAATAATCTTTCCATTGATGTATGGTTTGTTACGATAGGATGAAAATCTGAAATCTGAGGGTGCAAAAAAATCAAAATATTGAGAAAATCGCTTTTAAAGTTGTCCAAATGAAGTTCTTAGCAATGTATATTACTAATCAAAAATGAATTTTACATTTTTTATAATTTTACAGTAGGACATTTACTAAATATCTTCATGGAACATGATCTTTACTTAATGTCGTAATGATTTTTGGCATAAAAGAAAAATCAATAATTTTGACCCATGTATTTTGGGCTTTTGCTACAAATATACAACCTGGTCTCATAAAAATATGTACCTCTGTGCACTTTCTGTGCGACACCGTTTTTACGTACCTTACTGCACGTCTCGCCGCAGTTTCAAAGAGAAATGTCCACTGAGTGGCGCTAAAACACAGGTTAAATACGTGAACCCTGGCACATTTTTATTATGTTGATATAGGTACGTATTGCTGTGTTTTTATTATGTTGATATAGGTACATATTGCTGTGTTTTTATTATGTTGATATAAGTACGTATTGCGGCGGTTCAGAATTCAAATATCCGGGGTCTGTCCCTAAAAGTTAATGCTCTATCATGTTGGAAATATGCCCTACACCAAACCCAACCCTAAACCTACCCGTTAGTGTTAACAAATGCAAAACTGGTATAAGAACGTATTTGTTGATGCAACCGTGCCATTTCAACTTCCATTTATGCAGATTTGAACTGTTTTGTCGAACCGTAGTTACACGGGATTTGAACCGGAGCTCCTCACCTCCTAAGTACGGCTCCGTACTCTGTGAGCTACCGAATAAACTTACTGTTTATGAAAACCCATAGATACGACGCTGGATATGTGCGATGCTAACATTCAAAAGCATCGGTTTTCAAATCTCCCAGCATATTAATATTGTTTTGAAGTCGTAACATGATATCTTTAAAGTAATTGTGCGAAAAATACGCTTTATTAATCAAAACTCTGTAAATTTGTGTGAAAAGGAGTAAAAGGTGTCAGAGTTTGTTTCTTTTGGAAAGTGAAACTGCAGTAATATGTAGTTATTGGTACGTATTTCGTGTCTCGCTAAAAAGTGCACCCAGGTACATAAATGCCATGAGACTAGGTTACAAATATACCTGTGCTACTTATGACTGGTTTTGTGCTCCAGGGTCACATATGTAGAATAAAACATTAAAGAATCTTGAGCTTATTTCAGGCATTTAACATTTAAAAACACCTCATCCCTGCTGCAATATTTTGGCTTTCTTTCAGTTAATGAGTTTGAATTTAAATTGATTTGGTCACAAAACACAGGATGTTGAATTGGATTGACAGGAAGAGGAATACAAAAGATTTTATTAGTTCAATGAAAATTTTACAGCATTACAAAATGTCCTGCACACTGTATTTAGAATAACTTCATTGACATCAGAATGCTAAATATGTATCCCATAGTGCATTAGTTGTGTGAAGGTGTCCCTGTACTGGTGAGATATAATTATGGATATAATGTCAGCTCTGCAGTTATTGGCGTTTTTCATGAAAGAGAGCAAAAATGAAAGTGTAAACTAATTTATAACATTGCAACAAAACAAAAATGACATATCCACATTTTTCACAGTGTCTACAAAGCTGGATTTGTTTAACATGACACTTCAGTATTATACATTAAAAATATGTTTGTGGAATAGCTTTGGATGTTTATTTTAGAGACATTATTTCTTTCATGGTATTTTGTTACATCCGGCCCTATGAGAGCCTGTTTCCACCACAGGTTAAAAAATAAACACGTAATTCTGACTTTTAATCTCACAATTCTAATTTTTATTCTCAAAATTGTGAGTTCATATCTCGCAATTGTGCGTTGAGGCTTTCTAGCAGTTCTAAGATTTGTTTCTCAGAATTGTGAGATGTAAACGCACAATCACAAGTCTATTAGTCGAAATTGCGACATGCAAAGTTGCAGTTGTTAATTGTGTTAATAATGTTAACTCACAACTGAGTTTATAATAACTCAAAATTGCGACATATAACTTAAAATTTAGAGAAAAAAGTCTGCGAGATGTTAACTCACAATTATGGGTTTATAACTTTCGATTGCTAGACATAAACTCGCAATTCTGAGAAGAAGTGTCCAAATTGTGAGATGTAAGAAAGAAAGTCAGCATTGTGAGATGAAATGTCGTTTTTATTCCAAAGTGGAAACAAGCTTATTTATGGTCCTTTCTTTTGCTTGTGAAATTTTGCACATTTAGATTCAAATTCAAAGATTTGACAGAGGTTTTACAATTCTGCGTCCTGTTTGCTCTCAATTCAATTCTGAATGACACACAACACTGGTAATTAATAGTGATCATATTTTACTGTCTGCAAAGTCAAAGTTAATTTCCACCCTAACTATTCATCATGAAAAGTCTGCTTAATGTGGAATTGTTTTGCTCTGCTCACATTTAAGCTGTTCACTGTCTGCACGGCATCTTCTTCTGTTGTTGTGAGGTTTGTAAGAGCTGTAGTTAATGAGTAATGATCATACTGTGCCTGTGTTTGCTATATAATGTGTTACTATAGCAACAGATGAGTGACTTCCAGTCTTCCTGCTCAGTTACCTGTGTGCTGCGTCTGGAGCAGAGGTTCAGTTCAGTGGCTCAACACATGTCTAAGAATGCTCAATTCTGTCAATATTTACTCATCCTCATGTAGTTTAAACCTGGATGGCTTTGTCATTATATACACTACTGCTCATGAGTCTCTTCTGCTCACCAAGGCTGCGTTTTTAAAATCAAAAATACAGTAATATTGTGAAGCATTATTACTATTTAAAATAACTGTATTGTGAATATATGTTAAAATGTAATTTATTGCTGTAATGCACAGCTGTATTTTCAGCATCATTACTCCAGTCTTCAGTGTCACATGATCTTCAGAAATCATTCTAATTATTATCTGCACACATTTCTGATTATTATCAGTTTATTAAAAACTTTATTCAGAAAGGTCACATGAAATTGACAAGTGACAGTGAAGACATTTATAATGTTACAAAAGATTTTCTATTTCAAATAAATGCTGTTCTTTTGCACATTTATCAAAGAATCCTGAAAAGTTTCCACAAAAATGTTAAGCAGCAACAGCTGTTTTCAACATTGATAATAAGAGCCTTAATAAATAATTGAGCACCAATAATTGATAATAGTTCAGCAGCAAATCAGCATATTATTATGATTTCTGAAGATCATGTGACACTGAAGACTGGAGTAATGATGCTGAAAATACAGCTTTGATCACAGAAATAAATTACATTTTAACATACATATTTTCACATAGAAAACAGTTATTTTAAATTGTAAAAATATTTGACAATATTTCTGTTTTTACTGTATTTTAATCAAATAAATGCAGCCTTGGGAGCAGAAGAGACTTCTTTCAAAAACATTAAAAATGGCAATTATTCCAAACTTTCATCCAGTAATATAAAAGTAGAATTATTAAAGACTCCATGCAAAAGTTGCAAAAGCTTTTGTAAGGCTTCAGAAATGTGCTTGAATTATAGCATCTCTACTCTTTCTAATATTTTTATAGTGTTTTTGGATTCTTTTAGGATCCTGACAGTCATGGTCACTATAAACTGTTGCATGATGAAAAAAGCAGCATTAAGATTGCTCAGAAATTCACTATAACATCTAAGCAGACACTCATCTGATGATTTTGATTCATGATTTCTCTTGTACAGTGCTCTGCCCCACCTAGAGAGAGACTGGTCTCTGCAGCGTCCCTGTGTTCCTCAGATTTGACCTTCTTCTCACTGCAGGACTCAGTTCTTCTGTTGTGACGTGATGGTCTGTATTTTGATGTGTTTTACTGCACATGGCAGTTTGCAGTTTTCAGTGTTTGTGTGTTCAGTGACTGGATTGTAGGACTCGTCTCAGTGTTATGTTGCAGCTCAGTAAGGTCATTTCTGTGAATGTGTGAGACTTCTGATTCATCAGTATTAGCTGCTATTGGTGAATATATACAAGAATAACAACATGCAGTAAACAGTAACTCTATTTGCACTTCAATCCAGTGTATTTAAGACTGTGATAATAAATTAAAATGATATGATAACAAATAGCAGTTTGAAATATCAAGCAGAATACTAGACTGCTTTAAGGGCTAAAATAGCAGGACATGAATGACACACATTCAAGTTATAAATGACTGCATCCGTTCTTACAGTAATAATAAGGTGGACAGTATTAATGTACTAATGCAGCACGAGTCCCGTGAGAGAGATGTGGGTTAGTAAAGTTATTACCATCCCATGATAAGCAGCAGTTTATCCACGTACTGCATGATCGAAATCAGTGGTTCTCAACCCCAAAAATGAGCTGCAGGCCTGTTCTAATAAATACTAAATAATATTAGGAATATATAAATCAATAAAACGTCATTAAGAATAGTATACAAATAATGTAACTTAGACACACTACGTGACACTTTTGTTCATATATATATGAAATATCAATATCAATATTACTTTGATATATCAAAGTAATATTGGTAATAATTGATTTTAAGGACATTTTGTTTACTTATGCGTGATAAACTATTTTTAATAAAGCATGAAAAAATAGAATATGTGAATGGGTCTAATTCTAGTTGGGAAGTAATCATTTTGAACTATTTGCAAATAATATTTTAAACACATGCACTATTATTTGTATGTATAATATGTTGAAAACGTTAAACGCTTCTTTTTTCGTCACATTCAGTTAGCAATTAGATGAATCTTGTAAATGATACCATATTTTCAATTGAAAATGGCCATATTTGAGAAAGAAAAAGATGAGTAATTTGCATTGCTGGATATTACTGTTGACTGTTTAACATTTCTATCGTAAAACAGTTAAAATATTAAATGTTTAGTACTTCCATCTTACCTCGCTGCTTCTGTGAACTGTTAAGCCCCGCCTACTTTGATTTGATTGGCCATCGCAGTCATTTGAAAACTTTTTTGTCATCTTAACAACAAACAGAGCACTGTGTAATGAGAGCAGCAGATCAGTGCAAGAGTTTCAGATATTGAGATGGGGACAGTGTGGCCATTTCTAATCATTGGGGAGGACTTGTCTCCATTACTTGTCTCCATTATTGTCTTTGGTGGTTACAGTCCTGGTCCTGGTAAACCCAGCTGAGAACCGCTGATGTAAAGCATGCTGTATTACTGTCGTCTCATCATGGGGTGTTGTAGTTCCAATCCTAAGGATTGATTAGTTGTCCTGTAACGTGTGCACTTACTGTTCTTTTAAACGTGTGTTGTTTTGCTCAGATTGATTGAACTCCAGTGAGTGAATCAGCTGATAATGCCTTACATAACTAATCATCTATTCACTCACATCCAACTGAGCTTTACTCCAGTGATTTTGCTGTTACGGTTGTGTGTTTGAATCTATGCACCTGTGTGAAACAGACAGACCGGAGCGTTACAGTATCTTCATGACTTGAGACACATTGCGCCTTAAACAAATAAATCTACATGCTGGTGGGATTGTGTTACCGTGCCAGTGTTTGAATGTAAGATCTGCTCGTGTGTCTGTTAAATGAATCGTTCACTCAAAATTAAAATTAGCTGAGAATTAACTCATCCTCGGGCCATCCAAGATGTAGATGAGTTTGTTTCTTCATCAGATTTGGAGAAATATAGCAATGCATCACTGTCTCAGCAATGGATCCTCTGCAGTGAATGGGTGCCGTCAGAATAAGAGTCCAAACAGCTGATAAAATCATCACAATAATCCACAAGTAATCCAAACCACTCCAGTCCATCAGTTAACATCTGGAGAAGTGAAAAGCTATCGTTAAGACGTTTTAACTTCAAACTGTTGCTATGGTCAAAATCCTCTATCCATAATATTGCTTTCTTCACTGAACATGTCTACTCTGACGGCACCCATTCACTGAGGATCCATTAATGAGCAAGTGATGGAACACTACATTTCTCCAAATGTGTTCCCATCTTGGATCTCCTGAGGGGGAGTAAATTCTCAGCCAGTTGTCATTTTTGGGTGAGCTATTCCTTTAAATTGGTCTCATAACAAGACACAGTAATTAGCTGGACAGCAATCAGCTGTCAGTTATTTCAGAGGTTTAGTTTGTTCTTTGTTAACAATGAACGGTTACTAATATTGTGTCTTAACAGTTTTGTATATGTATAAATTATGCAATTTATGTTTCTTACTTTTATTTATACTTTTCAAAGCAAAAATTAAAATATATTTAACAAATGTTGCTCTATTTCTCATTCTTTTTTGCTTTAATAAAAAAATCAGTAGCAATGGCTACCATCAAATGTTTGGCTATCAAATACTGATAACCACATATTCGTGACATTAGTGACTTCCATAGTATTTTTTCTCCACACTATGGGGGACGAACAGCTGTTTGGTTACCAACATTTTTTTTAAATACCTTCAGTGTTCAACAGAAGAAAGAAACTCATACAGGTTTGGAACAACTTGAGTATGACAGAATTTTCATTTTTGGGTGAACTATGCCTTCAAGTCAATATAAAGTCAGTCTGAAACACACATTCAAGAAGAAAAGTACATTGAACATTGTTCCAGCATTATTTCCAGGAAGAAATATTCAGAGCGATGCAGGGGATGTTGTCACAGAGAGATCCTGTCTTTAAAACAACATATTATAGGCTTTTCAGCTAAATTTAAAGTTTTTAGGATGAAAAATAAATAAATACAATAAGTTCTATACTTGTTGCCCAGATACACATTACTGGTCAAACGTTTGGAATCATTTTTTAAGTCGTTCTGCTCACCAGGGCTGCATATATTTGACCACAAACATAATAAAAACAGTATTATTGTAAAATATTATTACAATTTAAAATACCTGTTTTCTATTTGAATATGTAATGTCATTTACTATATCTTTTCTGACAACATTTGAAACCTGGAGTAATAATTCTGAAAATTCAGCTTTGATTACAGCAATAAAATACATTTTACAATATATTCACATAGAAAACAGTTATTTTAAATTGCAATAATATTTCACAATATTGCGGTTTTTACTGTATTACTGCCTCGGTTCTTAATTAAAATTTTGACTGGTAGTGCACATGTAACTATTTTACCTCAAGCTGACATTTCTGAAAGATTATGAAGAGAGAACAAAGTTCATGTCATATCTATCTGCTGCATGTGCTTCTAGTTAACACCCATAATATCCACCCATGTTTTTCATTTATTATTCTACGCTTGCCAAGTGTCTGAGTGTAGATACACACACTCCACCCAGTTCAGATCCTGAGGTTATATAATACAAAATTATATAAAAAAAAAAAACCTGCTCAACAGTGCAAAGAATAAAATGATAACAATAATACATATTACATATAATTATTACTGGTTATTAATAACTGTAATTAGAAGCCACTGATACACTGGTTTGTAACTATGCAATGCAAAACAAGGTTAATACTACTTAATAATAACTAATACTTACTACTAATAATAAATAACAATAATACTGTAAAATAACAGCAATAATGCAGCACAGAAGGCCATCCAAACGTCTTGCTCTGTTGAAGACGCTGGTAAATGAGAATCATCTGTTGATCATGCTGTTACGCAGCTCATGATGGGCAGGTTCACTTCAGCTCAACACATCAGAGTGCTTCGTGTCTCAAACACTTCTAGCTTCACGGTCCGTGAGGAAGATGGACTTCAGAGCTGTGAACTTTCTGTTTTGTGTGATTTGTCTGGTGCGCTGCAGCCCGGAGCAGAGCTCCACAAACAGAAAGAATGGCAAAAAAGGTAAACAGAAAATCATTTGTTAAGATTCAACTTTACTGTCTATCTACCACAATTCTACACAGCATAAACCATTTCTATACCCACATTTTTATTTGTGTTTTTATGCAATTGGCAGTTTGCATTAATTAGATTTTAACTAAATAAATATTTTACTAAATTAACACATTCTACTGTTTTGGAATTTTTAAATTCTAAATTAGAAATATATTGCATATTGTGAATTTGAAATTGTTTATGTATAATGTGTAATTCTGTGCTTGTTTGCTGTAATGAAGAGTCGAACAGTGCTGCTATCGAGGAGCTGAAGAAACAGATTGAGCAGATTGTGCAGGATCTGAATCTGCTCAAGGAACAACAAGCTTTACAAACAGGTACTGAATAAAGCTACATCTGTAAAACATTGAAATATGTACACTACAGTCATAAGTTACACATACAATTTTATTTTTTACATAAAAATAAACATGTACATTTTTAGTAATAACAATAAACCCATCAAAGTTGTGGAAGTCAAGTCCTTCAACTTACTAGTGAAACATCAACTCCAATTAAATATGAATGGTATATTGTAAACAATTTCATGGTGTAGTGATGACATTTACCAGCAGTGTATTTTCAGTTTTACTTCAGTTAAATGATTGACTCCCAGATACACAACAACAAGCATACTTCAGGTTTAATTTAAGTTAAGTACAATTACGTAAAGCTCAAGTAGCCTCTATTTTCCAAGTATAATTTAGGTAGTAATATACTAAAATTAGTGTAATAGTAATAGTTCTTGGGACTAAATTGGCCCACTTTTTCAGAACTAGTTTGCATCTCAAGTTTTTCATTTTATTGCAACTATACTGAAAACTATACTACAAGAGAACTCTTGGGTTACTGTTAGTTTTCTAGCAAACTTTGAATTATACTCTCAGTAAACTACTAGTTTTTATAGCAATATAGATTTCTTTAAAGCAAGCTTAACATCAAACTTGTAGTTTAATATTTATATTACTTTTGCCCTTTAAGTAAATTATTCATTTTTGTACTTGAAATATGTTCATTTTAATTTTAAAAGTGTACATGAGTGTTAAGAAAGTCATTAAAGCGACTCTCTTTAAGTCACTTAAGTGGCCTTTTATTTCTTTAATGTTACATTATTTGCAAGTACAGTTTTTTTTAAAATATAAAATATACTGTTAAGATTTGAAGGACAGTACAAGTGCACATTCAATACTATTAAGTGCACTTCTTTTTCACAAGGGTGATCTCTGCACAAGATTTTGTTGTTGATGTACTTGTTCCTGGAAAACATTCTCTCTTCTCTGAAATGTGAGGTGTGTGGAATTCAGCATCTGTTGTGTGTTAGTCACAGCTCATAACAGAGCGTGTCCATCTGAGCTGTTCAGGGTAATGACCTGGAAGCACACATCCTAAACGTCTTACTCTCCTTCCCTCTTCAGTTTGCTTAAAAGGCATTAAGATCCCAGGCAAGTGTTTTCTCGCAGACACGACGAAGAAGAGCTTTCACGCTGCAAACGATGACTGCATTGCTAAAGGAGGAACGCTCAGCAGCCCTCTTTCTGGCGACGAGAACGACCAGCTGTATGATTATGTGCGGCAGACCGTCGGGCCAGAAGGGCACATCTGGTTGGGTGTGAATGACATACTAAAGGAGGGCGAGTGGACCGACCAGACGGGCTCACCGATACGCTTCAAGAACTGGGAATCAGAGATCACCCATCAGCCCGATGGAGGCCGCAGCCAGAACTGTGCCATCCTGTCCAGCACGGCCAACGGGAAGTGGTTCGACGAGGACTGCCGTGGAGAAAAGGCATCTGTCTGCCAGTTCAACATCGTCTAAACCACTCGTAGAGCAACATGCTATAAAATCATGGATTAGATGGAGATTTTCAGTAGAATGAGTAGCAAAAAGTTCTGTCAAAGGTACAATATGTAAGATTTTTTGCATTAAAATATCTAAAAACCACTAGAACAATGTTATATATTTTGTTGACTTGTGTACTTACATTATCACAAATATTTCCAACATTTAAATCCAGAGAAATGTGATTTCAGCCAGTGAATTGGTCCGTGTCATTACTTCACATGTCAATGGTGCACATATCCATGTTACCCTCGTTGACGGTGGTGAACACATCTCCCATGATTCAACGCTCTGTCATCAAGCTATGGCTTAGTTGTGGTTTTGAATAAGCGAGGTCTATTCATTGCATCCCAAAAAAGAAAGACTTCCCTACTATATAGTATGCAAAAAACAGTACATCAAAAAAATAGCAAGTCCGAATTCATAACAGTATTCAAAAAACATTGGCGTGAAGTATCTGGATGACCAACTACTTTCACTGAGATTCTTGTGTGCATTCAATAGACATTTTACTATCTCATAGGGCCACGGGAGAGGATTTGCGAATGGCAGTGAAGCGACGCAACTGACGCTAATAAGCAACATAATAGTAACAACGTGGATGTAGTACATCCGAATTTCATTAATACTACCCATCATAGATCTGTATAGATACCACATCCACCATCTTGGATAGGTCAATGTGTTGTCACTCACAGAATGTTTTTTTTCTAAAAATCTTTTTCCAAGATGCCACAACACTGCACAGCCTCGGTTTGTAAAAACTACCCAAATTTAATTTCCTGAAGAAATGGGGAAAAACACTTTTACAGAGGAGAATGTGTTAGATTGTGTTTTTAGAAGGCCTATTTATTGCAGGTTTTTAAACCATGGTAACAAGTTAATGTTAATGTAACAGCTTTGTCTTCTTGTATTAGGTTACTTGAGCAAAATCATCTAGTCTATTGCAGATATAAATATTCATAGCTGTATACAATTACAGTTACAGAAACAGAGTCAACTTGATCTCGAGTGTTCATGGTCCGGCTTTGACCGTTCCAAAATGGCAGACGGTACCCATATATAGAACGTATTAACTGTTGCAAAGTAAGTTCAAATTTAAATATACTACCCTGTCAGTATGGGATTTTGGATGCATGTAGTTTCTTGTATTTTGCAACTTTTGAGACCCCTACAGTTAAGTGAGTGGAATTCACTGGTAGGCTCAATATAATACTTTCGTAATTAAGATGGATAGCAGTACATTGTACATTGTGCTGTTGCTGCCGTAAACCAGTCCACACTTTTCACAGTTTTTCATACCGCTCACCAAACTCCCAGAACAGACGGTTGGTGCGGAGTGCGGACCCTGCTGAAAAAAAAACAATAGAAACCATCACAGAATTTGTAATGGTTTTATTGGTTATAATGGGAATTGTACTGGTTTCTAATGGTCCCTGTTGATCTCTACTGTAATTGATTGCCTTCTATAGGTGGCTTGTTAACACCACTAAATCCTACTGGAATATGTCCCAAAACACACTACAGGAAACCATTTTTTAATGGTTAAAAGTTGATGGTTTGTAATGTTTGTGATGGTATTTGTAGTGGAAACCATTCAAATTTCTGTGAAGGTTTCTATACAGAAGCCATAGGCCTATTAGAATTTTCTAAGGTCTGCAACAAAACCCCTGGGTCATGGCCTAATCACAAACCATTTTCAATCATATTTCTCTTAACTTTTCAAGATGTAAATAAATAAACAGATGTTTTAATATCAAAAATGTACAATCTTTAAAACAAGCAGCCTGTTCACACGTAAAATCACTAAATATAAAAACATCTTAGATGGACAGTCAAAAACAAACTTTAGTTTACAGTAGTAAATTCTATTTCATCAGGACTTTTTTCCCCTCACACACAGAGTCTGGTTTCATAGTTCCCTTCCTCTTCGGAAGTCTTCGGTGTCTCAGATGTACTTGATTGTCCCTGAACATAACCATAGAGCTCATTGTCAATCAAGGCATTGCTTTTAGTGACGAGGTTTTCACGGTTTCTGACTGATCTCTCAGGTAAAGCTGGTTTATTCAGAGGTGAATAATCCAGCTTGAGATCACTCTCATCTGCAGTGGCTTCTTTATGTTCAGCATCATCTTTAAGCAGATGGCTATATACTAGAGTTTCATCTATGTACATGTAAGTGTGAGGATCCTCCTCTTCCTCCTGTGCTTTGGGGATGCCATGCAGGCCTGGAAGAAAAGCATGCTCACTGGGATTGTAGACGGACACTGGGGGAGCCTTATTCCTCTTCTTTTTCCTGTGTAATATTAAGATGTTTTGTTAAAAATTAATTTCGATACAATACTATGGGGGGGGGGGGGGGTTAGTGCCCCCCTGTCAAGAAGCTTGCCCCCCCCCCCTAAATTTGGAATCATATCAAAGCAAACAATTTTGGGTGAAATGCGCAGTTTGTCCTGTAAGCTATATATATTAAAAAAAGAAGAACATCATCAGCTGCTAAATTCAAATCTGCATTCGCTGGCTGGCACAGAGCCAGAGACACACACGTTTTTAAAGCACTGCGCATTATAACCAATCACATACGATTCTGTTGAGCTTATGAATGCAAGGACCAATCAGAGGCGTTCAGATGAGTCATGGCTGAAACGCTGTTTCGTTACCGCGCGAGCTGGCTGACTGAATTCTCTGACTAATTCTCTCATCAGAAACAACAAAGTGAAGATGTACGAATGCAAGTAAGATATTAAATTCACAGTGTAAACAGCTTTAGAGATTATTATGGCAGTTTTTGAGAGTGCTTGAACTCGCTGGACTGAAGTGAAAATGTTCTTTGATAATGTAAACGTTCTTTGCTCTCTTTTTGTACAATGAAAGTGTTATAGGCTAATTAGAAACTTACAATATTTTTATTAAATTCACATTAAATACAAAGTCAGTCATATTAAAAGTATTTTATGGTATGACACCCATATCTGGTTCTTAAGTAAAAATATGGGCTTTTATGAGTAGTTAATAGATTACAGTATTAGGCTACTTTGCCCATCGCCCATTATATATCAACTAACAATCTAGAAAGGTGCAAAATGCATTTACTCGAAGAATCGAGATATTTCATGATATATTTTGGGGATATATCGAATAATAAAATAAATAAATAAATAAAACCCCTGCTGAAAAAAACAAGAGACACCATTATAAAATTAGTAATGGTTTTACTGGTTATAATGGGACTTGTATTGGTTTTAATGGAAACTGTAATGGACCCTGTTGGTCTCTACTGGTAATTGGTCACCTTCTATTGGTGGCTTGTTAAAACCAATAAATCCTAATGGAATATGTCCCAAAACACACCACAGAAAATCTTTTTTTTTAATGGTAAAAAGTTGATGGTTTGCAATGTTTGTAATGGTATTTGTAGTGGAAACCATTAAAATTTTCTGTGATGGTTTTATTGGGGGGGGGGGGGGGGGGTCAGTAGGGACAAGCCTTTTAAGTTATACAGTGGTATTGTGGCTGCTGTGTGTCACATGACAAGCATGAGAGCCCTCGCTCACTCGTGCCCCCTAAAAAAAAAATGAGTGCATGATGCCCCTGACACTACAGTACACAATTATTTGTCAAATAAATGATGAAACATGATGAAACATAAATTTTAGTTGAAATTAATAATTAATAATACTTAAAGTAGGTTAAGATGAATTTTAAAATTGTGCCCCCTAAAAGCACAAGTGGCCCCCCCAGTTACTGTGGTCTTGAACCTCCCCTGGTGTGAAGCCCAGTTCCCGATTGGAAACAAACCAGTGTAGAAAGATTCTCGAGACTGAATATCAATAATTCTCAAAAAATTTGAACTTTTACTGCAAATTTACGGCAAAATTTTGTAGTGGGTATGACCACTTTTACTAAAATGGCTATAACTCTTGAATGGATATTTTCACCAAATTTGGTACACGTGCATGAGCTCAATATGAGGTTACATGAAAAGTGCTTGGGCACTTGGTGACACTATAACAGGAAAGAAAATAATGAAATTGGCTCTAACTACGCAACTGTTGGTCCGATTGTCTTGAAAATTGGCATGTAGTGTCTTTGTCCAAGGTGCTATCATTGCTTATGAGGACATTGACATAACTTTAAAAACATGCCTGCCATCGGTCAATTGACATTTAGCAGCTATTAGACAGCTATTAAAAGAGGCCAATTGGAATGAAACTCGGTGTGCCTGTTTGACTCATGGCCCCAAAAGTCTGAGAAATTTTAAAGAAATGTGTGTAAATGATGGTATATTATGCAATATTTTACAAATACTTCACACAGTTTATTCAAATCATGTCAATCTCCTCATTCTGAACAATTTTGCCTCAAAATCCACTGCTGTCAATCAAACTCTTTGTTGAATATTTGAGATTTTAAAACTAGTCCTAAGTGTTTAGCTCAAACTTAAAGCAAGTGGAGTATAAGCAAAAAAATAAAAATAAAGTTGAACTAATATTTGGTTGGCTACAGCAGGGTCATATTTTATAGTATACACACAAAAGCCTATAATTCCAAAACGAAACCTCAGACCTTCATAGTACTCATAACATGACATAAGATCATAAACAAATGCTTATGAGAATCAGGCAATAGTTGGTACTATAGCAGTTGTACAGCTGAAAAATTGTGTATTTATATGGAAAATTACCTGAATAGATTTAGGCAGTTACAGGCTTATTAAATAGCATACAATATTTATGCATGCACCTAAAGGCCTTAAAGTGCTTGAACCCCTGTTCAGTAATTGTTGCTTGCAGCTCTATTTAAAACATGTTTATGCAAAACTCTCACCTGAGAAAAAAACAGATCCCCACGGCTGTTACGATCACCAACACAACTCCCACAATACTCAGGATGATGCCCAAAAGGTTGTCTGAAAACATGACAAATTTCATATCATCATTCAAGTTTTTTTTCTATGTTACATGAAGACAGAAGAAAGTAAGCTGCCAGTTAAGGCTGTCTCACTTGTGCTGTTTTGCAGTGTGATCTCCATCATCGCCCGGAAGGCTCCTGTCGGTGACTTGCAGTTAGTCATGTTCAGGTAAAAACTTTCTGGAACTAGGAGATCCTTAATCTTCTCATCTTTTTTAGTGCTGTACAGCGTCGTTTGAGAGCGAATGGTCTGCACTGCAATGTTTGTGTGTACCTCCTTACACTTGGGCTGGCTGACATTTCTGAACTTCAGATTGCTCTTAATCTGAGGCTCCAGGTTAACAATCCAGGACACAGTGCTAGACGCTTTCATGCCAGACGGCCAGGCGGGGGTCGCCAGCATGGTAGGATTATCCATTTTTGGTGCGACAGTGAATATATAGTGCTCTGTATGAGGAACAGCAAAGACTTAAATCAAGCCACTTGCACTGAACATATCTGAGCAGGTACACTATCGGTTTATGGATGTATAATGAAAGCATTTACCTGATATTTCCTGTGTAAATGAATAGGTTAAGAAGGGTTTAGTTGCCAAATTCCGGTCATTGAAACTCGTAACGGAGGCAGTTATTGCAATCTTGGATTCACGGATTTGGATTTTCTGAATGGTTCCCTTTGGACAAAACTGCCCAAGAGTGATGCCGGAGTTAACATGGGACACATTTAGCAGGATGATGCTGTTGCATTTGTCTTCAGGCGGACAGTAACGCAGGTCTCCTGCAGGAGACTGCAGCTCCATTGCACTGTTCTGAGGACCATGAAGGTGCCAGATGATCGTCTTCAAAACGCCTGGGATACACTGCTGCTCGTAGTTGAAAGTTAGAAGGAATGGAGTGGAGGCACAGTCTCTCCATTCTTTACATTCTGTTGATAAAAAAAACAAAGTAGTTTGCATTATTAGGGGCCAAGGAGTGTACAGGACTGTTGACACCAAGAGCAATAACTATAAGGACAACTATATAAGGTGTTCAAAAAAAACTATATAAAGGTGTTCACACTGGTAGATGATGTTTTGTTTATTCTAAGAGTGCGCTACTATTTTGCCATCTGTCAATTCTACATTTAAATAAGTTGGTTGGGTTCTGATTGGCTGTCAATATTTTTATTGTTTTATCAGCTATATAATTCATATCAAAAGAGATTCCAACAATATCATTCCCCTGTGTTGTTATCATTATTCCTCCCTATTCTCATAGAATTAGAATGATTACTAAAACTTAGTTGTATAGTTATTGTCCTGGAATGGGCCTTAACCCAAATATTCATTTGTTTTCTTCTTCTGTTGTTTAAAGGAAAGTTGTGAAATTTGGCACACTGATTGGGAAGGGTCTAAAAAGTAGCTATACCATTTTTAGTTTCTGTATGTCAAACTCTTTGGCACCACCATCTGCTCAAAATTCATTATTCTTTGACCTTTGGGTCTAGACACATATTTATATTTCCCTCTGATTCTATTGGTAATTCAGAGTAGAATGAACCCATCAGTTTGTATCCTCCCCATTATGTTTGTTGCCATCTTGGACTTCTACCAAAAAACTAAATGTATTTGTCACCAAAAATGGCTCAGATAATCACCACAAATAATAATAATAATAATAATGTAAGTTATGTTAAATATAGATTTAGCTGGTGAATATTCTGTTCTAATGGTAACTGGGAGATACCAGAGTATTTTACAGTGTGAAATAAAAGTCAAAGCTCATAAATTCAATGCTCAGAGGGGTGCATCATATTACACAGTTGAGTACCTATGGTCTGGTTGACAGTCAACTCTATTTCATCCTTGTTACAGTCAAAGGAGTTCAGGACAAAATGGTTCCCTGAAGCTATGGTGATTGTGTCCATTATGACCGAATCCAGTTTCAACACACAGGTTGAATTGGGATCCTTTTTATTTACACGTATCTGTAGTACTTGCTTCTCAGGCAGATCCCCTTCACATTGCCCTGCAACAGTGGAAAGAGTAAGACAAATAGATATAAAAAAACATTATATGAAACATCATCTGTCCATCCACTTACGGTAAACGGCTAAATAATTACCGACATGAATTATTGATTTAAGTTTTAATTACTAGTTGTTGACCAATGAGGGTTTTTCAGTGGCCAATGGCTGATACCTAGAAGGCAGGGTGGCTGATTGGTGATTTAATGCTGCTATATAGAGTATGCCCAACTTTAATGATAGAAAAAAGCACAATAACACCTGCTGAAAAGAAAACGGTTTACAAAACATTTTCTTAAAATTAAACGAAAGAATTAGAAGGAAAAAGAAATGGTTTGCTATCAATTGGCAAAGCAATCAAATTTGAAACTTTTGAAAAGTTTCAACAAAAAAATAATATCCAATTTATTGGTTGATCACTAAAAATGATTTTATTAGCTTACTTTAGAGCCTGCAGACGATGTTTCCATGCACAAGAAAGCGGTTAATTCTAGGGTTTTCACAGAACACAGTATTCTGAATCATTATGTAAACAGCACCTTCATTGCATCATTTAAGGGATTAAGAGTAAGCAGTTTAACACCTGGATTTCTGCTATAGAACTGGCTTATGTGGACATGTAAATGCATAAGCGGTGTTCTTACAGGTTTTTGAAGAGTGTTCATGTGCAAGTTATGGCACCGCATCTATACTTGGGTTATAAAGAATATGTTGCCAACACAACATGTAAAACACCGCTTTTGTGTGGTAAAAACGAGGAGACACTCCGAGCGATTTGAGTGCTAGAAAAAGCGCTATATAAATGTAATGAATTATTATTATTATTAAAAAGCATAACATCAAGTCATGTGTGTTTTGCAAACTGATTACTTTTTGGAAGTAATGAGCAATTTGAACCACATTTCCAGAGTTACTTTTTCAAATTTGTTTCAAATGATCTTTTTCTATAATTAATTTTTTGACACACTCAACACATTTGAAAAACTTTCTTCTGGATGAATTTTTTATGCTTGATTTTACAGAAATTATGTCCAATAAGTTGACCACATGTAAGGTCATATAAACAGCTTTAAAAACAATCTGCATAAATTTAATGTGACACTTTCTATAATTGTAACATGTTACTCTGACGTGATAAAAAATATTTAAACAATGGATAAAATTAAAAGCAAAAATCCCTACTGCATTTAAAATATAACCAATAATTTAATGTTTGTCATGATTGTCTGCTCGGTGTTGAAACACTGTCTGAAATCAGTGTTGATTCAACACTGAATCAATGACTGCTGCTCTATATTTCATCCTTCCCCACCCTAATCAAACACGTGAAAAAGCAAGGTTAACTAAAGTAGCTTAAGAAGCAACTCCTGAGACCCGAGGCCACTGAAAAGAAAGACAGCTCTCTTCTCATAACCTGTATTCATGAGTCATGGCCTGGAACTGCTTGGGTTTTCCATAATGACACAACAGATGGCTCAAAGTAAGGCCTTGTGTAACCAAAGTAAATCAATAATGATAAAGCTATCAATCAATAATAATAAAAAATGTGTCAAGAAAACAATCGCATACAAATGCAACAAATCTTAGATTCTAAAAAAATCTTTGAGATTCTTCTAAACCCAGTGTTAGAGAACAACACGGTAAAGAGTAACACACTGGTGGCTACACTATATAAACTACATGAATGAAAATAAGGTTTTCGACCACTGACAATGAGTAGAATTCAAAAATGTGCACATGGAGCCATACTGAGAGCCCAAATTTCTGAGACTGAACCATATGGTTCCTTAAAAATGGACAAAATCAAAAATACAGTTTGTTAAGACAAGAATCTAAAAGGATATTGAGATATATTTCATACTTCTTGAGTTACAGGCACACAAACTTTGCAAAAAATAATATCTTTGGCACTCAGACGGAATGGAGCCACATTGAGAGCTAAGATCTCTGGAACTGAACCATACAGGGCCTTAAAAATGAAGATACCAAAAAAAAATTAAATGTTTGTTAAGAAAAAAAAATCTAAAAGGATATTGAGATATATTTAATATTTCTTGAGTTACGGACATGCAAACTTTGGAATAAAATGTGAAAAGTGCTTTTTGACCATTGGCATATAATGCCACAAGGATTGCAGAAGTGAACTGATTTTTACTAATAGACCTCTGTGTAAAAATAAATAATAATGCTGCCATTTCTTTTTCATAATTTTTCCTCCCCCGTAGATCCAGGTCTAACTTAAAAACTGTCACTTTGACCTCTTTTTAAAAAATAGTGGATTACTCAGTAAATATGCATCCATAGTGTTTAGTATTTTGGCTTCTCGTCTTCATTTATGTAGTTTTTTCTGCACCAACCAAATAAATAAATAAATAAACAGTCTTAGCCAGAGACCTCTGGTTGAGTGGACAATATGATTACTATAAAAGTACATATAAATACACAATTCTAATTATGAAAACAAATAATTTGTGTTACCTACCCCTGCTTCTCTTGATGGCAGAGATCTGGAAGTGCACCATTAGGCCTTGTGATGGAGGCTGTGGCCCAGATATTTTGCAGTTCTTTATGGAGAGGTTAAAGTTTCCAGGCTCCACCGACGGCTGGCTTACATTCATCAGTTTCACCAGAGGGTCTTTGCCCTGCCAAGTGTACTTCATTGTAGGGATGTTTTCAGGTTGGAGGCATGTTGGAACGGTGTAGCTCAGAATGCGCACATCAGTGTAGTACGTGTGGGGAACGGTAAAATACCACATTGTCTCTGCGCTTTCAGGAAAAGCGTTTGGGGTAAAGAAGTCCTGGGTTGAACTCCTCTCTGGGAGAGCAACATGGAAATTAGCCAGTGCTGTAAAATAAAATACAACATTTCACATATGCTGACTTTGTTTAGACAATTTGTGCTTAAATATATAAGTTTACCATTGTACTTACAGTTAATGAGACGTCCCAGTGACACACCGATAACCTTCTTATCCAGAGGTTGACCTCCAGACACTTCCAAAGACAGTTTGCCAACGTTACGCAAATCAACTTGTCTAATAGCTCCATTCTGACAAAACCTTCCAACACTGACCTTCTCCACTGCGAGCGTGTAAACGTGTTTGTCTGGGCAGCTGTCTGTGGGTTGAATCTGCCGTAAACCAGTACTACTGAAATTCAAATGTAAGGTCTGTGTAGCTGGTGGCTTCATATTCCAGATGAAGGTGCGATTGAACTTTTGAAAGGCACTGTAGTCTTTGGGTTCAATGTTATATACCACTGTGGAGCAAACGTGCATGTCAGAGAAAGAGTACAGTAGATATGTTAAGCTGACAACACGTACACATCTGCAAGCTATCAATTATGTAAAAGCATGCATTGCTTATAAACCCTCTGGTGCTCTTTAATCAATTTTGACTAAAGTCTTTTTTTTTTTCACTTTGCCGGAATGGTATGAAACTTGGTAAAGTTACTGGCACTTGTTATGTAAACCAAAAAAAAAAAAAAAAAAGATAGCACTGGAAATTAATGAAAGGAAATTGGTTTCTAGTGGAAATGTTTGGTACTGCGCCGAAACAATCTTACTGAAAGTTTTTATATATCAACCTCATTCATTTTTTTAATTCTTCAGTTTTTAGAGTTAAATGTGTTTTGGAAGATATATATTTAATATAAAATTTGAAAATACTATTTATGTGTATTTTTTGTAGCAATAAAAAACTTTTTACATTTCAATTTTTTTCCTTTCAGTTTGAAAAGACAACAACTGTGTTTCAAAGTGTTAAAGATGTATGGCTATTTAAGTTGGATATCAAGTTTTCAGGTCTATGCTCAAAAAGTGGTTAACAGTCAATAAATGGACTGCATAAATAGTAACTAAATAGAAATACAAAAAAAAAAAAAATTAATAAATAAAATTATAATCCAACTACAATTTAGTACAATAATTTGGATTGAAATAGAAATATAAATTTAGTCACTTTTGCCCACCACATGAGGAGCACCAGAGGGTTAATAGGTTGTCTTAATGCAGATGTGTTCTGAGAGTTTACACGCGTTGTGTACAATTACAATTGTATATACACACACACACAATGTATAAATGAAAATGTAAAGAATAAAAGTATATTTTTTTATCTGACAGCTCTCACCATTGTCTCTGATGATCTGTACGGTGAACACATTCTCTGGCTGTGAGCAGTTGAAATCCAAAAGCGTGTCACTTCTGAGGACCACAGATGACTGGCACAACGGTTGTGTGCCCTGTCTGATGCAAACTTTGCACTTTGTATTTGTGTGAGCACTAGTATTAATGCGTATGGTTGTGCTCAGTTCAACAGCAATATTGAGCTCTGCACTACCTGAAATGATGCAGACTTTTAACATCAAAATTTGAGGTTAAACTGTATGACTATATAAGGAAATAATATAGATTTTAGACAAATTTAACCACTGTAACCTTTAGCTCTTTTCACATATATAGTGAGTGACAAAATTATAGCCTACAATTATTTATAAAAGCACAAAAAAATAATGCAGTGTGAGCAACCCAAAAACAGCAGTTAAATGCTGTCAGGTGTTAAATGTGTTGTTTGTGTTTGTGTGTGTGTCTGTATGGAAAAGAGCTTGAAACATCCAGTGAAATGTGTCATTAGCCAATATAAATGCGATAAATCAATAAATCCAACACCCTGCTGTCACTTTTTTTTAATCTCAGGAGATGGAGCACATTGTTAACCTGTAGGCTACTTTAGCGAAGCTAGAATTCATTTCTAAAGTGAAAAGATATTTAAAAATGACTAAAATACTGACCAAACATCAAAGCAAATAGTGTAAACCGGAACCATTTCAAGATCATTTCCTTAAAAACGGTGTAACTTAACAGTCATGTCGAGTTTATAAAACCAGTCGATTTCGATTTACGTTTAAATTTAAAGAAGTAAAGATTAATAACAATGTACCAGACATCCAAACCTCTGTAGCCTGAGCTAGTACCTGTACAGGTAAGTGTTGAGTGTTACCTGTGAGCTCCGGGACTGTCCACAGGAAAACCCCAACAAAGAGTGAGAAGCACGTGAACCGACAAATTCGCATGACTTCTTAACATTAAAACTCCTTACAGTGGGCTAAAAATGTGATAGTGCGCCATCGACCGTAGACTCGAGTCTTCAGAGTTCTTCAGAGAAAAGAAAGCGGCTTCCTGGTTTGCGACAGACATTAGTCACCCATGCTGCTGTCTGTCTGTGTGAATCCGCATCAAGCGTGAAAACAGTTAAAGAGCACGTAAAAACGACCTCGTGTTCTCTCGGGTCACCTAAAATACTTGAGCTAGAGAATAAAAAGACGTGAAAGCAGACTAATTTACCTACTTATCATGTAAACAGCGTGTAGTAACGCGCGTGTGTTAGTCCCGCCTCACATTTGATAACCTCATGCATCAAAACAGGTAAGTGCTGGTCAGTACTTAAAAGACCCCTTTCTCTTTCCAGAACAATGTACATTTTTCATGTAAAATAGCATTGTACAAACGCATGAAACCGCTTCAAGTGTGTTAACATGGAAATATCTTTGCCAGTCTTCTTCACAAATTAACAAATAATTCACCTTAAAAACATGGATTCTCTCACAGTATTTAGATAATGATCTAAGACAATGTAAATTCATAAGCCTGCAGTGTTTGTCTTTTTATTCAAGAAGTTGCACTTGTAATATTTTCTTCTAAATGCAATGAAATTAGCAATAAAACCCATATTTTTCGAGAGCATGGCAAATGGGAAAGTAGGAGCCACCAGCTAGTTGCAACAAAACCCTTTTATGACTAAAGGTTTTTTTCTCTCCACTTAGTTTGTTGCAAATGGGCACAGGCCAAAACCTGTTAGTCTGTGTGTGCATGCCAACCGGAAACACATTGCAGTATCTTTGTCCTGTATAAGAAATGTAACCATTTATCAAGACCATATGTGTGTTTTTCAATCAGTATTTAACTACTCGTCCTGTTTAGAATATTTGTGACATGCAAGAAGAAACAAAAACTAAAAATGTGTGTACATTAAATGAATGATCTGGGTCCAATACAAGCTCCACTTGGTGCGTATTTCCACAAAAAAAGATTTTAGATTATTCTTTAGAAAAAAGGCACTTACTATGGTAGTGAATGCAGTGGACAAGGGCAGTGTTGGGGGTAACGCATTACAAGTAACGTAATCAGATTACTTTTTTAAGTAACTAGTAAAGTAACGCATTACTTTAGAAGGAAATATCAGTTACTTTTTCAAACAAGTAACGCCAGTTACTTTGTTTCTCATGTCTTGACTGACAGCTCTGGTGTTGCCATGTTGAGAGAAATCAGGAGTAAGTGCAGAGCGTTGTGTGTGAACATTACTGTAGATCTAGACTAAATATCAACATGTATTTACTCATCTCACCTGCACATAAACAGATTCAGTATTCCTCAAAATCAATAAAAACAGTCAAATGCAAACTCAGAATATTATACAAACCTGCAATAATTCAATATGTTAAATAAGACAAATATCATTTATGTATTTAATCCCATTTTATTAATCAATGTCTTTGCTACTGACCTTCAATGATCCAATTCAACCATACTTAGCAAAAATGACATTTGTGTTTAATTTTTGTTATTGCTGAATAGTGTTGAACTTTCTTCTCCTGTGTCATATTCTTCATGTGATTAGTATGAGCTGCGTCCTCTACTGTACAGACATGAATTTACATTTCCTTCAGCCTGAGGCGGATTCATTTCACTTTTGTTGTGAAAGGGCTTTTACATTTGTAAAATAATAACTTTTTTATATTAAAAACAAACAAGCAAGCCCTGCCCAGATATAAAAAGTAACTCAAAAATAACATAACACTTTACTTTACATAATTACATATATTTTTAGGGAGTAACGCAATATTGTAATGCATTACTTTTAAAAGTAACTTTCCTCAACACTGGACAAGGGTACTATCAAAACACATCAAAGGAAAAAATACATTCACTCAAATGAATGCCCTTTAACATTCTTATAAGTCCATACTTAGTTTAGTTTGGACTGAGATTAATTAATAAATGCTCTGGAAACACAAACTAAACAGTTGTCCTGTGTGAGGCACTGTGGGACATTATCAGTTTTTTAGTTCGCACACATATAGGCTATCTACTGTATATCCATTATTATGTCGTTCAGAAGGATCAGTGGAGATGATGTTTGTTCAGACAGAGCTGGACTATAAGAGAGTCACGGCAGAAATAAAGGTCATTATAGAGGTCAGTTCCAGCACAGCTTTCATTAATTCATGTGAGTAAATTCAACATGCAACAAGACAATATGATTACAGTTGTGGCAGTGATTCCAAGGGCATTTGTTATGTCATGTAATGTATGTAAACAGCTTTCCTGTAGCTCAAATAGTAGAGCATGGCGCTAGCAACGCCAAGATCATGGGTTCGATTCCCAGGGAAAGCAAGAGCTGATCAAATGTAACAAAAAACAACTGTAACTTGAATGCAATGTAAGTCGCTTTGGATAAAAGCGTCTGCTAAATGTAAACTATGTTTTTTTATTAATTCCTGCTCCCTCCATTGCATTATTTCATTTTAATCATGTCTTATTTAGAATGTTATCAAAAGAATATTATCAAAGTGCTGAGGATGCACACCAAATGACGTCACCATCTGTCAATAGGGGGCGCGAAAACTGAAAACCTGTCATAATTCTGCAACAGTTTGATCAAGGAAAATACAATTTGGTTGTCATCTTCTTCAGGACAAGTGCTAACCAAAATTATGAAAAATCAGTTGTACAAATCAACAAAAATGACCACCACTGGCCAAATATCAGAAGTTTGGCATGAATTCAGGTTGATTGGGACACATTTTTTCTGGTCATTTCATTTAATTTCATTTCAATCAACCTGTATTCTGATGTAAGGTAGAGTACATTGGGCTGTGTACCAATAAGCTATTTCACATCTTAGCTAATAACTCTGGAATGGTGATTGCTAGAAAAGAAGTCATCTTTAATCTGAATCAGTGCCACCAAATGACATCTTCACACATTCATTTCCACACAAAGTGTTTTCCATAACCTTACTCTTTTTTTTCTTGTTTTTTTCAAACTCGTCTTCAGGCTGTTTGTCTGATTTGTGTACAATTGGGTATGCTTATGCACAATCTCCAGATACTCCAGATACTCGTCAAAAGACTATTTTAATTACTCTGAATGCAACATGCAAACTTCACAAAACTCTGTATTTCATACATTTCTGATTGAATCTGTGGGGCTAACAACAGCAAAGTCTATATAATGATCAAGGCTTCTATTTATCTATTTATGTATTTTTGTATGCCTTTTCATCAAAATTACAATATGACTTTTCAAGCATTTAATAAAATACATGGCAATCTTCCATTTGAGCCATTGGTGCACGGACCCCGATGTTTGCTGCCTTCTGCTATATTACTTTTTATTGTGGATTTTGCATTCTTAATGTGAAATACTAAAAGAGAGTGAATCTGACTCTTCTGCTAACCTCCACAAATGAATATTTTATTCTATTTATTTAATTATGCATTTATTCATACTACAAATAAGTTATGACAGATCTATAAAGTATAAACCTCATACAAATTCACTTTTTACAAATGGATTGCCTGTCAAGTTGCCTCTCAATAATTGAGTTTTCCACATTAAAGAAACGTCTAATCACGTTTTATTAGGCTATTATTTAGACAAACAAATACAAACACAAGAAATCTGTCCTCAAACATTTGAAAGCCAGTGGAATATTTCTGCAAGTGTTTTCGTATAAATCTTCCAACCAACTTGTCTTTATGCGCACATCCTAGAGCTTTTTGTCCTGAGACATACTTCGTAAGATAAAAACATTACAAACATCTGGAATAACATCTGAATATCACATATAATGTTTTTCTATTACAATCAATTTATAAAAACAAATGAAATCTAATAAAATACCTCGATCCATCAGGAGATGCAGCTATAATAGCAGTTTCAAACACGAGAATAGTACGGTTTAAGCAAATGTTTTACACGTTTGCCACTAAGCACAGGATGTTTGGCAAGTCAACTAGTTTAGGATCCTATATTAGCCCACAGATGCTAATTTGAATTCTATCCTATACTGTTCTATTACCTCTGCCGTCTCTGCTCCATTCCATTGGGCAGAAATCCCGCGATAATGGGAACTGGCCATATGAGGGCAGCGACGCTCCATATTATGATGACTAAAGTCATGAAGCACGCCACCAGAGTGGACTCGATGGGCTTGCGGTTGAGCCTCCAGCTCCGGTCGCCCTTCAGCTCGTCCAGAGCGAAATCCACGCAGCAGAAGTGCACCGAGTCGCCCGTCTGCTGACCCTCTGACCTGCCCCGTCTGAATCTCCGGTACCGGGACAGACCGCATCCCACGCACAGTCTGAACTCCTGCTGGCCGCCCGTGACGCCCAGGTGCTCGATGTAGACCGGCGAGATCGCCCGGTTGAAGGCGGCGGAGAAGAACGCCTTGCCGTGGTTGTTGGTGGTGTACATGAGCACGTCGCACTGGAAGCCGAAGTTGCTGTCCCAGCGCGCCACGAGTTTGGTGGAGAGCCTCTCCACGCTTACGTTACACTGCGAGGAGGCTTCGGGCTCCTCCGCGGATCTCTTGGAGTAGCCCACATCCACCTCCAGGCTGGCCAGGAGTCTCCCGGAGGAGTTGATGGGCGGCAGCAGGAGGTCCTCGTCGCTCCAGCTGTGGGCGCAGCGGACGGGTGCGGTCAGGGCCAGCAGGAGCGCGAGGGAGATGCTCAGCATGGCAGAGCGCGCGGTTCCTCCAGGCTCATGGTGGTCTCGCTCTCGCTCGTTATTCCGCTGCGGTTGACGAGAAGTTCGTCGTCTATCTGCTCCATCAGTTCCGCGTGTGTGCTGTGCTGTGATGCTGCTGCCTCTGCGCGCACGGAGAGCGAAGTGACTGACCGAGCGCGCCACAGCCTGTGACTGACTGTCTGTCTGTGAAGCAGACTTCTGCTCCTTCACCTCTCTGCTTCAGCTGTTAGCGTGATGAGATGATGTCCTCGTCGAAAGGGGTAGGAGGCTTCATATGACAGTGTGATAATGTGGGCTCATGAAGATCATGTCACACACAGATGATGTGTTTTATGCATTGCATTAGAGAGACTGGGGCAAGTTGTCACAAGTGGAAGTTCCATTTATCAGTAACAATAAGGTCTGGAGTCTAAAGTCCAAAAATGTAGCAGTGGTTTGCACTTGATTATATTATCATTTGTTTTTAAATGATTATTATTTAAAATGATGCCAACATCATTTTATTTTGTCATATCTTTTGGGTAAGAAGTGAACACAATATCACTACACTGACAAACTAACAATTGAAATGACAAGTTTCTAAAAAATTCTATATGATATTTATTATTAAATATTTATTTATGGATAATAATATATCTTCTACATTTGTCTGTTCATGATTTGTTTTGTTTTATAATTGTTTTACTGTTTTTTTTAATGTATCTGAAATTTTACATATAGTGTGACAATATACTCTTATTGGAGGGGTCACAAAAGGTCAATAAGTTAAATTAACTGTTTCTATTCATATTCTGCCTGGGCACTAATGGCAAAAACAGTTTAAAGCACTATTTCTCTTTGTATTTTTATAGTGTTTTCGACAGGTATATTAATCTGAAAATAGCAGTGGTTTATTTGGCAGTTATGTGTATTCACATGTCACGTCTGCAGGGATTCTCTCTGTAATACCATTTACTGTTTTATGATTTTCATATCACATGAAAACAAAATGCCATGTTAGTTACATCATATCATATCATAATTTAACACAGAAGTGCTGCACTAGTTCTTATTCTTTTTGAGAATAAAATCAGTAAAAAAAAATCATCTCACATGTGACACTTGCTTTAGGCAGACTCATCTATGTCCTGAGGGAACATCTAACCAAATATTAATATATATATGGACCTGTCACATGAGGCATAAAAATGAGCCCTGTGAAGTTCATAAGATATGAATAGTTCACCCAAAAATGAAAATTTGCTAAAAAATGCACTCGCCCTTAGACAATTTAAGATTTAGATGAGTTTGTTTCTTCATCAGATTTGGAGAAATTTATCATTCCATCACTTGCTCACCAATGGATGCTCTGCAGTGAATGGGTGCCGTCAGAATGAGAGTCCAAACAGCTGATAAAAACATCACAATAATCCACAAGTAATCCACACCACTCCAGTCCATCAGTTAATGTCTTGAGAAGCAAAAAGCTGCATGTTTGTAAGAAACAAATCCATCATTAAGACGAATTTCATAATTAATCTGGCCAAAGTACTAATACCAAAGTCCATAATAGTGCTTCCTCCTGTGAAAATGTCTCGTCTGAATCAGGAGAGAAATATGCACAGATCAAGCACCGTTTACGAGTCATAATTAATAGACTAGACACATGTGGATTATTGTGATGTTTTTATCAGCTGTTTGGAGTCTTATTCTGACGGCACCCATTCACTGCAGAGGATCCATTGCTGAGCAAGTGATGGAATGATACATTTCTCCAAATCTGATGAAGAAACAATCTCATCTACATCTCAGATGCTCTGAGGATACATTTCAGCAAATTTTCATTCTTAGGCAAACTACTCCTTTTACACAGTGAACTTTCCAATCTACTGCTTTACAATATGCTTATCAACATAAGAATTCATCAGGTAAAGAATATTTGAATGATACATTTATAAGAATATTACAACATCTTACCCGCAAGATAATAAATATAATAGCCAATTGCTTTTCTGAGGAATACATGTATGAATCCTTTTCTTTAGAGATGTTTAAATGGCTTAATTAGTGCTTGAATACCACCTCCTGTTTGATGCGAGAGCCAACTGATGTCGCACACATTACCTTCCATTTGCACCTGAAAGAGGAACGTCTGCCCTGCACTGGATTTTAAAGCAGAACGGGTTATTCATCCTCTCACCTTGCCGTTCCCTTTCCTTCACATACTGTCCAAATTCCCAAATACTGGCCCCTGAAATAAAATATTCTCCACACAGTGTGGCAGTGAACAGAGGAAAAATGTAAATGACTTTCTTGTTCATTAATTATGCTATAAAAATGTAAATTGCTCCAGTGCCAAAAATGCTAATGGGACCAAGATAAAAGCCTCCTCTGTCAAAGCAGAATGTATGAAAGATTCAGAATATTTCTTTTCTTTTTAAAATCAGGAAAAAGAGAGAGACATATTTGTAGATTCTGGGTTGGCTAACACTGGCTTTTTGAAGAACCTCCTTTTTTCATTTTTGAAACACACACACACACACACACACACACTTACACCTGACTCACTGTAGGCATTGGCTGTCAATTGTTTTCCCTGCTAGTTCAAGTTCCTGTGTGGATTAGGCTCTAGATGTTTCATTGATTCCAGGGGCCAGTCACATAAACATAGCCACTAAGTTAAGACTGTCTTCAGGGCTGGATTGGTAATCGGGCATACCGGGCATTTTCCCGGTTGGCCGATGCACTTTAAGGGTCGACAGAATGTTTTTGTTTTTTTTGCCAAGGACCATCACGCAGGAACAGCGAGCAGCCAGTGGCCCATTGGTTTGTCTCCTGTATTGACAGCGTAAACCACCCAATCACAATGCGCTATAGACAGAGCGATGAAGTATTCTGCTCCGCCTAAAGAACGCTTCACCACAACTTCTTCCTCGTCGGCTTTTCTCACATTTTTCACAGCAGCTTTATCAAGAACAGGCTTGCTCTGCGGTGAGTGATTGCGGGCTTGAATTTTTTTTTTTTTTTGGGGGGGGGGGGGGGGATTATAGAAATTAATACTTTTATCTAGCAAGGATGCTTTAAATTGATAAAAAATTATGATAAAGACATTTTTAATGTTAAAGTGCCCCTATTATGGGTAATGAAAGGTTCATATTTTGGTTTTGGGAGTCCCCAACAACAGGTTGCCATGCATTCAAGCTCAAAAAACACTTTCATATTCTTATAATATGCATTTCTTTTTACCTTATTTACGCAACGACTCCCAAACGATTCGTTCAAGGATTCATTTTTCCAAACTCCTTCTGTGCGTGAAGCTAATCTGCAGTGATTGGTCGATTTCATTTAAAGCAGTGTTTGTGAGCTTTTAACGCTCCAAAAGCGGCTCCTAGTGGCAAAGAATGATCTTGCATGTTCATTCAGACCAACGTGAAAATCAAGTTTTCCCAGGTCTGCGCGCAACAAGTGGGCGGCAATATGCTAATGTTTGATGTTGATGTCAACATGAAACGGCTTGGGATTCATTTTAAAAACGACTCGTTTCAATAATTCAGAGTCGACTCTTTCTTTTGAGAGACAATAACTTTCAGATTTAAAACTTTGCAGGATGTTTTCATTCACTTAGAGCTGTGTTACACACTGCATGAAAGATCATTTTCAAAAATCCATCATAGGGGCACTTTAAACATTTATATTTCAGATAAATGCTGTTCTTCTGAACTTTCTATTCATCAAAGGAACCTGAAAAAAATTCTACTCAGCTGTTTTCAACAATAATAATAATAATAAATGTTTTTTTGAGCAGCAAATCAGCATATTAGAATGATATCTTAAGGATCATGTGACTGGAGTAATGATGCTGAAAATTCAGCTTTGATCACAGAAATAAATTACATTTTAAAATATATTCAAATAGAAAGCAGTTATTTTAAATAGTAAAAAAAATATTTCACAATATTACTGCTTTTGCTGTATTTTGGAACAAATAATGCAGACTTGATGAGCAGAAGAGACTTCTTTAAAAAATATTAAAAATCTTACTGTTCAAAAACTTTTGACTGGTAGTGTGTATCATATACAGGTGCATCTCAATAAATTAGAATGTGGTGGAAAAGTTCATTTATTTCAGTAATTCAACTCAAATTGTAAAACTCGTGTATTAAATAAATTCAATGCACACAGACTGAAGTAGTTTAAGTCTTTGGTTCTTTTAATTGTGATGATTTAGGCTCACATTTAACAAAAACCCACCAATTCACTATCTCAACAAATTAGAATACTTCATAAGACCAATAAAAAAATTTTTTTTTGTGAATTGTTGGCCTTCTGGAAAGTATGTTCATTTACTGTATATGTACTCAATACTTGGTAGGGGCTCCTTTTGCTTTAATTACTGCCTCAATTCGGCGTGGCATGGAGGTGATCAGTTTGTGGCACTGCTGAGGTGGTATGGAAGCCCAGGTTTCTTTGACAGTGGCCTTCAGCTCATCTGCATTGTTGGGTCTGGTGTCTCTCATCTTCCTCTTGACAATACCTCATAGATTCTCTATGGGGTTCAGGTCAGGCGAGTTTGCTGGCCAATCAAGCACAGTAACACCATGGTCATTGAACCAGCTTTTGGTACCTTTGGCAGTGTGGGCAGGTGCCAAGTCCTGCTGGAAAATGAAATCAGCATCTCCATAAAGCTTGTCAGCAGAAGGAAGCATGAAGTGCTCTAAAATTTCCTGGTAGATGGCTGCGTTGACTTTGGACTTCAGAAAACACAGTGGACCAACACCAGCAGATGACATGGCAGCCCAAATCATCACTGACTGTGGAAACTTCACACTGGACTTCAAGCAACATGGATTCTGTGCCTCTCCACTCTTCCTCCAGACTCTGGGACCTTGTTTCCAAATGAAATGCAAAATTTACTTTCATCTGAAAAGAGGACTTTGGACCACTGAGCAACAGTCCAGTTATTTTTCTCCACAGCCCAGGTAAGATGCTTCTGACGTTGTCTCTGGTTCAGAAGTGGCTTGGTAGCCCTTTTCCTGAAGACGTCTGAGCGTGGTGACTCTTGATGCACTGACTCCAGCTTCAGTCCACTCCTTGTGAAGCTCTCCCAAGTGTTTGAATCAGCTTTGCTTGACTGTATTCTCAAGCTTGCAGTCATCCCTGTTGCTTGTGCACCTTTTCCTACCCAAATTCTTCCTTCCAGTCAACTTTGCATTTAATATGCTTTGATACAGCACTCTGTAAACAGCCACACCTTTCAGTAATGACCTTCTGTGACTTACCCTCTTTGTGGAGGGTGTCAATGTTCGTCTTCTGGATCATTGCCAAGTCAGCAGTCTTCTCCATTATTGTGGTTTCAAAGAACAAGAGATACCCAGAATTTATACTGTAGGGATGGTCATTAATTGATGCATTACAAAATAAAAGCCCTCCAAAATCTCATATCCACCTGTTTTGCTTGGCATTTCAGATAGCTTTAAAAAGGAAAGTCCCTGTTACCACAGACTAGTTTCACTTCAGATTGATAGTAGACCTTCTCAGGTTGTCACTCACCCAAAGTCAGGTAAGTCTGATGTTGCATTATAAAATAAAAGTCTGTGGTATCAGGGACTTTCCTTTTTAAAGAAATGTGAATTCCTTTTTAAATCTGAAATGCCAAGCAAAACAGGTTGGATATGAGATTTTGGAGGGCTTTTATTTTGTAATGCAACATTAGACTTACCTGATTTTGGGTGAGTGACAACCTGAGAAGGTCTACTATCAATCTGAAGTGAAACTAGTCTGTGGTAACAGGGACTTTCCTTTTTAGAGCTATCTGAAATCCCAAGTAAAACAGGTTGGATATGAGATTTTGGGGGGCTTTTATTTTGTAATTCAACATCAGTTATGTTGATATCATTTTGTTTGAACCTTAATTATTAGGCTGTTACTTAACAATTTTAGACAATTTAATTTTATAAGGGCTATTTTAAAAAAAATTTTTTTAGAGATTATTATAATAATATTACAGACAGTTAATCTGATATTACTTTATTAATTAGTATAGTTAATTTGCTTAATATATATTACCCTTACTCTTATTTCCCTGTTCTTGTTTGTATGTATAAGTTAAGCAGTAAAAAAAATAAAAAAATAAAATTGGCTTAGTGAACGCAGGCGAAAGACCGGCGGAAGATCGCCGTAATGCACTGTATATGCGCGCACAACAAAACAGCGCGGCGGCTAGATTGACCGTGCATTTCGGAGTGGCGGCTGGTTTACCCCTACCCCTCCAACCAAAGGAGAATCGAGACAAGGGGTAGAGGTAAGGGTAGAAATGGGATTGTGCCTAAAGCTGCAGTCTGTAGGTTTTGCCTCTTTGTCACATCTCTGTTTGAAACCTGCAATTGTAGTTATTTGCGGGATTCTATTTTTTTACATGGGTTGTGCACGGCTCCAGTGGGGATGAACATGGCCATAGCCAGGCTTGATGTTTTCTCTGTTTTGGAGGAATGATCATTTTTAAATCATACCCTATTTATTGCATCAAAATGTGTTAATAATTTAATATAGTTAGGGGTGGATAATTTTATCATTTGTTTATTATTCATGCAACAATGCATATTACTATAGTTTTTATTAATATTGCTATATAGCTGATAACTTTGTCTAGTGCTCTTTTGAATCTTTGGAAACATAAATTCTAGCCTTGGAAGTATGACCCAAATAAGAATTTTCACTAGATATTGTCATCTGAACGATTAAGTAACAAGCCTGCCACTTTAGTTCTGACCAACTGAGGGAAAAAGCATTACAATAAATCACACTACCAACGGTGATTAAACCTAATGATCGGTTAGCTCATATCACATCAAACCGTGAAAATTATTATTATTATACTTTGTTCTCAAATTGTTCATGTTAACAACATCAGCATTGCTGTGTGTGTATTAGCATTATATGTGGAGAGTAATTTTTCTATTTAAAAATATGAGATGCAGTGGGATGGGGAAAAAAATGCTATAAAGTCTCGAGACATATGTTTTTTAAAAGTTGAACTTACATTAATTTTACATGGCTTTCTAAACATGCGGCTCTCTTGTGGAGACGTGAGTGCAACGATGATAGACGTCCTATAGAGCATGCGATAAATATGCATTCTGTGTGAACGGCTTGGTTTCAGTTTTGCCGTAAACAAGATCTTCTCTGCGTTGATGTTCTCTTTTTCCAGAATATTTTGAATGAACAACATAGCAGCGCTGCATCTAGTGGGTGCAACTGGATAGGCTAAAAAAAAGCATTAAAATGCACTGACACCTACATCGTCATCACAAGTGCCACTGATAAGGCTGCCTGACACACACCTAAAATTCAAATGCAACGTTTTTGCATTCGAATGTGGATTTTTATTTGAAATTTGATGAATATTCCAAATTCGAATGTCACCGTAGAATGTATGTCCTTTTCCGGTTACTCATTTGTACACAAATATATTAAATTTGATGAATCAAGTCCCACTCGACATCTTTTCATGTTGAATATTCACTTGGTAAAGAAGTCACATTATAGAAATTGTCTGCCAACACAATTTCATGTTGACTTTCAAATGGGATATGAGAAATGGTCTTAACACTGAAAAACACCTGACCTTTAATGATAGTGTTGGCTTGGGACACGTGATCATCCCCTCGTGTGCACCAGCTCTTCCCCACATCTTGGAGGCAGCCAAATGATCAGGACACTAATTAGTAATATTAATTAATGAGAAGCAGGAAGGGGAAAGGGCAGAGAGATGAGACTGATGCGCACACAGGGGACTGAAGGAGCTGTCAGCATGATAATCCACAGGAACTGTGATGGAAAACATCAAAAACACTGATTACAGATCACACAATCACAGGACAATCTCCTGTTGGGCTGCTGCACTGAGGAGGGCCATGTTTTCACAATTATTTCAGATTTTGTTTCAGTTTATATAAAAATCCTAGGGCTTGGATAGATATAACATGATTTACATAGCTACCTTTTACCTTCCATATAGACTCAGGCTGCATTTCTGTACTGTTGCTGGTAGCAATTTTATAGTATATATATTTATTTCATACTATGGACGTCAATGGCTACCAGCAACTGTTTGTTACCAACATTCTCCAAAATATCTTCTCTTGTGTTCAACATAAGAAAGAAACTCATAGAGGTTTGAAATAACTTGAGGGTGATAATAACTATAAAACCTGAGGGTGAGTAAATAATTAATTAATAATTATTCATTTTAATAAATAATTAATTTTCATTTTTGGGTGAACTATCCCTTTAAGTACCACTTTTACATTTACTACACAGTCAAATTATATTCTGAGCTTGTATGCCTGAGCGATTTTTAGTATTGATTATTGTAAATGAAAATCATACAGGACATGACTGTTAGTTATTTGTGAACTAAATCTGCTTATACAGTATTTTAATATATTTAAGTTTAATGTTTTCATAGGATATAGTAAGTTTTGATAATAAATTTGAAAGTTTGCTTATTTCCCAGTCATTTCCATGCCAAAAAGTGTCCTGATTTACCTGAATTTACCTCCACATATTACATTTCTGCACTAATCTTTCTTATTAGTGTTGAGTCTGACTAGTACTCACTAGAATAAAAAATAAACACGGTTCATTAATCAGTACTTTTTACTTTAAAAACTCAAGTACATTAAAAATCAAGTACTTATTTCTACTCAAGTAAAGTGAAAATGAGTACTTATACATTTACTGGAGTAATATTTTATCATAGTATCTGTACTTTCACTCAGGTATTGATTTGTGTGCTTGTTAAACAAGAGTAGAAAGATAAGAACATCTATAGAAAAGTGCGCACGTAGAGATGAAAAACAATTTAATAATTTGCAAATAATGGAACTTTTAGAGTGAAAACTCAGTATTATGAAAATGCAAATGGCTGATTTTAGAACCAAACAATGTGTTTTTGAAGAATAACTGGGCTGAAAAAAACATTTGGGGTTTAGGGACTGCAACGAAATGTAAGCTTTCTGATGCATGACGTCTCCAAACTATATTTTCTGAGCTCCCTGCAAGTGCTATGTTTTGTGAATGAGTATAGCATGTCATCTGTCTGAAGAACTCGGTCAGAGTGGAAGAAATGCAATAAAAGCAGATGCAGGCTTCATTTATGATTACATTTAGAGGTAGACCTTCATCCTTGCTTATTTTTCAAAATATCATCTGTGTTTGTACAAATCACATGGTACAAATTTCTACGACATCAGCACCTCGTAAAACACTGGTGTTTTCTCATGAGATGGAGCTGCAGAGGATGATGATGGTGATCCGTCACTACAAACACAGCTAAACAGGACAGATAGGAGAGGAAAGTGAAGGAAATGAGGGAGGAAGATTTCATCTCAGATTATGAGTTCATTGTATACAGAGCCCGAGGCGCTGAGCATCATTCATCAGAGAGAGAGTCACACAGATGCCCGGGGCCCGAGAGGAGACAGCAATGAGGAAATAGGATCAGGGAAATGGGCATTCACATAATTATAACCAGTTCCTGACTAAGAGATCTTCATAACATTGAGGCAGAATGATTAGATCCAAGCACATCTGAATGAGTGCATGTTGCTTCTTTAATAAAACTTATTGTTCAATATGCTGTAAATGGGGTTTAAGGACATATTTTAATCATTTAATCATACAGTACTCATAACCCTGAGCAACAAGTGATGTTTCATTTAGTAAACTTCAATAATAAAATGAATAATTATCTATACTTTTCACTTATAGTGCTTTTGTATTGTTTCCTTCTTTTCGTTCATGTTTATGCTTCTTGATCATGACATGAACTTTGGCAAGCAGAGGAAATTATGGCAAACGCTCATTATGACCATCATAAAGAATCATAAGAAAAAAACTGATTTGTGCAGATAGTTTATGTATTTGTTTAATGCAGTTTGTTTATATTTTCTGTTTTATGGTTAATTTTAGTTTTAGTAACTTTAATGTTTAATATTATTTTTTAGATATTTGTTGTACATGGAAATGTCAGTAAAGTTACTGCATAATGTCCGGGTAGAAAATTACCATGCTTTTTAATTTTTTTTTTTTGTATATGTTTGTAATTTATATTAGTTGTGAATTTTTCTTTCTTTTTTTAATTTGCAGTTCATTTTAGTTAAAGTATTTGTAAATTTTGTTCTGTTTTTGTAATTTTTATTTTGATTTAGTTTTCAGGTTTATATTTTCAGTTTTTATGTTAATTTCAGTTAAAGTATTTAGTAATTTTGGTGTAATTTTTATTAGTTTTTTTAATATAATTATTTAATATTTTATTTTTATTTGAAGTTGTAATAATTTTAGTAGGATACTACTTTAGTAGCCAAAGCAAAATGATAAATGTTGCTTTGGCTACTAATTAAAATAAATGAAGTTTATTTTTTCTGTCATTTTTAAAATATATTTATTTTTTTGTGAAAAATAACAACTCCGAGGTTTGAGTGTAAGTCTGTAGTATTATCTGAAAGAAACAGGCACCTTCAGTTTGACATAAACAAAAGAAATCTAATCATCAAGTGTAGTTTCACCGCAGATGGATTTAAAACATACGACAGCCTTTGGTGTGAAGATATGACTGAACTTCACTGACCTTACAGTAAAGGAGTTAATGCTCTGTTTGTTTCTTCTGCTGATTTCACAAATCTGAAGCTTCAACAGAAAACAATCTGCTATTGAGAGATAACAGGGTTGCTAAGGTAACAAGGAAAAACATCCAGCACTGAATCTTCATGCCTGGCAGCTACTGTATGACAGAATACTGTGCCACTCATTGTGATGCTTCAGTGTGAGATTCAAAGATGAAGAACATTCTGATAATGTTATAAACCTATAATAATAAATACACTAATAAAAACATAGCTCTGGTGATCACTGCAGGCCAAGCAGCAGTGGCTCATGTGGATGATTAGATGATACAGTTGAAATGTATATTTCATATTTGTGTTTTTTACAGCATCTTGAATCTTCACTGATAGTCAGGGTTTGATAAAACAGGTTACAGCATCAAACGAGGCATCTGACTTAATCACTCCCTCTTACTGAAAGACAAGTTCAGAAAGAGCCCTCTGTGGAAATCTTAAGATATGTGATTTATACTTTACTTTCTTATGCCCTCCACCCCTCCCGGGGTATGGGCCGCCAAAGGTAGATCTCCAGAAATTTCTGTCCTGGGCCATTCTTTCTAGTTGATTCCAGGTGTAGCCCATCCTTTTGACGTCTGCTTCGAGCTCGCGTCGCCATGTGATTCTTGGACGGCCTCGCTTCCGCTTGCCTTGAGGATTCCACCTGAGAGCCTGCCTGGTGATGTTTGTTGGTGGTTTGCGAAGTGTGTGCCCTATCCAACCCCATCTTCCCTTCTCTGCCTCTACGGGAAGTTGGCCGGTCCTTTCCCATAAGTTGGTGTTACTGATAGTGTCAGGCCAGCGAATGTGGAGAATCCTTCTGAGACAGCTGTTGATGAATGTCTGGATTTTTCTGTTGGTTACTTTGGTTGTCCTCCAGGTTTCAGCCCCGTACAGCAGTACTGACTTCACGTTAGAGTTGAACAGCCGGATCTTGGTGGTCAAGGTCAGCTCTCTGGAAGCCCAGATGTTCTTGAGCTGGATGAAGGCGACTCTTGCTTTACCGATTCTTGCCTTGACATCTGCATCTGTTCCACCTTGCTGGTCGATGATGCTGCCCAGGTAGGTGAAGGACTGCACTTCCTCCAGGGGACATCCGTTCAGTGTGATTGGGTTGATGTTGCTGACGTTGGTCTTAAGGATCTTGGTCTTCTCTTTGTGGATGATGAGTCCAACCTGTGCTGATGTGGCAGCCAACACACTGGTCTTCTCTCGCATCTGCTGCTGGCTGTGGGAGAGGAGTGCGAGGTCGTCGGCGAAGTCTAGGTCATCAAGTTGACTCCACAAGGTCCACTGAATCCCATTCCTGCGTTCGCTGGTAGAATTGATTTATAGACTCATGCTTAACATTTCAATTGAGATGAATTGCATGTCATGTGAGAACGTAATATACAATCTCCAGAAGTTTAAAGCTAAACATAGGCCATAAACAAACTACTCCACGGTCACATGACTTCAATATCACTACCATTAAGATTCAACAACTCTTTCTGTCTTTTTGTTTTTGTTTTCCCTGAATGTTTGAGTCTGAATAGTTTGCAAGAGCGTGATAGTATGATTATATTACAGTGATTATATTATAGATGAGATGTTTGCTGATGACATCTAATATCCTGAAAACCTCCTTTTAGCCTCTTGCTAGCAACTGCCTTTATCAAGACAAGTAAAAACTTTACAAGAAAAAGTAGGTTTTACTGATGTATTTTGTTTCATAGAATAGGATATGAACTATCTTGAACCTGTGTTCAGCACAGACAAAACCCCATTCAAAAAATCTATTGAATTCAGGACTAGGAAACAGAAATGCTAACTCATTTTAGGGTTTTGGCCTACAAAAATATATCATTCCTGCAGCATTTTATGAAGACAGCAATTTTGGATATAGTCTGAGACATTTCTCAAAATATCATCTTTTAGTGTTCTTCAACAGAAGAAAGAAACTCATACAGGTTTGGAACAACATGAAACGAAATCTAATAATTCCCTTCTTTATAGTATGTGAAAAACACTACACCAAAAACAGTAGATATCCAAATTCATACTATTGGATAAAAAGAGGTGAAAAGTACCCACATGGCCTGCTACTTTTACTGTGATTCTGAAGTGCAGAAAATCAGAGATCTGTTAAGAATTGTGCTACAATAACCTCTACAAACACAACTCATTATAAACACAAAAGAGACATGTTTTCTCTGTTTTAGAGGGATGCACACTGTTAAATTATACCATATTTATTGCATCAAAATTTGTTAATACTTTACTATAGGTTAGGGGTGGATAATTTGCTTATTATTCATGCAACAATAGATATTACTGTTATAGTTTTTATTAATAACCATTGCTATATAGATGCTAACTTTGTCTAGTGCTCTTATGAATGTTTTTAGCATTTAACTTCTATACTGAATGAAATAGCATAGACTTTGTCATAGCTAGTGTTTGCATATTCATTTCATTCTGTAACCTATTGTTCAACAGATCTGTGTACCCATGGACCACCTGAGAAGATTTATGAATGGCACTGAAGCACTGATTCTGGTAGGTCATGTGACAGTAACAAAATGGCGGATGTCCGAATTTCATTCATGCTACTCATATTCTAGAATGTACTTTTTTTAACACTCACGAAGTAAGTTCACATTCAGATGTACTATACCTGCTCAGTATGCGATGCACAGACATTTTTTTGATGACTCATTTTCGGGTGAACTATCCCTTTAAGAGCGTGAAAGAGTTTCGTTTCTGTCTATTTCTTTACAATAATAAAAGGCCAAAGGAAGCTTCTCCAGTATGTTTAGAAGAGAACGCCAGTGAAGAGAGCTTCCATCTGTCTTCAAAGTGCATTAGATAGAATCACTTAACTTTTAAATGTTTCTGTAGAAATCTACTCTATTGTTCCTCAAGCGCGGTGTTTAAATAAAGTTGGAGTTATTTGAAGAACATGGCGGCGCCCGTGTAGCGGCGTGAATCTGTCAGATGAGCGGATCGTGTATTAATTAACGCAGCAGCAAAATGAAGCTGTGAGTGAATAAATACTATCGATGACACTGATCGGATCGCAATACATCGGTATAGGTCCCGTTGTTTGTCGTGTAAGTAGAATGTGATCTCTCTTCTTCAGCTCTAACCATTTGTCATGTGATGTGTTTATATTTACACATCCTCTCCTGCTAGAAAGACTGTGTTTATTACTGAAACCGATGGATAATGTTAAAGGCTGCGTTACACATTCAGATTGCTGTGGCTCTTCTAACACTCATGATCACATTGAACATGTGCTGTCTTTGGAGTCAAGATCACAATGACTCTTCCTCGCTGGAAGAGGAGTAACCATAGCGACGGGACACTGCTCTTCCACAAGCACGAGACCGTGAGTGAGTGAGTGTGTGTGTGTGTGTGTGTGTGTGTGTGTGTGTGTGTGTGTGTGTGTGAGTGTGTGTGTGAGCGGCTGACGGGACACTGCTCTTCCACAAGCACGAGACCGTGTGTGTGTGAGTGTGTGTGTGTGTGTGAGCGGCTGACGGGACACTGCTCTTCCACAAGCACGAGACCTTGAGTGTGTGAGTGTGTGAGTTTTGGTTCCTTGCCGCTGTCGCCTCTGGCTTGCTCAGTTGGGGACACTTCATTTCTAGCGATTATCGTCAATTTAATTTCACAGATATTATTTAAACTAAACTGAGCTAAACAATGACATCTCTGAATTCAATAATGAAATGCCTTTAACTGAAAATTGAGTGTTTAATCTTATTATTATACATTACTGACACTCTATCCTCCAACTTGATACTGTTAAGTGCTTTGACACAATCTGTATTGTTAAAAGCGCTATATAAATAAAGGTGACTTGACTTGAGCGGCTGACGGAACACTTCTGTCCTCTGAATGTTTCTCAATAGCCTCATGTGCGTCAGATAACAGGTGCTTGAGAACTGGGTCATTATGAAAAGAAATCCAAATATCGGATACACATGCTAAAGTGCTTTTCATTATGCTAGAAAATATTCATACATGCTAGAAAGTGCTATGATTGACATATATTTTGGGATGAAGGCTAATTTTTAAACAGGCATTGGGCTACAAATGCCACCGAAAATATAAATATGACCGGATATGGCAAAAATGCCCTAGTAATGAATTCCTGTTTCATGAAGACTGGCCAGTTATTTTATTCTAGAAGAGCAGTTTATTTATTACTTTCATGATTTCTGTTTTTCTTTCTATATCTTTTTATTACTTCCTGTACTAAACCATGACGCAGGTACGGCCAATACGAATTATTATCCATTGACAAAACATAGCAGGTGAAAAATACAATTATTAAAAAAAAATGCATTTGAACAGTTCACTTTTTAAAACAATGTTCATGTCATTGTAAAAGTTATATATTTAGTTAGTTCGTTATTTTGATTTATGGATTGGCAAATTAAAAAAGGGACTGATATGATGGTAATTTGAGGATTGACAGATTTACATCATTTACATGTTTTTAAGGCAAGACACTAAAGGTTTTTCAGGCACTGGTAAAGCTTCTGGCTATTTTACATGCATAACTTGTCTTCTTTCAGACTAGTGGAACGAAACATCCAAAGTACACTTTCAGTTTTTTATTGTATAACACGTCAGTATATTTAAATTACAATACATATCTTAAAAGGCCATTTTCTCAACATGAGTCAGAAGTCTCCACTTCAGCAGCACGTTCATACCTCAAACTTTAGTTTTATTCAGGCCATATTCTGAAGGTTTTTACAGAGGGGTTTATTTCACCTGATGTGTATAACACTTTATTATGATGGACTGATAAACAGAGATATCCTAAATCCCCTCTGTGAACCTGGCTTCATGTAGTGTTCAGATTTCTGTTTTGGAAATGTTTGCTAATTACTGCATATTTAATTAGATAATGCCTCATTTGCATATTTAAACATAACATTGAAGTAAACTTGTAATACAAACAGTTGTCTTAATGTACTGTTAATAATCAACTGGGAAAGTATCGTGAGGTTTATTAATTAAAATGTTTACTCTATTCACATGTAGCGTCTTGCCTTAAAATATAAAAAGAGAATAAAAGAAAAACAAACAATATTATATAAAACATAAGGAATAATATAAGATACTTTATTTAAAAAAAAATATATAAAATTACTCAAATTTTATATTGGATTGTTAAAGCCATTTTTACCCACATTTATATGAAGGACCCAAATGATACAAATTTATTAGAATGACCTCGAATGAATTATAACGAACTAATGAAATACAAAACCTCCCACGTGCATTGTCTTTGTACTGATAAATTATTTTTCTTTAATGTGACCAATTTAGAAGTTTTTGTAGGTGTTAAAACATTTGTTTCCAAGGGGACAGGTTTATTTCCACCTTACACTAGTATCTCATGTTGCCATAGTTACGGCGCAAATATATCCGAGTCGATTTGTTTCTCTAACAGAACAGACATCTGAGCACAATACACCATCATGATGTATATGAAACTATATGTATTGGTATTCATCATCAGGCTCTCTTTGACTGGACAGCTGTGATCTTTAGTTGCTCAGGTTAGTCTCTCACTGTGTGCTCTCTCAGAGTCATGCTGCTGGCTGGTGTGTGTCTGCGGAGGACGATGCTCCGGCTCAGCGTCCGCAGTCTGTTCAGTGAATCGGGGGTCTGGGAGCGTGACTATAAGGTGGAGACGCGGCGGCGGGTGGAGCAGTGGTGGCACAGCTGCATACAGGAACAGTGGCAGAGAGATGCGGTGGATCAGGTAACTCACCAATCATGTGACTGATGATGTACAGCAGACGATACTAATATGCAAAGATGCTCAGAACATCAGATAACTGTCAATAGACAAAGTTAACCAGAATTTTCTTTTAATCTAATCATCATGTAGTTTTAAACTTGTATGACTTTCATCTTTCTTAACACAAAAGGTGAATGTATAAAATTCACATGAAATTCTATTCCTAAAATCATTGTAAATTTTTTTGTTGACATCATTTTCTGATTTATGGAGTAATAAAAAGAGATCCAAAATTCCATTTGTAAAAAAAACATGAATATATCAAAATAAAACAAGAATGTTGAATTGCCCCACTTTATAGAAACTGTCTTTGTGCAAGCCTGCAAGCAAGGCTACTATCCTGCCAGCTTCAGGAAATAGTCCTCCGTAAAAATACTACAGCGAGAATAAAAATCACGCCCCCCTTTCTTTGCATATACAGTACATTTGGGAGGTGTTATGAAAATCTCCCACACCGTGACGTAGACATGTGGGGGTGTGTTTGAATGAGCTGTTTTAGGGGTGCGTGGACGAGTCTTAACTTTGATAAAGAATATCTCTGTGGTTTTGAGACGTTAGTCTTTGTAACTTCAGGGATCTTATCTATGCACGAACAGCTTGTAACACTCCAAAGAGAAAGGAAAACTTGAAGCTGTTTGTGGACTTCAGCTCCGCTTTCAACACCATCATCCCGGACACCCTTCAGAATAAACTGACACAGCTCTCCGTCCCCACCTCCATCTGTCAGTGGATCACCAGCTTCCTGACAGACAGGCAGCAGCTAGTGAGGCTGGGAAAATTCTCATTCAACACCTGCACCATCAGCACTGGAGCTCCTCAGGGTTGTGTTCTCTCCCCACTGCTCTTCTCCCTCTACACCAACGACTGCACCTCTAAAGACCCCTCTGTCAAACTCCTGAAGTTTGCAGACGATACCACACTCATCGGCCTCATCCAGGACGGTGACGAGTCTGCTTACAGACAGGAGGTTAAGGAGCTGGCTGTCTGGTGCAGTCTAAACAACCTGGAGTTCAACACGCTTAAAACTGTGGAGATGATCGTGGACTTCAGGAGAAACCCCCCAGCTCTCCCCCCACTCACTATCATGAACAACTCTGTGAATGCAGTGGAGTCATTCAGGTTCCTGGGAACCACCATCTCTCAGGACCTGAAGTGGGACACTCACATCGACTCCATCATGAAAAAGGCCCAGCAGAGAATGTACTTTCTTCGTCAACTGAAAAAGTTCAACCTGCCACAGGCGCACATGACACAGTTTTACTCTGCTGTTATTGAGTCGGTTCTGTGCTCTTCTATAACTGTATGGTTTGGGTCAGCCAGCAAATCAGATATAAGAAGATTGCAGCGGACTGTTAGGACAGCAGAAAGGATCATTGGTGTGCACCTGCCCAGCCTTCAGGATTTGTACTACTCCAGAGTGAAGAAACGGGCAGGTAACATCATCACAGACCCCTCTCACCCTGGACACGACCTGTTTGCGCTTCTCCCTTCAGGCAGATGCTACAGATCTCTGTGCACTAGAACATCTAGGCATAAAAACAGTTTTTTTCCCCTATGCTATCTCCAGCCTAAACAACTAACACAGGAATTGTTACCCGTGTTCTGTAATTCTCTAACCCTAATTCTTGCCTGTAATTCATCCCCCATCTCTAATTATTTACTCTCTCTAGTACTATGTAAATATGTATGCATCATTTTCTATACAGCTGTATATATAGAGTAAATAAGGCACAAATCTGTACATAAATCTTCTGTTCCAGATTCAGACACATTATTATTATTATTATTATTATTATTGTTAAGGCTTATTTAAATGTTCTGTTCTCATGTCAGATATGTATGTTTATATGTATGTATGTATGTATGTATGCATGTATGTACCAAGAGCTTCTTAAAAACCACAACAAATTCCTTGTGTGTTTGCACACACTTGGCAAATAAAGCTGATTCTGATTCTGATTCTGAAATCACATCATATGACCCCTTTAAGTCCTAACACAAGTTTTTTTAAAGTAAATGTTACATATGAGAAGTGGACTGAACACAATGAAATGAAGTTGTGATAAAATACTTGGCAATTGTGTTGCTTTAGTTAAGTAAAATAAATTGAACAAGCAGCAAAAATCATTTTCTTCCACCAATGAAGGTGACATACGGACCGCTTTTACGATACATTTCTAGAAGTTATCAGTCTGAGCTGTCTTTGTATGGACAAGAGCAAGTGAAAATGCATTAAGAATTCTCTTTTTAAAGGATTTTCAGTTACAGTATGCTATGTTTTTACTTTGAAGTATCTCTCCCTTGAGATTTTCATTCAAAGAATCCCTTCCACCTCGCAGAGAAAACCTTTGTGTGAGAAAAGAGTCGTCTGGCTTCTGAAGCATTAATCTTACAGAGAAGCTGCTTTTTGTTCAGGTTTGTAGGTTGGTCTCTGTTGGCTTTTAAGCTTGTTGTCGTGTTCTGTAGGAGAGAGAGTGCTCTGCTATCATGAGGACACATGTGTTTGCTGGAGCTGTGTTTATTAATGGAATCATTCAAAGACTGAAGCTCAGTTCTAGATGTACGTGGATCAGATTTCATCCATCCAACCAACCAACAACAAATTACAATTTAATTCAATATCAGTAACATTAGAAATTGTGATTTGAGTATTTGAAAATAAAAGACAAAAGTACAAGATTGTGTTTAAATTCTTTTACGAGGGAATGAACTGAAACACTGTGAATGACGTGATTGAATCAGAAATGGCAAAACAATATGAAACCGTTGACTGTTGTCATTGATTGTAAGCAGGGTCAGAAATAACATTTTTATTTCATTAGGGGCAATATTTACCCAATATTTGGAACTGATTTTCTTCCCTTTAGTGGCAGTTTTTGTCTTGTAGGAAAGAACTTAAATTTAACCAATGACTTCAATCAATCAGATTGTTACCAATAAAATCTGATCAACATCAACAAAAGTCATCTTTATACTGTAAAGATGGAACAGAAGCTACAGTAAACAGATAGTTTAATGCTGCTTGAAGGTGGCAAACATGTATTTACACAACAGTTGCATAATGAAAACTGCCTATAAATTAAAAACAGGGACTCATTTCAGGGTACTAGGGTTGCAGTATTATGAAAAAATTTTTTTTGCCCCCTTATCTTAAATGTTGAAGGATTTTCTTAATTTTTGCCCCCCAAGTAATGTAATGTTTATTGCAAAATAGATATAACTCATATGTAATTAATTAATAAATAATAAAGGATGTCCATGATAAAGGAAAAGTTTAAAATACTTGCCAATTTATTAGAAATCTATTCTTCTATAAATGTTATTTTCAAATGGTTTTGAAAAACTTTTATACAACTTTCAAGAAAGAGTTTCAATTTATTAAAAATGTAAAAATAAAAAGTATGTTCCTTACACTAATCTTAAGCATCTTAATCCTTATTCAAAAATTAAAACAAACAAACAAAAACATATTTGAATGTACTATTTAAGATACATTTTTATAAAAACATCACAATAATACACAAGTAATCCACACCACTCCAGTCCATCAATTAACATCTTGTGTTTGAAATAAATAAATACATCATTCAGACATTTTTAACCCTTGCTTCTGGCTAAAATACAAGTCCATAATCTATAATAACGCTTCCTCCAGTGTAATAGTCCATCCCCCTTTGTCCTCAAACATCAAAATGCACCCACGTATTTGTTTCGAGCTGTTTTGGACTCTGGCTTGTAAACAATCCAGACCACTTTTTCACCGGAGAAAGCAACATTATGGATTATGGACTCATATTTTGACCAGAAGTTAAAAATATCTTAATGATTTAATGATATTTGTTTCTTACAAACACATAGCTTTTGTCTTCTCCAGATGTTAACTGATGGACTGGAGTGGTGTGGATTACTTGTGGATTATTGTGATGTTTCTATCAGATGTTTGGACTCTCATTCTGACGGCACCCATTCACTGCAGAGCATCCATTGCTGAGACAGTGATGTGATGCTACATTTCTCCAAATCTGATGAAGAAACAAACTAACATACATATAGGTTGGCCTGAGGGTGAATACATTTTCAATACAATTTCACTTTTGGATGAACTAGTCCTTTAAAATATGCCCCCCCACAAACACCCTCAAAATCCGATGTGTTTCTGCTGTGGTATTTCTGTGGTCGTTTGAAGGTGTTCATGGCATGGCTTCTAAAAATAGTCTCACCCTGAGCCGAGACCATTTAACACCTTTCTCTTTCATTCCCCAGACATGTGCTGCAGTCCTGCTCCATCTGCCTTGTTTTCCTTTAGCATTTCTTTCTATTGTTTTCTCACACTGTTAGTTTTCACATGTTCTCACCACACCAAGGGCTTCTTGTACAGTCACTGGTTTTTCATAAAAAAGAAATATGTTTCTCTTGCGCTCCGAATAGATTTTAGTGGGGTCAACTCTCTGAAAACTGACCTCAATTGTTTATGTTCCATATTCCATTTCCAACCACTTGAATTCTGATTCACTGGATTAAGGGAAAAGCTTCTTAGGGAGATGCGGTGGAGATGTATTCTCTCCCAAAATGTGTCTCTGTCTCTTTCAGCTGCTGAATAATTCAGGCCTTTTTGACCTGCACTGATTAATGCTTGCCCAGTGCGGCGCGCTTCTTCAAAGCCGTCATGAATCATTAAAACTGCCATGGAGAACGCGTGACTGAATGTACAGCTGCATCTCAATAAATTAGAATGTCGTGGACAAGTTCATTTATTTCAGTAATTCAACTCAAATTGTGAAACTCGTGTATTAAATAAATTCAATGCACACAGACTGAAGTCGTTTAAGTCTTTGGTTCTTTTAATTGTGATGATTTAGGCTCACATTTAACAAAAACCCACCAATTCATCTCAACAAATTAGAATATGGTGACATGCCAATCAGCTAATCAACTCAAAACACCTGCAAAGGTTTCCTGAGCCTTCAAAATGGTCTCTCAGTTTGGTTCACTAGGCTACACAATCATGGGGAAGACTGCTGATCTGACAGTTGTCCAGAAGACAATCATTGACACCCTTCACAAGGAGGGTAAGCCACAAACATTCATTGCCAAAGAAGCTGGCTGTTCACAGAGTGCTGTATCCAAGCATGTTAACAGAAAGTTGAGTGGAAGGAAAAAGTGTGGAAGAAAAAGATGCACAACCAACCGAGAGAACCGCAGCCTTATGAGGATTGTCAAGCAAAATCGATTCAAGAATTTGGGTGAACTTCACAAGGAATGGACTGAGGCTGGTGTCAAAGCATCAAGAGCCACCACACACAGACGTGTCAAGGAATTTGGCTACAGTTGTCGTATTCCTCTTGTTAAGCCACTCCTGAACCACAGACAACGTCAGAGGCATCTTACCTGGGCTAAGGAGAAGAAGAACTGGACTGTTGCCCAGTGGTCCAAAGTCCTCTTTTCAGATGAGAGCAAGTTTTGTATTTCATTTGGAAACCAAGGTCCTAGAGTCTGGAGGAAGGGTGGAGAAGCTCATAGCCCATGTTGCATGAAGTCCAGTGTTAAGTTTCCACAGTCTGTGATGATTTGGGGTGCAATGTCATCTGCTGGTGTTGGTCCACTGTGTTTTTTGAAAACCAACATCACTGCACCCGTTTACCAAGACATTTTGGAGCACTTCATGCTTCCTTCTGCTGACCAGCTTTTTAAAGATGCTGATTTCATTTTCCAGCAGGATTTGGCACCTGCCCACACTGCCAAAAGCACCAAAAGTTGGTTAAATGACCATGGTGTTGGTGTACTTGACTGGCCAGCAAACTCACCAGACCTGAACCCCATAGAGAATCTATGGGGTATTGTCAAGAGAAAAATGAGAAACAAGAGACCAAAAAATGCAGATGAGCTGAAGGCCACTGTCAAAGAAACCTGGGCTTCCATACCACCTCAGCAGTGCCACAAACTGATCACCTCCATGCCACGCCGATTTGAGGCAGTAATTAAAGCAAAAGGAGCCCCTACCAAGTATTGAGTACATATACAGTAAATGAACATAGTTTCCAGAAGGTCAACAATTCACTAAAAATGTTTTTTTTATTGTTCTTATGAAGTATTCTAATTTGTTGAGATAGTGAATTGGTGGGTTTTTGTTAAATATGAGCCTAAATCATCACAATTAAAAGAACCAAAGACTTAAACTACTTCGGTCTGTGTGCATTGAATTTATTTAATACATGAGTTTCACAATTTGAGTTGAATTACTGAAATAAATGAACTTTTCCACGACATTCTAATTTATTGAGATGCACCTGTATGAGCCTAAGTGGGTCTTGCAGGTCAGTAGCCTGTGCTTAAACAAGTCATGTTAATGCCTCATATTAGGGATCTGCTGTGAGAACTACCTGGCGATATTGAGTTATGACCTCAAGTTTCCACTACACTAGACGTGATTGCTTGTATTTGACCAGGATAGTCTGGCCTGAATATTATTACAGCAACCAGCGTATCCAAAAAAGTACCATTGCATGTTGCCATGGTAAATCAATATAATTATAATGTACACCATACAGTGCCCTCCAAAAGTATTGGAACAGTGAGGCCAATTCCTTTATTTTAGCTGTAGACTGAAAACATTTGGGTTTGACATCAAAAGATGAATATGAGACAAGATATCAGCATTTCAGATTTTATTGGTAATAAACTAAAATTACTTTAGTAGGTAAAATGCATGCTCTACAGGGTTTAAGTGTGGAGATTGACTCGGCCAGTCTAAAACCTTCCACTTCTTGCCCTGATGAACTCCTTTGTTGTTTTGGCACTATGTTTTGGGTCATTATCTTGCTGCATGATGAAGGATCTCCCAATCAGTTTGGTTGCATCTTTCTGTAAATTATCAGACAAAATATTTCTGTAGACTTCTGAGTTAATTTTGCTGCTGCCGTCATGTTACATCATTAATGAAGATTAATGAGCCTGTCCCAGAAGAAGCGATGAAAGCCCAAGCCATTACATTACCTGTGTAATGTGTACTATAATGTACACCACAGGGCTGTAGACACATTCTTCCCACTGGTCGCTCTTTTGCGACTTACTTTCTCAGTTGGTCGCACTAGCACATAATTTGGTGGCAAATGTATTTTTTTTGCTACAACATTTGATTAATCAGTGCATGCTGATTAACTTTTATCATAGTTTATAGTTATATGGTAACGAAAGTGTTCAACATTCAACCCTTTTTCATCAGTATTATTTGTGATTTAAATTTTGTGAACAGGAATTCCTTTTTTCGTGCGCTTTCACCTTCAAATTCGCGATCTTGGTGTCACGTTTTACAAGAAAAGATAATTGTCTATTTTGCTTATCTATACACCTTTAACTTTTTAAGACTAAAACAAAAGATGGATTCGTTGTTATTCTTAATTAAAAAGCACAACAACAATAAAACTGTAAGCTACAATGACAAACTAGCTTACATAACATTTATTAACAAAAATGAATAAGACGAGGCATGGCATAGGACACATCACATGCTGTATTATACCGACTAATAAATTACAGAATGTTTAGCAAACACTGAGGAATCAAATAAATAATAATAATAAAAATTAAGGATAGCCTCCATTCCGTAACGTGAGGTAAACAGCAAAGATAACAAGCTTTTCAAAACGAAAACAAAAAGAAAAGTAAAACTAAACTGGCTGTCGCTGACAGAACAAGCATGTTTTTTTTTTTCTACAAGAATACCAACATGTTCACCTTCTCTGGTTTAAGAAGCGGTCTTTCATTTTAGTTTGAAAACCAAATCCTCCGTTGTGCTCCGTCTGCGATGTGGCGAGTATAAACCAGGCTCTACACCTTCGCGCTCGTGCTGATGAGGCGAGTATAAACCAGGCTCTACACCTGAAGCGCTCGTGCTGACGTGGCGAGTATAAACCAGGCTCTACACCTGAAGCGCTCGTGCTGACGCGGCGAGTATAAACCAGGCTCTACACCTGAAGCGCTCGTGCTGACGCGGCGAGTATAAACCAGGCTCTACACCTGAAGCGCTCGTGCTGACGCGGCGAGTATAAACCAGGCTCTACACCTGAAGCGCTCGTGCTGATGTGGCGAGTATAAACCAGGCTCTACACCTGAAGCGCTCGTGCTGACGCGGCGAGTATAAACCAGGCTCTACACCTGAAGCGCTCGTGCTGATGCGGCGAGTATAAACCAGGCTCTACACCTGAAGCATTCGTGCTGACGCAGCGAGTATAAACCAGGCTCTACACCTGAAGCGCTCATGCTGATGCGGCGAGTATAAACCAGGCTCTACACCTTCGCGCTCGTGCTGATGCGGCGAGTATAAACCAGGCTCTACACCTGAAGCGCTCGTGCTGACGCGGCGAGTATAAACCAGGCTCTACACCTTCGCGCTCGTGCTGACGCGGCGAGTATAAACCAGGCTCTACACCTTCGCGCTCGTGCTGATGCGGCGAGTATAAACCAGGCTCTACACCTGAAGCGCTCGTGCTGACGCGGCGAGTATAAACCAGGCTCTACACCTTCGCGCTCGTGCTGACGCGGCGAGTATAAACCAGGCTCTACACCTGAAGCACTCATGCTGACGCGGCGAGTATAAACCAGGCTCTACACCTGAAGTGCTCGTGCTGATGTGGCGAGTATAAACCAGGCTCTACACCTGAAGCGCTCGTGCTGACGTGGCGAGTATAAACCAGGCTCTACACCTGAAGCACTCGTGCTGACACGGCGAGTATAAACCAGGCTCTACTGAAGCGCTCGTGCTGAAAGCGCCTCTCTTCACATGATTAGTGAAATCTGACTCCTGCTACAATGAGCCACGGCTCTGCAGCGCACGCTGTATGAAGCAGACGCTTTGGAGCAGCGCAGACCATGCACTCGCACAAGTGCGACCACGTCAAATTTTTACTCGCACACTCTCAAAAAATGGTCGCAAATGCGGAGATCACGTGACCCTTCGACTTCGATACACGCGTAGTCTTTCGCTCTGCTGACTTTGTCAAATATTTTATTATCCTGTCAGTAAATTTCGAACCATTTTGCATCGGACTCATCATGAGTGTTTCAACAGTCAAAGCCGATCGGAAAAGAGAGATTGGGCAATCGCCAATACAGAAAAAATTCAGGGATTCCACCATCTGATTCCAGCATTACGTAAACTACGTGAGGACATACAAGCAACTAACAATTCTGTTGGAGAGCTAAGAGAGGAGTTTGAGGCCATGGTTGCTGCGGCGAAGCAGACACGTGACCGCGTTGATTCTGTTCAGGCAGATACACGTGAGGATCGGAATGCAGTCACGGACTTAAGAAATCAGCTAGAGCGACTCACCGAGAAGATGACGGATATGGAGGATAAAAGCAGAAGAAATAACATACGACTGGTGGGGTTACCAGAGGGGATGGAGGGATCCGATGTGGCTGGTTTCCTCAGAATTAATCTTTCCAAGTGGATTCCTTCCCTGAAAGGTCGTAACATCGAGATTGACCGGGCACACCACGTATATGATGGAAGGAAAAACTCCGATCGGCCGCGTACTCTCATCTTCCGTGTGCTGAGATGGCATGAGATGGCATGACAGATTGGAGATTCTGAAGGGTGCTCGGCAGGCTTATCCGGTAAAATGCACGCAGAACAATGTCACGCTACTATTTTTTCCTGACTTTAGTCCAGTTACAGCCGCCAAGAGAAAAAGCTTGGTTCCGGTTTTGAGGTCGATGACGGCGCTTGGTCTCCAGCCCTTCCTCGCTTATCCGGCGGTAATTAAACTACGGCATGGGGGTGAACAGAGATGCTTCAATTCTCTTCGGAAAGCGGAGGATTTTGTCGGCTCCCTGTCACAGAGTGGGACATTTGCTGCGGATCCACAGGGCAGCGGGAGGGCGGTGGCCGCCCTTTCTTTGACCCGACGGGAGGGGCTTAGTGGTCGATATGGAGGAGATGGTGGCGGGAGGGATATGAATGATTGCTAGATCCCTTTTTCTCTTTTTTCTTCTTTCCTCTCTCCTCCTGGGATAGTACTTATATTTTATTCGATACAATTGTCCCCTTGCTGGTAAGACTAACCCCCCCTTTTTTCTTTCTTTTTTTTCTGGAGGGGGCTAATGGAGAGTAGGTTTCATTACAATAATGTTTTGGTTATGTGAGCCTTTTGGGAGGCTCGTTGTGGGCTGAAGTGTATCGGTCACGGATCATCACAAGTTTTTGTTGTTCAATCAGACCTATGTTCTCGGTAACGTGCGGCCCGAATTGTTTTTTTGTCTATAGTTGTTGGTCATCTCTGTCTGTGTTGCTTTTATTTTTTACAACAGATATTCATGCTTTTATTTACTTTACCTGGTTTTTAAGGGGATTTTTCATCTAGGTGGTTTGATTTCTAGAACGTACACTAACGTTTACATGTCATTTACAGAATGGGAGTGTGTTTGCTTTTCTTCATTTGTTGAATACAATTTTGAGATTATGAATATTTAATGTATACTCTAAATATGTTATTACTGAATGTGACGGGCTTAAATTCTGCTGTTAAACGAACCTGTGTTATTAGAATATTTACACCGTAAATCTATTTCTGGTGCCCTGATATGTAACACTGCGTCATCGGGTATTTTTCTCCATGTGTTTTGGGAGTGTCCTGTGGTCATGGATCTGTGGACGCATGTAGACCTGGTTTTGTCTTCCTCACTCCAGACTGATTGCTTTGCTGATACATGTGTATGTCTTCTTGAAGCTTAATACAAAGGAGAAGGCTGTTTGCTGGTTTTGAGGAGGACGATGATGTAGAACTGATGTGAGCCGCACGTGTGTGGAGAGGCATATTGGATTGCATTATTATTATTATTATTATTATTATTACTTTATTTCTATTTTTGTATTTTTTTTTTCTAACATATGTGATTATATAAAGGAAGGACCTGTTTTGTTGTTACTTTTTCCCTCCCTCTCTTTCTCCCCTTTGATTGGACCTTTAAAACATGGAGTATGTGTCTGTTGTTTTGTTTTGTTTGTTTTGAGTGGATGTTATGTTGTGATGTTGTGTGTGAAAAAATTAAATAAAAAATGTTGATAATAAAAAAAAATGGTCGCAGTCTAGAGCCCTGCACCTGTGTACACTGTATTTCAGATGAGCTTGTGTGTTTGGGATCGTGAGCAGATCCTTTTTTTTCTCCAAACTTTAGCCTTTCCATCACTTTGGTCCATAAAACCTTGTCCCAGAATTTTTGAGGCTCGTCTCCTATTCTTCTTGCTAATGAGTGGTTTGCATCTTCTGGTGTAGCCTCTGTACTTTTGTTCATGATGTCTTCTGCGAACAGTAGATTGTGATACCTTCACTCCTGCCCTCTGGAGGTTGTTGCTGATGTCACTAACAGTTGTTTTAGGGTCTTTCTTTACAGCTGTCACAATGTTTCTGTCGTCAACTGCTGATGTTTTCCTTGATCTACCCTTTCGAGGTGTGTTACTTAGTACACCAGTGGTTTCTTTCTTCCTCAGGAGATTCCAAATGGTTGAACTTGCTATTTTCAGTGTTTGTGCAATGGTTTGATTGATTTTTCATCTTCTCTCAGCTTCACAATTGCTCGTTTTTCACCCATAGACACCTCTCTGGTTTTCATGTTGGTTACACGTCTAACTAAATATAAATGCAGTCTGCAGGGATCTGAAACTGAGCGCAGACATTCAGTGCTATTTATTGCTTGAATAATCAATTAATAGGACACACCAGGGCAACAAAACACACCTGTCAGTCACATGTTCCAATACTTTTGCTCACATGAAAAATGGGTGGGTTCAAACAAAAGGTGATATATTCTAAGTTGTGTGTCAGATCCAGATATGAATACCTGTAAATAAAAGCTGAAATGCTGATCTCTCATCTCATATTCATCTTTTGATGTCAAACCCAAATGTTTTCAGTCTACAGCAAAAATAAAGGAATTGGCCTCACTGTTCCAATACTTTTGGAGGGCACTGTATATGAAAAATACCAGTGATTCCATCGTTGCATGCTTCCACCAAAGTTCTTCTTGTTTCTCTGTTTTATTTTTCCCCAAATTTCCATTTTTTTCTGTTTAAATTTTTATGTATTCTATTTTAATGGTTAAAGGTGACATATCATGAAAATCTGACTTTTCCAGGTTTTAAGTGCTATAATCAGGTCTCCAGTGCATCTACCAACCAAGAAAACGTGAAAAAGATGAACCCAGTAACTTTGTTTTAGTAAGCCTTTTTCTGCAAGCATCTGAAAAAAACGAGCGCGTCTGATTTCGCTCCCTTGCTGACGTGGCAAAGGGATCTCATTATAATATGACCTCCCCTTAATCTGTAAGTTTCCACCCGCTGCGCCGTCATTTTGATTTCACAAGCACAACGGTGTAGCAGCTCTAATGCCATGGTGAAAGTTTGAGCAAAGCATGCTAACTGTTCTGTCTTTGGCTGCACAGATGAGCACAGAACACTGTTTAGAGTCCCAGCCTCAGAGGAGACAACAGAGCAGTGGATTTATTGATTTATTTACTGTATAATACGCTGCTGCCACACAGATCTAATATAAACATGTCATTTCTTTCACAGTTATTTACCTTCACAGACATAACCGACTGTTTTTGTAACTCGTGTGTTTTTAACGGAAACTTGTGTGTAACCGTATATCAGAAGTTTAAACTAATATGGTTTAAAACACATGATTTCAGCATGATAAACATGATAATCAGATCTAAAACAGATAGTTTTTAGCAGGTAAGAGCTGTAATGGCACAGCCTTATTCTGGAAAAGGGGGCGGGGAACAGTATCTCATTTGCATGTAAAGAGACAGTCATGAAAACAGCAGTGTTTCTGCTTCTACTCAAAATAGGCATTTTCAAAATGATATAATAAATGATCTGTGGAGTATTTTGAGCTGAATTTTCACAGACAACTTCTGTGGACACCAGAGACCTATATTACATATTGTAAAAAGGGGCATAATATGTCTCCTTTAAAATAAATTTTAGGGATCTGAAATTAATTAATTTAGCAACAATTTATTTAAATAAAAAAACAAAAACCTTTTAGAACATCTCTTTTTCCCCCAAATTTAATTTTATTTTCCTGAGTTCTGTTTTTATTTTTTTAAATGGTTTAATGGAAATGTAATAATAAAAAAACATGTCTATTCAATTGAATTCATAAAATGTTTTTACATTCAAAAACAATTATTATTATTATTTTTTTTTTACAATAATAGGACTTTATAAAATGTTTTATTTTCTTAGAAATGCTGTTGACTGTTTTAACTTTTCAGGATTTATGATTTAATACAAACTTATCAAATACTCTGGTAAACAAATAAAGGCATAACACTTTAAAAATGCAATTAATCTTTTAAAATGTAATCAAATGAAAATGTAACAATTCTTGAAAACTTTCATTTCTTGGAAAAAAAAAAGTGCTGCACAAAAGAGGTTTAGTGTTAAAATTCCTTAAAAATAAAGTTTTAATATTATCAATATTATTATTATTATTTTTATTATACTTTGAGAAATACATTCAACTGTACAATACAGCTCAAATAATACACAAGTTTTATCAGAATAATTTATGTAAGTGCTCTATAAAACTATAAGCATTATGTTTCTTGATAAACAATCTTGATAATCGATAGAGCTTAAAGGGATAGTTCACTCAAAAATGAAAATTCTGTCATCATTCACTCACCCTCATCTTATTCCAAAACTGTATGACTTAATTTTTTTCTGTTGAACACAAAAGAATATGTTTTGAAGAATGTTGGAAACCAAAGAGTTTGAGGTCCCATTGACGTTCATAGTATTTGTGTCCATGCTATGGAAGTCAATGGGACCCGAAACAGTTTTCAAAGTATCTACAAAAGAAAGTTATACAGGTTTGGATCATCATGGAAAATCGTACAGAAATTCTTCAAAACGAAAAAGGCACAGATTGACTCTTTTTGTTTTTTAGAGCTCCCAGAAGAAGTTCTACGTCCTCTCCATGTTCCCGTACCCATCGGGTCGGCTGCATATGGGCCACGTGAGGGTTTACACCATTAGTGACACCATCAGCCACTTCCAGAGGATGAGGGGCCATCAGGTAATGTTACTCTTAAAACAGTCATATCAGAATTTACTGCTCTCTGTCGGCAGCACACACATAGTTGGATGATTTATCCTCTCCTGCCTCGTTTTTATATTCACCCACCCACACACAGACACACCAAAACACGCTCTCGTAAATGGAAAAGCTGCAGTCAAGGTCTGCTGGAATGATGTGTGTTTTAATTATGAGGTGTCTGAATAATGGAAACGGTGTGAATATGTTCTTAATTAGAGCTCAAAGTTTGTCATGTTCAGAATGTGCTCACTCACACCTTTTGAAAACGGCACTTTCTAAAGCCTGTAGCTCACCGCACCAAAGACATGAAGTTATGATTTGTGAGAATGTTTCTGAAAAATGCCGTCAGTTTATAACAAGGAGACAGAAGGTCATTGCAGACATCATTATCCTGATGCTAAACTGATGGAGTGTGTTTTATACGGGTGGGTGTTGTGACCTGAATTGATATGACCACAGGAGTCGTTTTATGTCATGGTAATAGTACACACAGTAATGTATAGAGGAGTCATGTTGCTGAAAAGTCAACATGTGATTTATTTTCATGTGGTAATGTCTTTTTCAACACATTCTCATTGGAAAAATGTGCCTCTACCTACATTTTTGTAAAAACATACCTATACAATACACTCCCGTGTCCAGCTGAAATGAACACTAGTGTTATTAGTATACACTAGTATTATTGGTTAATAAAGACTTATTTTCACACAGAGAACTGTTATGATCTCAAAACATTTTACCATAGTGCTTGGTTTGTGAACTGCATTTTGAATACATTTTGACATTTGCATCAAATAACCAGCTCTATATGGCATTTCTGATATAGTAAGCTTGCTCAGTAGCTCACCTGGTACAGCACTGCACTTGCAAAGCTCAAAGACATGGCATGGTTAATTTAGCTAATTGCTTTTGATAACAGTATTGCGTAGGCATTTCATTTCATTTCTAATCTGCCGTGATACAAAAAAATGTTGCCAGATTCACATTCATCTGTTTTGGATAAAACTAAACATGCTTTTTAGTGCCACTCATTGGACATTTCACTTTTAAAAAGTCGCAAAAATATCATTTTGCAGAAATGTCGCCACAGGTACGTATGTACGAACGTGCTGTAAAATAGCAAGTCCTTTTAATTTTTTTTTCATATTCTGTGTGGTGGTCAGTTCACAGTGATGACAGAACTGGACTTTTCCACTACAAAGCAATATTTACCCCCGTAAGCTAATTTCAAGGTCATTTTTACCTTCATAAGGGCAGTTTTTCATAACCTATTAGATGTATGCATCATCTTTTTTGTAAAATCCTTACATTTAATCAATAAATTAATTGAGAATAATAAAATACTAAAGATCTATTACCAGTCAAATGAAATTAGTATCAACTAAATCATTGACATTTAGATACATTTACACAGACTGTTTAATGCAGCTCAGAGGTGGAATTAATGAATGTACCCTGCATTTACAATTGCATAAATAATGCTATGAGATTTAAATAATAATAATAATAAACTTGAGACTGCCAGTAGGTGGCGACAAGTCATTCATTCAAACGATTTGTTCAAACGGCTGATTCATTCAGTTATTGAATCATTCATTACACTGATTTGTTTAAAACACAGATTCATTCAGTAATAAAGCACTGCTATGTGATACTTGAAGGTGTAAATCTGTTCTGCTGTGATTTCATTTAGAAATTATCATGACAGAATAAAGATAAAACAGACAATATTGAAAATATTTTGTAACTCAAAATGTTAACTTATTGTTTATTGAACTGTTTTTATAAAATCAATATGACTTTTGCATTTGTTTTGAGATTTAGGAGTAACAGCACACGTGTGATATTGCTTAATTATATCATTTGATATAAATATAAATTTGGCCCTGTATATGTTGATTTTTGGGGCATTAAAATAGGCAATGAAAGTGTGCATTATGGTGCATTTTCATTAGTTTTTTGCAAAACAACTGACTTACTTGATAACATCAGCTCGCACATTTTGCAAACAATAATTACGAATTAATCAGTTTCCAACAACCTTCACTTCTCTTGGTGGTCATCATTCAGTCATTATGGTAGATCATGTCACACACCCCTGAGTCTGTGCTTTCCTATCGTTTGCTGTTTGTTCTTTCACTCATTCTTCTTTGTTTCTCTGTCTTTGAGTCTCTCTCTCCCTCATGTTCTTTGAATCATCCCCTCATCCATCTCTGTCCTCTGCGTGACGAATCTCTCTCTGCTCAAAGGTGCAGGCAGCATCTGGTGTGTGTTGTAAACACAGCACTAAGTGTGTGATGATTTAATGGAGCTTGACGTGCAGAAGTGCTGCTGTTGATTGAAATGGAATTGACAGTGTTCGGTTTCGAAGGCTTCGCCAAAACAGACTGACAAACCGGTTGAGTGAGCGGCTATCAATCTCGCCATGCTGTCATTGACTTCAACTACGATTTGCCCCGTGTTTGTTCTTACATGTTTAGTTGCCATGAAAATAGCTTGAGATGCTGACATGGCATTAAATAAATATATACTACTACTACTCTTACATGTTAAGAGAACAAGTCAAAAGAAGCCTTGGTGCCTCACTGCATATAGACAGTCGATGGCTTAACCAATCTTTATATTTACATTTACATTTACATTTAGCAGACACTTTTATCCAAAGTGACTTACAAATGAGGACAATAGAAGCAATCAAAATCAACAAAAGAGCAATAATATACAAGTGCTAGAACAAGTCTCAGTTAGCCTAACGCAGTACACGTAGCAAGGTTTTTATTTATTAATTATATAATAAATAATAAGAAAACACATAGAATAGAAAAAGAATAGAGCAAGCTAGTGTTAGAGGACTTTTTTTTGCTTTTTGTTAATTGTATAATAAATAAAAGAAAACAAATAGATAGAATACAAAAAGAATAGAGAAGCTAGTGTTTTTTTTATTAAAGAAAACAAGCAGTTAGTAAATGAATAGAGAGCTAAAAGGGGCAAGTTTTTTAATATAAAGTCTAGGGGCAAGTTTTATATATATATATAATTCTAATAATAACTTATAATTATAATATGATATAGTTAATTTAAATAATAATAATTTTACTGTATATAGTGCAGCACAAAACCAGGCAAACCAATTTATTTTGCATATTTTATTTAATTGTATTATTTTTGTGTTTTAGGTTGATCAGACTGTTTTGAGTTTCATGGCTCTTTAAAACCCAATTTTATTTTAAAGTGTTGAGGTGCAGTTTAATATATAATACATTGAAACTAAATTGAAAATGTTTAAATAAAGCAAGTGGTTGTGCCTCCTGGCACAAATTCCAACTGGCAAGTAGACCATGTATATCTATTTTAAGATATTTATTCTAGACTTTAAAGCTGCAGCAAAGTGGAGTAGACTGCAACATTTAGTTTTCTTATAATTTGCTATGTGTTGAATTTATGTTTTTAAAGCATACACTGCAGATTGTGATGTTTGATGAAATGTTGTGTTCAAAGTGTGAGCGTAGCTTTGGCTGGCTGGTTCTTGCATTATGTGGTAACGCTGTGCTCTTTTAGCAGATGTTTTGCAGTCATCAAACCACTCAGCTGTCTGGAGCAGGACTGTTAGAACAAAAAACTGTATAGACAAGGGTGCATTTTCAGCTGTGATTGACACTTGTGTTTGACAGCTCTGTCAATGTGTTGTTTTCTCCACGATTCTGTAAAAAACAACAGAATTTACAGTGTTCACTCATGCACATGCTCAGACAGACACACACACACTGAGAAAACAAGCTTAGCGTGGTTCTGAAGAAAGTAGACCTGTTGAAACATGGAGATGCTGGCTTTGGTTCAGCATGAATTTCATCTGTTTGTTTCTTGGGTGGGTCAGTCATGCTGCAGATGGAGGAAGTGTTATACAACTATTGCACAATCTGCTGCTTTATTCTACTGCTTTTACTGTTGTAACCATTTACATATCTACATTTGATGATACCTCAGTAATGTCCACTTCACATTTTTATTTTTATGTAAAGCACACACACACATACACACACACACACACACACACACACACACACACACACACACACACACACACACTTACATTTTATTAGCTTAAAATAAAATATTTTATATATATATATATATTTTTTTTTTTTCAGCTAGTTGCCAAGGCAGCATTTCTTATTTTCATTTAGCATAAGTTGAAGTGCTGAAATAACTAAAACTACAAACTAAAGTTGAATAAACACTGTATAGACATGTTTAAAAAAATAAAATAAATAGAAATGACAAAAATGTACAACAAAATTACTAAAAATAACAGAAAACACAGGGAAAAATTACCACAAGATAAAAGGGCATAAAATATGAACAATATCCAAGTTAATTATCATTTGACCAAAGTATCTAATCAAGTGAAACTGTTGTCTGATATTCCCCAGGCCTGATTGCTGTTACAACAACAGCAATAATAATAATGCATTTTATATTTATATTTATCAATACACTATTGTTATTATTAATTTATAAAATATTGTAATAATTTGAAATATTCAGAATCAGTGTATATCAGAAAATCAATTTTTAAAGCACTACTTCTGTAGAAGTGTGAATATTTGGAAATAAGAAATACAATTAAAAACTTTTTACAATAATTAACCCTAATTTACTTTTTTTGTGGTAAATTTGCAGTCTGGTTTGATGAAAGTAATAACTCATGGTCTGGTAATTAATTCAATAACTGCTCCAACTGATTCATAAATATTTCTGATTCACTTAAAACAACCACTCATTCCCACCAAGATTGCTGCTTCAAATATGTTGCTTTTTTATTTCTAGAAATAGTTAGTTTATACTGTTATGTTTCTAGCAACCTTGTTCTCATGATTACAGGAATAGTTCACCCAAAAATGAAAGTTTGCTGAACATTCACCCACTCATTTACTCACTTGAAGACGAGTTTGTTTCTTCATGTGAACAGTTTTCGAGAAATATAGCACTGCATCACTGTCTCAGCAATGGATGCTCTGCAGTGAATGGGTGCCGTCAGAATGAGAGTCCAAACAGCTGATAAAAACATCACAATAATTAATCCACACCACTCCAGTCCATCAGTTAATGTCTTGTTTAGCAAAAAGCTGCATGTTTGTAAGAAACACATTGATCATTAAGACGCTTTAGCTTCAGTCCACTGCTTATAATCCATACTAACGCTTCATCCAGTGAAAAAGCCCATCTCCTGTTGTCTCTCACATCAAAATCCACCTACATTATTTGTTTAGGGCTGTTTTGGACTGTATTTGCTTGTAAACAATGCCTGATTTGTGCATATTTCTCTTCTGATTCAGACCAGACCATAATGCTTTCTCACTCTTTATGTACTTCTGTCAATTAATGAATTAACCAATTGATAGAGTTATGTTTTATTATTATTATTAGCATTGTCTTGGGAATCACTGACTGTAAGTGTGAGCAGCTGTGATAGTTTCCTGTGTTCCTGTGGCTCAGTGGTAGAGCATTGCGTTAGCAGCGCAAAGGTTGTGGGTTCGATTCCCAGGGAACACACATAGTAAAAACATGTATAGCCTGAATGCACTGTAAGTCGCTTTGGATAAAAGCGTCTGCTAAATGCATAAAATGTAAAATGTAAATGTAAATGTAAATGTAAGTTTAGTGAAGTACAACAACTGACCAGCAACATCTTAACAGTGATTGTAAAACTAGTCTGGCAGTGTGATGAAGACTCTGTGACTCTGAGAGGAAGTCAGTCCTCTGTGAATGTTGTATATAACAGTTTGTGTGGTTTATTAATGTTCAGCACTTCACTTAATGAATGAGATGCAGCCGGTTACCAAGGATACAGCATCTCCTCCTGTAGCGCTCGCTCCTCACACGTCTCTGCTGCTCACTGAAAGAAACCGCACATCCACAGTTCTGTCATTGTTTACTCACTCGTGTGATGTTTGGAATTTTAGAAGAATTTTCACTCAGATTTTTAAATATTGCAGGTTCATAGTCTGTTAAGTTCCAGAAAGGACCAAAAACACTATAAGTGTCAAAGTTTTCTGAAGTCTAAATTACTTCTTTTTTTATTTTACAGTAAAATAGTAATATATTCCTTTCTTGATTTTAGTTATTGTGATTGTAATTATAACAAAGTACAAATAATATTTGAAATAATAATAATAATAATAATAATTAATACTGTTGTTTTAAAATTTTAAACTACAATAGTAATACATTTCTTAGATTTTTTTAAACTTAAAATTGTATAACAATTTAGTTTTTATTTTACACTACAATAGTAATATTTCTTTATTGCTTAGTTTGTTATAATTCAAATTATAAAATCATATTTTTAATAATAATAATAATAATATTTATTATTATTATTGTTGTTGTATATTTTTATTATTGTTGTTGTTGTTTATTTCACAGTACAACGATTTAATTAATTGTTAGGATAGTAAAATAAAAACAACTTATTTTTATTATTATTATTGCTGATTATTGCTGTTCTTGTATAGTCATGCTGAATAGGGAAAATGTTTTTTCCTCTTTGTGGTCTTCAGCTGATCACTTACTGCAACATTTCATTTGATTTCATGTGACTTCAGAAGGATTGAAATATAGTGTGATGAAGTATACATTTAATCCTAATCTGTTATTTATCTCTGATTTGCTGTTTCTTCTCTCTGCCTTTGCATAAACAGGCGCTCAATAAAAGAGAAAGAAAGAAAGAGAGAAGGAAAAAGCTGACAGAGGAGTGAGTCAGATAGAGCTGTTATTATATCAGTGTGATCATCTGCGCTGATGAGGCCACAATGACACGACTCCACATTAGTCTGAAATATAGACCATGCTTTCAGAGAGTTCATGCTCTTCATTTGCATTCTCCATTAAACACTTTACCATGAGCAGTCTTTATGATCGACTGCATGCGTTTCATTAGTCACATCTGAGTGCACATCTCTCTGAGTTACAGTATGTCACGTATGTTGTTACTCTTCCTGGTTTAGAGGCTGTAATCTATGCTGGAACAGGGAAGTTCATCAAACTTGGCTGAAAGTCAAAAACACTTAAAGTCTGAAGGTTGTTTAGGCCTTATGAGCTGTGAATACTGGGACCGACTGCAGAGAGAGTAGTCTTTTGCTGATGCTAAGTGGTTGCATGGTGGTCACTAAAGGGTTGTGGGTGGTTGTTAGGGTGTTTCTAGGTGGTTAAGATTTTCTGAGTGGTTGTTAGTGTTATTAGGTGATAGATTATCTTAAAGGTGACCTATTATGCCCCTTTTTACAAGATGTAATATATGTCTCAGGTGTCCCCAGAAGTTGTCTGTGAAGTTTCAGCTCAAAATACCCCACAGATCATTTATTATATCATTTTGAAAATGCCTATTTTGAGTGGAAGCAAACACGCTGTTTTCGTGCATGTCTCTTTAAATGCAAATGAGCTGCTGCTCCCTGCCCCCTTTTCCAGAATAAGGCTGTGACTTTACAGCTCATAATGCAGATACTCTGCTAAAAAACATGTTTGGTTTTGATTATCATGTTTATCGTGCTGAAATCATGTTTTAAACCATATTAGTTTAAACGTCTGATATACAGTTTTCTGAGCACACACATCTGAAGCACACACAGAAAGCATCCGTCACACGGCATGTGAGAACTAAACTAAGTTCATGTCTTGTGCTTAAACTGTCAAATACATACAAGTTTATGTTAAAAACATATGAGTTACAAAAACAGTCGGTTATGTCTGTGAAGGTAAACAGCTGTGAAAGAAATGCCATGTTTATTTTAGCTCTGTGTGGCAGCAGCGTATTATACAGTAAATAAATCAATAAATGCACTGTTCTCTGGTCTCCTTTGAGGCTGGAACAACATCTGTGCAGCCAAAGACAGAACAGTTTGCATGCTTTGCGCAAACATTCGCCATGGTGTTAGAACTGCTATACCGTTGTCGCTTGTGAAAACACAATGTGGGTGGAAACATGCAGATTAAAGGGCTGTAATATTATAATAAGATCCCCTTTCTACGTCACTGGTGGAGTGAAATCTGAGCGCTTGTTTTTTGACAAGCTTGCAGAGAAAGACTTACCAAAAAAATTTGGGTTGTTCTTTTTCACATTTTCTGCGTTGGGAGATGCACCGGGGACCTGATTATAGCACTTACACACTTAAAAAGCCAGATTTTCATGATATGTCACCTTTAATGGAGAAATGTAGCATCACATCACTTGCTCAGCAATGGATACTCTGCAGTGAATGGGTGCCGTCAGAATGAGAGTCCAAACAGCTGACAAACACATCACAACAGTCCACAGTTAATCCACACCACTAACAATATAAAAGTTCATCAATTAACATCTTGTGTGAAAAGCTGCGTTTTTGTAAGAAACAAATCCATTATGAAGATGTTTATAACTTCAAACCATTGCTTCTGGCTAAAATATGAGTCCATAATCCATAATAACGCTTCCTTCAGTGGAAAAGGTCGTCTCTCTCGAATCTGCAAAGTTCAAGCACCATTTACAAGCCAAAACAGTCAGTGTTTTGAACAGCAGTTCAGAACAAATATGTGGGTGGATTTTGATGTGAGAGACAACAGGAGATGGACTTTTTCACAGGAGGAAGCGTTATTATTAATTATGGACTCATATTTGGGCCAGAAATTATGGTTTAAAGTTATAACGCCTTAATTATGGATTTGTTTATTACAAACACGGAGCTTTACACTTCACAAAATATTAACTGATGGACTGGAGTGGTGTGGATTATTGTGATGTGTTTATCAGCTGTTTGGACTCTCATTCTGACGGCACCCATTCACTGCAGAGCATCCATTGGGGATGCAATGCTACATTTCTCCAAATCTGTTCCCTTGAAGAAACAAACTCTTTTACATCTTGGATGACCTGAGACTGTGTAAAACAAATTTTCAGCAAGTTTTTATTTTGGGTGAACTATTCCTTTAAGTTGGATTCACATTGTTGGTTGTGGCAGATTAGGAAAGTAGACCTGCGGGGTTTGACGTTACTAGCAGCTCGATGTTGTTTGTCTTGCAGGTGTTGAACCCGATGGGCTGGGATGCGTTTGGTCTTCCGGCTGAGAACGCTGCCATCGAACGCGGCCTGGACCCGGAGGACTGGACCAAAAGGTGCGGAGCCGAGGGACGCTCGATGCTTATCCAAACACTCACAACTACACACATAACGATCCATCGCACGCGCTCCTGAACACCTCTAATCATCCCGCACGCCTCTCTCTGTGTCTTACAGTAATATCGAGTCCATGCGGAAGCAGCTGGACAGTCTGGGGCTCTGCTTTAATTGGGATCGGGTGAGTGAGAGCCTGTATTCAGCAGATGTGGGACCTGACCTGTGCCTCTGTCTCTTAGCTTCACTGACTTACATCATTGCATCAGGACACTTTCTTATCTCACACACACACACAACACACACTGTCCGAGTTAAAGAGTTTCAGCATCAAAGGCCACTGCAGCAGACAGTACAGCACAGCTGTGTTTCTACTTTCTTAAAATAGTTACAACAGGATAAAGATAATAAGGTCACACATGTCTTAAACCATTATTTTAAATCAGTTTCCTGAGGTAATGGAAAATATGAAAAAGTCATGGAGATTTCTAAAATAGTTTTCTCTTCCCTATATGCAATGTGGAGAGGGTTGCTGAACCAAAAAAAAAAAAAAATCATGGTTGTTTTTAAAAGAAATTGTATTGAAATATACACTACTGTTTAAAAGTAAAAAAAAAAAAAAGGTTTGGGGTTGGTAAGATTTTTTTGTAAAGAAGCCTTTATGCTCACCAAGGCTGCATTTGTTTGGTCAAAGATACATGAATATCAGTAATATTGTGAAATGTGATTACAATTTAAAATAACAGTTTTCTATGTGAATATATAGTAAAATGTCATTTATTCCTGTGATCAAAGCTGAATTACTCCAGTCTTCAGTGTCACATGATCTTCAGAAATCATTCTAATATGCTGATTTACTGCTCAAGAAACATTTCTGGTTTATTATTAATGTTGAATTTTGTGACATTTTGTTTACTGTCACTTTAAATCAGTTTAATACATCCTTGCTGAATAAAAGTCTTAATTTCTTAAAAAAAAAACATTAATCATACCAACCCCATACTTTTGAATGGAAATGCATAAAAAGAAAATTATCTAAAAAAAAAAAAGTCTTCATTAAGATTTTAATTATTTTGATAATGTCAATCGTTTTATTTATCTACTAATTAACAGAGGGAATTAAACTTTGATTGATGATTAAAATATATGGATATCATCTGCTGTTACAGTAGCCTTCTGAATTGATTTCAGGCACATGTTTTTAACATCCTTTATGTTTTAATGCTATTTATAAAAGCCTTTAAATGTTACGCAGGAACTTTTCATTATAGACTTATTTTAGAATTGATTTAATACATTTTTCCATAAATGGAAACAAAGCACTCTTCAAAGACAAAATAAAGGACAGCTTACTAGAACTTCAAATATCAGATCTCTCCTGTCTGTGGCTATCTAAACCCAGAGTGTCTTTTAGCCGCTGCTGCGTGTGTCTTGGCCATGTTTGTGTCCTCTCTCTCTGGCAGCAAGATGTGTTTGACTGTCACTGTGGTAATATCCAGCTGATGAGCGGCTCTGGGCTTGTGCCAGATGTGCCACTTGGAGTTCACTTTTGCCTAATTGGATCAGAGAATGTCTTCTTCATGCTCTCAGAGTTAGTTAAGTGTTACAGACTCTGGCTCTGGCTGTCTCAAGACTACCTTCAGTTTAGTCACATGACCTCAGAGACCAGACTGATGGAGAGCTGATGCTCACATTTACACACTGAAAAGTAAGTGTAAAGTGAGTAAGTGTAAGTGTTTGCAAACAATTTATTTTAGCTACATTTAAAAAAAAACATGTTGAAAGTTAGTCAACTAAATTTGTTTATTTAAATGTTGCTCAAATAAATTGATTGCAACCACTTACCTTAAAAAAAATAGTAAATTCAATGAATATTTTTTTTCAGTGCACTTAAGGCCATTTAATATGTCCTTAGTAAGATGATATTTAAATGCTTAATGCAATGCAACAATGATGATTGAAAGATGAACAATTCAACTTTTCTCACATTTTGGAGACTCACATTTGAGTACAGCACCTACAGTTGCTTCAGTATGTGTTCATTCTGAAAAATGACTAATAATTTAAAAACAAAAAACAGAACTGGTTTCACAGAAATAAGACATGTAAAGCATGAGCTGAAAGCGGATGTTTCTACAATTATACTAAAAGACATTTCACTTCCTCAATAGAAAAGTATCTATATTATCTTTATTGTTCAGCCCTGTATGTTGTCACTGATGGGTTTTGCTTTACCTTCCTCTCATGGTGTGAATGACATTTATGTTTAAAGTGACGTTTGCCTTCTTTAATTAGAGTGTGGTCTTGTGTAATGTTTTGTCAGGAGGTCACTACATGTCTGCCTGATTATTATAAGTGGACTCAGTATCTGTTCATCAAGCTGTTTGAGGCTGGACTGGCCTATCAGAAAGAGGTGAGAACATCATCATTTATCAGTCTGTTTTTCATCTACCGTTGAAAGATAAATTCACTTCAGAAGATGATCTGCTTTTCTTATCATCATAATAATAATAATAAATGATGGTGTTAATGTTTAGAAAAAGACTTTAAATGATAAAAGAGTACACTACACTGTTCAAAAGTGTTTTTTTTTTAAGAAATTAATACATTTATTGAGCAAAGAGGCATTACAAGAATCAAAGGTTACAAAAATACATTGATAATTTTACAAAAGATTTCGATTTAAAATTAATTTTGCTCTTTTTAAATTTTCTATATATCAAAGAATCCTGAAAAAAAAGTGTCATGGTTTCATCAAAAATATGAAGCAGCACAACTGTTTTCATCATTGATAATAATCAGAAATATTTCTTGAGCAGCAAATCAGAATTATTTCTGAAGATCACGTGACACTGAAGACTGGAGTAATGATGCTGAAAATACAGCTTTTAAACACAAGTGAACATTAGCTAAAAGATAAATTAGCTAGAAGATAAAAGTTTTCAGATTCCACCTGCTTTAATATTTATATCTAATGCAGTGACATTTAGACATTTGAAGTGTTGAAATGCATTTTCAGGCGCTGGTGAACTGGGACCCGGTGGATCAGACGGTTCTGGCAGATGAGCAGGTGGATGAGAGCGGCCGCTCGTGGAGGTCTGGAGCTCCTGTGGAGCAGAAGCTGCTTAAGCAGTGGTTCATCAAAACTACCAACTACGCCAAGGTACGACAGCCTGATCTGATTCATTCATTAAGTGCCCCTATTATGGGTTATGAAAGGTTCATATTTTGGTTTTGGGAGTCCCCAACAACAGGTTGACATGCATTCAAGCTCAAAAAACACTTTCATATTCTTATAATATGCATTTCTTTTTACCTTATTTGCTCAAAGACTCCCAAACGATTCGTTCAAGGATTCATTTTTCCAAACTCTGTGCGTGAAGCTAATCTGCGGTGATTGGTCGATTTCATTTAAAGCAGGGTTTGTGAGATTTTAACACTCCAAAAGCGGCTCCTAGTGGCAAAGAATGAACATGCATGTTCATTCAGACCAACGGAGTAGCCCCAGAGTGCACCCTGGACGATGGGGCGGGGCGACACATTTGGGCGGGGCGACACGTGTCACTCCGCCCACCCCCAATTCTATTGGTTTATAACACGGCAAATCTTATTGGTGTAGACCCGAGCATGCATTCCTTTGTGTACAATTTTGTAATTGATTTGGCCATATTACAGAAATAGCCTATTATGTGCTAACTCTAGAATCATAGGCCTATCTTAATTATTATCTGTTTAGTAACCATGGTAATTTTAGTCAGATGAAGTCATCGTTTGCAAATAAACTCTTGATGACTTCACCTCCGGGTTGTTCAGGCTGAATGCTTCATTCATATTTCCTTGAGGATCGGCAGGCCGCGGATCAGCACTAAATTGGGATTTTATATGCAAATTATTATAATTTAGATGCATTTTAGAGCTGGACAAACACAAACATAAGCGGCTGATTTTACGTTTTAAAGCACAAGCGTTTTTGTTGTTGTTTAAAGAGATGTTACGTTGCTCAATGTGTCACAAACTTGTAGATTAATAAAATGTTTTCATGGCAAGCAGTGTTTCCTTGTTTATATCTTAATGAAATATTTGAGCCTATATTGATTCTCTTACAATTTTAAAGGTTCCTATAGTAAATGAGTGCCCATGACATCAGATATTAAAAATCCAATTTCTGTATCCACATCCTCATTATGTGCGTGTTCTGATCTGTGTACGAGATGAATTTAGATTCAGTTATTAACACTCGATCATTGTAGCCATATAGACCTGCATAACTATCGAATATTAAATCACTCAGAGCTGTAAATCTGTGGAATAGGTACATGAGCACTTTTAATGAGTAAAAGAGGCCTTCTGTGTGATTAATATATATTTTTTATTATTAAAGACTATAATAACTAGGTCTACTAAAAATCTAAAATCAATATAGTACAGTGATTCCTGGTTCTTTTTAAAAGACTGTGCCACAAAACCAGTAATTGAATTTGTGCATATATTGTGCATTTATAGTCTATATAGCCTATAAAAGTATAAATAAAAATGTTGCAGAGAAAATTAACATTTATTGCTTAAATACGCACTAAAGCACATTAATAATAATATTTGCTGTAGGTCAGATTTATTAACAGCTGTTTTAGTAAACAAAAAACATTTAAAATAGGCCTATATGCAAAAAAATAATAATAATACAAAAAATTGTTTCAGCAAGGTTTTTATTCCCATTATCCACACATAAAACCCCAGTTCATGCTGATGGACTATTTGCTATTATTGTCTTATTTGTCACCGCAGTTGCTCTTTAAAATAAAACCATTTGCGGGTTTGTCCTATTTCTTACTGATTTCTTACTTATTATCATCGTAAGTTTTTGCTTATCCACCGATCCTAAAATAAAGAATATGGCTACATATAAATATACATTATACAAAACAGCTAAATCTCAAACAGTGGATAATTTTTATCAACATCGCCCAGATAAAACTGCTCAATGTTTAAGTATATCTGCTTCGTGTACTTTGAAAAGTGCAATAATATCTGACTTCATTTAACGTGCAACCCACCTGTTGAGATTGAGGACCACTATTTAAGTTCATCACACAGAAACATAATTAATATTTCTCATAGGTGAGGCTATTTATAGCATAGGTAGGACTATATCATGGCCATGAATTAAGAATTTGTTCCCCAGACTTAATTCGTGAGCCGCTCATATTACACAGCTCTGTTCTGCCCGAAGTACTGAAGTACTCGGAGATGCCTCCACCAAGCGATTGATAGGAACTTAATCTAACTAATTCATCATAAGTTTAAAAAAACACATTTGCTAATTGATTCTAACTAAAATCGCTGTTGTTAGCACTTAATATTTCTGTAGTACAGCCAAACAGCGTAGATCATTCATAAAAACGTATATAAAAGAATGCTCATGCGCAAACGTCTACACCAATAAGCTCTGCTGTATCATAAACCAATGAAATTGGGGGTGGGCGGAGCGACACGTGTCGCCCCGCCCAAATGTGTCGCCCCGCCCCATCGTCCAGGGTGCACTCTGGAGTACTTGGACCAACGTGAAAATCAAGTTTTCCCAGGTCTGCGCGCAACAAGTGGGCGGCAATATGCTAATGTTTGATGTTGACGTCAACATGAAACGGCTTGGGATTCATTTTAAAAACGACTCGTTTCAATAATTCAGAGTCGACTCTTTCTTTTGAGAGACAATAACTTTATACACGGTGCACTTTCAGATTTAAAACTTTGCAGAATGTTTTCATTCACTTAGAGCTGTGTTACACACTGCATGAAAGATCATTTTCAAAAATCCATCATAGGGGCACTTTAAATTAATTTTAATCTTAATTTTTATATTTTTTGAGAATAGGAAAATGTTAAAGACTCTCGAAATTTCTATGTTAATATAGGCCTATCATGTAGGATTTACTTCACTCAGAAATTGCTTGTAAATTTCACAAATAATTACAATGAAACAAGTAGCATTGAATTAAAAATTTAATTTTAAAGCAGAAAAACTGAAATTGTATTTTCTTGCAAAAACATAAATCTGACATCACTATGGTTTGCAAGCCAGTTTTGAGTTTGAATCAGTCAAACCAGTTCATAAGTTAGTCAAAATTATTTATTTGTGAATTATTTTGTTTAATTTATTTTATTAATTACATTTAATTAATTTGAATGAATGTATATTCTATGTATTTGTTTGTTTGTTTGTTTATTTAAATCCTTATCCAGTATTCACAAATAACTGGAAAGTCTATGGAAAGGTACTAGCAATTTATTGCCATTTATTTTTTATTTTTTTTAATCTAACAGATCTGAATTTTACAATCTGCATTTTTTTTTTACAGTGTGCCATCATAATATTCTGGAACAGCATGTTCTTATGAGTTATTCAGATTTGACAATCAAATGCTCTCAGTTACAGCACAGTGCTTCATTATGAATCCACACTAACATGCTTGCAATTTATTACAGTACAATATGTGCTGCTGGCTAGAGTGCTCTCCATCTTAATTATACTTTCTCTATTTAAAAAATATATTCCACCCACACAAAAACTGGTTAAAAGTCCTGTGAGTCTAAATCAGTTTAACCGCTGAAGATCTCACGGAGGAGGCCTGTCTGTGATGAAGATTTGAGGCTTATGATGCCCTCGAGTCATTTACAAATGATCACATTCTCAAGATGAACGTGTGCTAATTATCAGTGGAGGCGTCGGTTAAAGAATCATGTTGGAAGCAAATTGGTACTGGTCTTAATTAAGTTTAAAATGTGAATGTTGTCTGTGGAGTTTCGTGTTGTGTTCTGCTAATGAAGAATAGCAATAAAGCTTGTCAGAAAATCATTTAGACATTTCATAAAACAGATCGGTGCTGTGAAACTTTTCCATCATTCTTTGTGGCAGCGTTAAATAGATAAATTACACAATTCATTGATGGCTTGTTCACCCGAAAATGAACATTTGCTTAAAATGTACCTACAGAGTAGACGCGTGTGCGACCAGCTCCCTTTAACTTTTCACTACATCTTTACAAACCTCATTGTTTTAGAACTTTTTGGGCAGCCTTTATTTTTTTTAATAGTTCGTAGTACTATATTCTCTCACATTATGTCAAAGAGAAAGGGCAAACCGGTGGAACAATATCATGTAGCAGCTTCCTCACCTGGCTCTAGCGTTAAGCCCGAAACACACTGCACGATTTTCGGCTGTCCCAGACGAAAGATTGGCATCGTGAAACAATCGTGGAAATTTCTGTGATCATGGCTCCTAATCGGTGCTCTTATGTCGTTCAGTGAGAGAGGTTCAAAGATGGCCGTTGTCACGGTCTTCCGACCAAAGAAAGCCTACGATACAACATGATCATCAGACAGTGTGTTTGCTGGTACGATCCACGTTTACTGACCAACCAATAAAAATGCGACATGAAATCAACGCAACATGGCACTAAAACATAAAACTGCTTACCTCAAGCTCTTATCCCTTCCTCTTTCGCCGCTTACACTTTTTTCAGCACACATAAAAAATACAACTGCTAAAGTGTGATTCATCATGCTCTTTTTGTTTACCACTAGCGCATGCTGATGACGTTTTATTCTTCTATAGTAATGTGCATCGTAACCTACGAGTCAATAGGTGTCATCATACAGTCTACACACATATCATAGCCAAGTTTATTAGATCCATGTCACACAGTGTGACATGCAGTGATCTTATAGGATTGCTAAAATCGTGCAGTGTGTTTTGGGCTTTACGCTAGCTGAAATTAGCACCCTGCATGAGGAGCTCAGAGCCTCTCTTGCCGCGGACTTTAAAGCCTCGTTTGAGAGCCTGGATACCAAGTTAGACAACATTCACTCCACGGTCGCAGCTCACGATCAGCGCATCGGTTCCCTTGAGTCAGGTCTCTCGAAGGTGGGCCAACGTCTTGAGCATTCAGAGGCCGCTTGCTCTAGACTCAGCAAAAACAACGAGTCACTGCAGGTCAAAGTCTCAGATCTAGAGGGGCGTAGCCGAATGTTCACATCGTGGGTCTTCCTGAGTCCATCCAAGGCCCACGTCCAACGATCTTCTTCTCCCAACTTCTTGTTGAGGTTTTCGGGCATCAGATTTTGGAGTCGCCGCCCAAGTTGGACAGAGCTGCAAGCCTGCTCCGGGGGAGAGACCGCATCCAGTGGTTCTGCATTCTCATCGCTCCCAGGTGAAAAAGAAAAAAAAGGCATTTTTCGATCTTCGAAGACTACAGCCCTGATGTTCTAAAGCTGCACAGTGAGTTCAGAGAAGCTATGGCGGAGCTTTACAAACGTGGACTCAAACCTGCTCTTCTCTTCCCAGCCAGACTACGCATGTCTACTACTGAAGCCAACAACTTTATTCAGAGTTTAGATGCACAATAGTTTACTTTAAAGCTTTGGACCGTGGCCAGTGGCTCAAGCATCTTAACTTCAATTCACAGATTTTTGTTACAAACTGTTTTGGTCGGGGTTTTTATATAAACGCATCTGTCACTTAAAAGAGCTACTGTTGAAGTATTATACCATTTACTCTAGTTGATTTTATTTACTTGTTTACTTATTTATTTTCATGGACGACATCCTTCTGATATTGTGTTTTTTTGATGGTAGTGCCTTGTCAGATTGTTGCTCTTTACATTCTTTCCTTTTACCTACACTCACTCGAAGGGCTCAGGGCCCTAATTTAACGATCTAAGCGCATGGTCTAAAGCACAAGGCAGAGGTGCACTCAGGGCGTGTCCGAATCCACTTTTGCTATTTTAACGACGGAAAAACTGTCGGCGAGCCCGGCACATGGTCCAAAAGGGTTGTCCCTATTCTCTTAATGAGTAATGGGTGTGTTTTGGGCATAATGTGCAATAAACCAATCAGAGTCTCTTCTCCCATTCCCTTTAAGAGCCAGTTGCGCTCGCACCATTGCGGATTCGCTATTTACAGGGCAGAATTTGCAAGCGCAAAGAGAGGAAACGACTAATTCTGCTACATGCAATGACTTTCCGTTATGACATGTAGGCATTTTTATATTTATGTAGCCTACACATTAATAATCTTTTACATTGTAATGCTTTCATTTGTCATATTTGGCATGGTTGTGTGCTGCTGCGTGTCCCTGTGTGTGTAATAAGCAGAGTGTATGTGCATTGTGGACCCGCCTGTAGGCGCATATTACTAACGCGCTCTTTAAATAACCAAAAAAAAATACTGCGCCATTGACCCTCATAGGGCCCTCAGTCTTCTTCATCCCTCTTTTGTGCCACAAGAAAAGAATGTTGGTCTTCTGGCTTTTATGCTTACTATTAGTATTCTATGCCTCCTGTGATCAGTGTTACACCTCCTAGTGGTTTACTTAGATTTACCAGCTGGAATGTCAAAGGGCTTAATTCACAGATAAAACGTAATAAAATTCTTAACCATTTGAAGCAGTTAAACACAAAAATAGCTTTCATTCAAGAAACTCACCTCACAATTGCTGATCATGTAAAGATTAAAAGGGACTGGGTAGGCCAGCTGTACCACTCCTCCTTTTCTAGTAAGTCACGAGGCGTGGCTATTCTTAAACATAGGTCAGTTCCATTTTCTATGTCTAAGGTCATTTCTGACCCAAACGGACGCTTCATCATTATTACAGGCCATATTAACAGGCTGGTACTAGCGAATGTTTATGGACTGAATTGGGTCCATATAAAAAAAGCTGAATTTGACCTGCTAGCAACGAGTGACGCAATTGAAGCTCTTCACAAAAGCCGTTATAACTATTATGAATTCAGTGTCAAACCAAGTAAATTGCTTGCACACCAACTGCGTCAAACCTCTGCCCTGAACCATGTTACTCAAATTTCTACGTCTGCTGGTCCCACAATCAATCCTCTTCTTATTAATGATCAGTTTAGGAATTTCTATACCTCTTTCCACACTTCAGAAAGTTTTACTGAAGAATCGCACCTTGAAAGCTTTTTTTAACCATCTTGACATTCCTATTTTGGATCCTGATTTGGCCTCTAAACTGGATGAACCCCTTACTTTAGACTAAATTAAGACTTCATTGAACCTGCTGCAGAATGGAAAGTGTCCAGGTTCAGATGGGTTTCCCGCAGAAATATATAAGACATTTTGAGATAAACTATCCCCTCTTCTATTGAACATGTTTAATGAGTCATATAAATCTGGTATCCTTCCTCAAACCTTACGCCAGGCCACTATTTCCCTAATTCTTAAAAAAGAGAAATACCCTCTTCAGTGCAGCAATTATCATCCGATTTCTTTACTGTGCGCAGACGTAAAACTACTTGCTAAGACATTGGTACGTCGTTTGGATCCGCTCTTACCAACTATCATTTCACCAGATCAGACTGGTTTTATTAAACATAGGCATTATTTCCATAACGTCAGATGTCTCTTTAATATCCTTTACACTATTCCCAATAAAAAGATCCCTGAGTTAGTCATCTCTATGGACGCTGAAAAGGCATTCGATAGAGTTGAGTGGGATTTCTTATTTTATACTTTAAAAAAAATTGGAATAGGGGATAATTTTCTATCTTGGATTAAGCTTTTGTACACTTCTCCCCTAGCTTGTGTACACACAAATAACCACTATTCAAAGTATTTTCCTCTTGGTAGAGGAACAAGGCAAGGTTGCTCCCCTCTGCTGTTTGCTGTGGCTATCGAGCCATTAGCCATCGCTCTCAGAGGTAGTCCGATGTTAGGCATCTCCGGGGGGGAGTGGAGCACAAAGTGTCCTTGTATGCAGACGACCTCTTGTTGTTTGTCTCTGACCCGGCCAATTCTATTTATCTGGTGCTTGCATTGCTATCAGAGTTTGGTCAAATTTCAGGATACAAGTTAAATCTGAATAAAAGTGAAGTAATGCCTATCAATAATGCTGCCTCTGAATTTCCACTATCTTCCTTACCATTCAAGCCTCTTCTTTACATAGCTTCAAATATTTAGGTGCACAGGTGACAAAGAGTTTTGCGGAGCTATGTAATCAGAATTTTTCTCCGTTGCTGAGCCGTCTCACACAGGATTTTCACCGCTGGTCACTTCTTCCTTTGTCCTCAGTAGGCAGAATCAACTGTGTGAAGATGAATGTGCTCCCTAAATTCTTATATTTTTTTCAGTGTATCCCTATTTTTGTCCCAAAGTCTTTTTTTTGTTACATTAGATAGTTCTATTTCTCAATTCATATGGAATGGCAAGACTCCAAAGATTCAAAAAAGTGTTTTGCAGAAACCTAAGCGTTTGAGTGGGTTGGCCCTTCCTAATTTTCTGTTTTATCATTGGGCTGCGAACATACGGTCCATGTTACACTGGATTAATTCAATAAATCTGGACGGCGCCTCAGCATGGTTAAACATTTAGAATATTTCTTGTAAATCCTCCACGCTGAAAGCTCTTTTATGTTTTCCGATCACACTTTCTCAACTGAAGTACTCTGATAACATAATAGTGAAAAACAGTCTCAAAATTTGGATTCAGTTTTTTCATTTTGGTCTTCAAGTTACCTCCCTGTCTTCCCCGATATGTTTTAATCCTTTGTTTCCTCCTTCTACTCTGGTTGGCGCATATGCCTATTGGAGGAATCAAGGGGTCCATTCGGTAGCTGATCTTTATAATGATGGTACATTTGCCTCAATTGACCAGCTAAATGTTTTGTATAACATTCCGAGAAGCCACTTTTTTAGATATTTACAAGTGCTTGACTTTGTTCATAAAAACTTTCCAAATTTTCCCAATGCCCCACATCCTTCTGAAGTTGATACTATCCTATGTCTTGATGTCTGTGCTAAAGGCTCAATTTCTAAGTTAATCGACTTCTTTGCTACTTTACAGTCTTTCCCTGTTGACAGTTTGCGAACCAGTTGGTCTTCGGACCTTAATATTGAAATAGACCAGGATACATGGACAGGCATAATTTTGGACAGGGTCCATTCCTCATCTATTTGCGCATGTCATTGCCTTATTCAGTGTAAGGTGGTTCATAGAGTTCATTGGTCAAAGTGCAAGCTTGCACGGATAGATCCATCCATTGACCCAGAGTGTGACAGGTGTCACTTAGGTTTAGCCACACTAACCCGTATGTTCTGGACCTGTCCAGCTCTTTCTTCATTTTGGGGGTCAGTATTTTACTCTCTTTCAGCCATTACATCTGTAGACACAACACCATCACCTATTATTGGCCTTTTTGGTGTGGTGCCCTCTCGTTATGCCTTGCCCACTAATTTTTTAAATTTTGTGGCCTTTCTTACATTGCTTGCTAGACGTGTTATTTTATTAAATTGGAAGAGCCCTCAGCCACCCTCTCACGCATGGTGGATGAAGGATGTACTGTTCTTTATGAAACTAGAGAAGATTAGATACTCTCTACAAGGGCCTAACAGAACTTTTACTAAAATTTGGAAGCCCTTTCTTATTAATGTTAGAGCTCTCCAGCTGTACATAGACTGATCACCCCCTCCAACCCCATAATATGTTTGCTGGTTAATTAGCTTGTAACCGTTTTTCATCTCTAATTTGAGTATTGGGATGGTTGTACACATGTAGGTATATGCGTTTTTTGGGTGTGTAGGTGCACTTATGTGTGCACTTACTTATATTATTTGTATTTTTATTCTTTATCTTTTTCTCTCTATTGTTGTTATTTGTATTGTCACCGTGTTTTTTTTTTTTTAATCTGGTATTTTTATGTTTGTGAAATGTCTAAAATGTAAAATAAATCATTAAAAAAAAAATACTCAACCTCAGACCATCGAAGACGTAGATGAGTTTGTTTCTTCATCAGATTTGGAGAAATGTAGCATTGCATCACTTGCTCACCAATGGATACTCTGCAGTGAATGGGTGCCGTCAGAATGACAGCTGATAAAAACATCACAATAATCCACAAGTACTCCACAGCACTCCAGTCCATCAGTTAACATCTTGAGAAGACAAAAGCTGCATGTTTGTTAGAAACAAATCCATTGTTAAGATGTCCATAATCCATAATCCTTTCTCCAGTAAAAATGTTTTCTCATCTGAGTCAGGAGAGAAATCTGCACAGATCAAGCACCATGTACAAGCGAAAACAGCCCAAACCAATTTTAAACAAATATGTGGCTGGATTTTGATGTGAGAGACAACAGGAGATGGACTTTTTCACTGGAGGAAGCGTTATTATGGACCCATATTTTAGCCAGAAGCAACAGGTTTAAGTTAAAAACATCTTAATAATATATTTGTATATTTGATACATTTAAAATTTTAAACAAGACTTTAAGTCATTTGCTTAAAAAAATACTGAGTAAGAAAATCACTTTTTTTTGCAGTGTTTGTAAGTGTAAAAAGAGAGAAAGGATGCACCTATATTTTATTGACCAAAAGGCAGCATTAGCTCAGGTTTAAGAGGCTGAAGTTGACTGGCATCATCAGGAGCTCATTCTAGTTCTGGTTCAACTTCACTTCCTCGTGAGCTGATTGAATGGAGCCCTGTATTCTGTGCAGTTGGCTGGTATTTCCCACAGTGCTTAGTGCCAGTTGAATGGACACTTCCTCCTTCAGACTGACTCATGTGAGGTGTGAACAGTCTGGTCCTCCACCTCTGATTGTACTGGGATTGAGAGCCTGAGCTCTGCTGGATGGAAGTGGCACCTCTGAAACCACAAATGTTTTTTGTCCAGTACTGCTATTATATTGTATAAAAGCTGTTATTATACAACCTATAACTTGCAAGCTTGTTCATTCGTTGATCCTTAAAAGCACAGTGCTTGGCAACCCTTTTCACAGGCAAACGCCACTCATAATTTCTTCAGAAAATTAAAAATCCTCAATGTAAAACATGTTTGTAATTTTTACAGAACCTGGTGGCAAGTTACCATACCTTATATGGTGAACATTTGTATTTTTTTAAAAAACATTGAATTATATGTTATATTCTGTATATATTATATTCTATTGATTTTAATAATAAATGTTGAAATTAACATTACCTAAGACTAATAAAAGTGAAGTATTTGAATAAAATCATTTTGATACAGATGGATGGGTATGCTGAAGTATTTCTGCAGCATGTAAGAAATGCTAGCAATGTGCTAAAACATGCTAAAACATGCTGGCAGCATGCTATAACATCATGAATCAGAATAAGAATGAGCTTTATTTGCCAAGTGCACAAACACACAAGGAATATGTTAGAATGATTAAAAAACATGCTAAATCATGCTAGCCACATGTTAACAATACCTTACAACAGTTAAGAAATACTAACTGTCAGAAACATGCTAACAGTGCTTAGAAAGATGTGGTCTGATGTGGTTTGTTAGTGATCTTATGAGGTTTAATTGGATCTGAAAAGGTTTGTTGGGGGCTGAATTGGTTTGAAAGGATTATTTGGGGGTCTCCTAATGAGGTCAGATGAGGTCTGATGTGTTTGCTTGTATCTGACTTTCCTCACCCAAACCCATTTAACTTTTAGAACTATATACTTTCAGGCCAGGCTTTGTCAAGCCAACACGCTTGCCATCAAGTAATGTGTTTTTAGTTTAGCTACCTGCTAACACAAACATTATAGAGGTCAGTAGCGACTATATTGTTTTGCGTCTATAGTTGCTTCCTGTTTAGAGTTCCAGATCAGTTCAGTTTTGTGTAGGATGGTGCTTTAGATCAGTTCAGAGCTGCTCGCTGAAACAGTGTGCATGTGTATGTTGATTCACTCTGTCACTGTCAGATGTGTTGAAATGACACAGCATGTTCCTGCGATTCACAGAGACTCTCATTTTCTCAGTAAGTGTGTGTGTGTGTGTCATCTTGTCCATTAAAAGTCATGTCAAAAAAGTGCACACATCTTTATCATTATTTCAAAAGCTGTTTTAAATGTGTAGCTAAAAGTAACAAATTATAAATCCATAAACATAATTTATATTTTGGGGGAGTAGCACCACATGACATTTGACAACCTGAACTAGCCTTGCTTTGTCAAATTATCTGCTATTTTAAGAGACTTATTGGCTTTGATATGGAGTCAGGAGGGTTGACATGATATCAATTCCTGTTATTCTGCATGTTGGTTGCACCACATGACTTAGATCTAGTAGTCACTAGTCAAAAGGTTTTTAAATAGCCAAAGGTTTTTTTTTCCTTCAAGAATTTCATTCTTTTATTGAGTTTTTTTCTGTGATACCAGGACAGTTGTGTACTGACATTTTCAACAGTATTTGTTCATGTATTTTTGAATAAATTAATAGATCTGTACAAAAATACAGTAATTTTTTTGTGAAATATTATAACAATTTAAAATAACTGTTTTCTATTGTAGTATATACTGAGATGTAATTTATTTCTGTGATGCGCAGCTGTATTTTCAGCATCATTACTCCAGTCTTCAGTGTCACATGATCCTTCAGAAATCAATCTAATATGCTGATTTGCTGCTCCAGAAATATTTCTGATCATTATCAATGTTAAAATCAGTTGTGTTGCCCAGTATTTAAATTCCAAAGAACAGCATTTCTTTTTTGAAAAATGAATATTTTTTATCACTTTAAATGTCTTTTACAGTCATATTATTCAATGCATCATTTTTGAACAAATGTATTAATTTTTTACAAAACAAAATCTTAGTAACTTCAGCAGTGTACATTGAAGGAGAGAGCTTCATAGAGACTTGCTATATCAGGGGTGGCCAACCCTGTTCCTGGAGATCTACCTTCCTCCAACCCTGATCAAACACAACTGAACCAACTAATTAGGATCTGAAGGAGCACTTGATAATTACAGACCCCTGTGCTGTATAATGTAGGCTAATAAACAACCATCCAGAACACCTTCGCCATACCCGTCATTCAAAATTTATGCAGATAGTTTTGTCTCCTAACAGATCACCAAACACTTGCTACCTTGCATCACTTTTTCCACTGTTTCATAGGTTTGTGTGTTACCATGGAGACTCTCTAGATGGTTTCAGAAATGTTCTCTATAGCCTTGTTGAATTCTTGCCTTGGTTTGAATAGAGAAATGTAGCCTTTGGTTTGGCTCTTCTGCCGTTCTTGGCTCTTTGAGCGTTTTGTTTGTCTCTTACACCTCGCAGCGTGTCCAAGTCAGATCTAAGCGTGTTTGCAGACTGAATGCTGGCAGGCCTGTTTGGCTGATAAAATCCTCTCCTGCATTACAGGCTGTGAGAAACCAAAGCACAAATTACATGGACATCTTTAGTGAATATTTTTTGGGTCCATATATCTGTGGTTTTAATTTTGGTTTGAACTTAGCTTATGATGTTTTTCTAGAAATATTAGAATAAGTATTTTTCAGGTTGCATATCCCACTAGTCAACTTTTAACAATGAGACTTTGGGTTTGTCACACCAGGGTCGGAAATGAATGGAGGCCTGGGGCAAAAATGGCATCAAATGAACAATAATCTTAAGATTATAACGGGAGTTTTTGTGAGAGTGCAGAACTCGTGCTAGACTGAAGTCATGGAGCGCTTCAGTGATAGGAAACATTCTTTCCTCTCTGTCTGTGTATAATGTATTCTCAGTTTAAATAACCGTTTGTTTTTCATGCTACTAAAATAACCAGTGTGAAATCTTGATTTTCTAATGCATAAAAAGCTTAATTCTAATTCTTAAATGGTTTGATAAAGTCATTATTGTATTATACTAGAAAAGTGTTGAATAGGCATTACAAAAAAGTAACTTGAGAATAATATTTTTATTCAGCAGAATTTATTGCACATGAACTTTTAACGCTACGGTTTGGCCATAATATTGTTTTCAGGAGCTGCATCTGTGGCATTTAGGTATATTTACACAGACTGTTCAGAGGAGGTATGAATGCATTTACACTGCAATACAATTAGAATTACAGTTATGCTGGGAGATTAATGCAGTGGTTCTCAAACGCCCCCTTTAATCCTTTAAAAAATCTTTGTTTTTCTTCTGATCCCCATGTATGTTACTCAGAGATGTACAACAGTTTTGTTGTGGCTTTGTTTGGAACAATTTTTGTGAAATTGAGCAAAAATAGACAATGTTGTGTCTAAAAAAGTAACACAAAATTAAAGGGATAGTTCACCCAAAAACAAAAATTCTGTCATTAATTACTCACCCTCTTGTCGTTCCAAACCTGTAAGACCTTCGTTCATCTTCGGAACACAAATGAAGATATTTTTGATGAAATCAGAGAGCTCTCTGATCCTCCATAGACAGCAAGGGTCCTTACACGATCAAGGCTCAGAAGCAAAGCAAGGACATCGTTAAAATAATCCATGTGACATCAGGGGTTCAACAGTAATTTTACAAAGCTACGAGAATACTTTGGTGGGTGGAGATCTGGGTGGAGCAGGGTGCAGTAAATGCAATAATTTTAACACATTATTTTTCCATAATTAATCACACCAAATTAACATGCTAAATTGACAGCCCTAAAATAAACAGATATGCCATGCCAGATGCAGGTTCTGTTCTACCAAGATGGCTTTTGTTGATCAAATTTGGTTGGTAACAGTCTATAGTATTAGTATTCTGATTTATTGAAGTAGTTTGTTTAATTTAAGTGTTTGATATAAAATATACCATAAAGGCATGCAATAAGGTAATTATAATAATTGTCCCTTTCTGTTAAAAAAATGCACCCAGAAATCACTTCTAGGGGGCAAATATGACCCCTTTAATGGGAAACTTAAAGAGGTCCTATTATGCTCTTTTACAAAGTCTTGATTTTGTTTTGGGGGTGTACTAGAACATGCTCTCATGCTTGGTGGTTCGAAAAACGCATCATTTTTCACATAATTTACATTATTACAATACCTTTCTCCCCAGCCTGGCACAAACGGCTCGAATAGTTCCGGGTTTGATGAAGGCCCGCCTTCCGAAAAACGGAGTGTGTTGTGATTGGTTAGCTGCCCCAGTGCGTTGTGATTGGTGAACAGCTTAGACGTGTTTCAGTACTGCCCCGCCCCTTGCCAAAGCAGCAAGTTCTGTCTGCTCCGGTATTGTTAAGGATGGCGTCAATATTGCTATATCAATTTGAGCCGGATTCAGACCCCGACAATATTGAACAAGAGGATCGTGCAGAAACTTTGCACGGACGGATATTGCAAGACATATTAGAGTGGTAACGTTATTGTTGTTTTGTTTTTGTTTTTTTGCTAAATCACGTTTTAGATAGGATGTCAACAACAGCTTAAAAATAACTGCATTGACTATGTACAGATAAGTGCAACGGTAATATGTATTATGTTTATTGTTCTTTAATTCTAATATTAGAACATGAATTGCAGTGAAACTGTTATACAGTTGAATTTATTTATACCATAGTCTCATAATTGAAGTGTAATTTCTGCAGATTACATCATTGTCCAGTATTGTACTGTCAGCAATTTAAGTGGGAACTGCTCCGTCTTTCAGCAAAAGCTTTTAGGTGAAACCAGCACTGTTCTCCCTCGTGTTGTGGAAGCTGTCCTCAGTAAAATGTGCAGCACACAGTACCTGTACACAGTAATTGGGGTTATAATGCTCAGGAACAGAGTTAAAAATAAATTGCAACCACTGTTTCCTGACGTCGTCTGCTTTAGGAAGGAAAAATAAGTTTGGGCAGGGGGTAAAAAAAACAGCGTTTCTTCGACATGGTGAAAACTTGATTCTACAGCAGCACTTCTTCTTCATCACCGTCTTGTCTGAAGCACTCAACCAAGCGTTCTAACCACGACCTCGCCCTCCCCAACCATTCCAATTTCCGTACGCGGGATTTATTTTGATGATATTCTAATGGGCCACTTTGTGATATCACAAACACCCGGAAAACAACGCTGTAGTCCAAACGAGCAGTTCGTTGTAGTTCTTGAAAAGGGATTTTCTAAAAACGAAATACCTCCCTTTGGAGTGGACTTTGAGATTTGTAACTTTGTAGATCGTTTTATGCCCAAACAACACTACACACTGACTAAAATTCAAAAAGTGAAAAAACATAATAGGACCCCTTTAATTTTTGTCCCTGGTCACACCTATAACTGTTTTTGATGAAGTCTTTTCCTCTTCTGTTGAAGGTCTGAAAGCAATTAAGGATGGAAGAGGATTGAAACGCTACTAAACACATGAGGTTCTCCAGAGCAATGTTTTAAAACCGACAAAGTGTTTACACACTTCAAGAAGTCAATCTACTGGCTTATGAATAGTTCTCCCTAGACATCAGACTGAAAGAAAGTGTTTCAGCTGAAAGAATGACACTCATGACCTTTACGCATTTCAAAAATTACTCGCATTGTCTTGTTCAGAACTCATTTTGTAGAGCGCTCTGCTGAAATGAGTTGAAGATTTGAATACTGTGATTGGAGCTCTCTCAAATGAGACGGCCACATCTCTACCCCCTTCCGCCTCTTCGTGCAAGTGTGAAATTTCCTTCCTGCGAGTGTGTCCGAGTCGCTAATGAGTGCAGTGCTGAGGAAACGGACAACATTTGGGGCCCTTCAATTATTTTCTATTTGTTTTGCGCTCAGGGAACGAAGCCTCTTGTGAGTGAGACCGTTAATGGCTAGTGACAGAGAGGAGCGAGATGTCAAAACCCAACCGTTAGCTTTTCATATCCCATCCTTTCAGTGCTCGGCAGCCCAGCTGAGCCTTTTGGCCTGAACCTTCGTTATTATGCATAGCTTCCTCTTTTCCATCGTCTGCCTCATCTTTTCTTCCTCCACTCCAAGAGTTGCTTTTTTCAGCCTGAGTCTGTGTGTGTGTGTGTGTGTGTGTGTGTGTGTGTTGAGACTTTGGACAGTTCATAAGGTTGTCCATTAGTATTCCCATTCATCTCAGTGGTGGTTGCTCAGGACTCCCCATAAGTATGCAAACTACACACAGTTTTGCTCATTTTTTTCCCTGCTAAATTATGTAGTTGCAGCATCTACCAGCAGGGAATAACCTATTTATGCTAAACCATGACCGCTTGGGAGAGATTATTGTAAATAGTGACCACAGACCGGGCACTGCTGAACACTTCTGGATTGTAAAGAAAGCCGTTGAGTCATTGAATTATTCACTCAACCTTTTTATTAAAACATTCATTCATTTGTTCAGTAACGCCACTTCTGAGACTATTCTTGCTTTGGCTTTGTTTGGAGGTATTTTATTTGGTAAACCAGAAATAGGTAATATATTTACATGTACAAAAGTTTGAGGGGTTGAATAAAAATACTTTTTCTCAACCAGGATGCATTAAAAATGGCAGTAAAGACATATAATGTTAGAAAAGATTTCTGTTTCAAATGTGGTTCTTATGAACTTCAAAGAGTCCTGAAAAAAGACGTATGAGGGTTTCCAAATTGGTAATAATCATAAATGTTTCTTGAGCAGCAAACCAGCATATTAGAATGATTTCTGAATGGTCATGTCACACGAAAGATGTGACATAATGATGCTGAAAAATAAGTTTTACATCCCAGGAATAAATTACGTTTTAAAATATATTAAAATAGAGAAGAGCCGTTTTAAATTGTAATGATATTTCACAATTTGACTGTATCCAATAAATGCAGCCTTGGTGACCATACGAGACTTCTTTCAAAAACATTCAAATCGTACCAACCCCAAGATTTTTTATTTATTGTATATTTAATATAGAATTAAATAAATATATTCACATATATGTTATTTATGTATTTATATTTTATTTATTTAGTTAGTGGTTATTAATACTGAATTCTGTCTTGCAGGCTCGTTTGGATGCTTAGATAAATTAAATATATTCACATATCATTTTATTTATTTATTTCTGTATGTATGTATGTAGCTATTAATACATTATTTTGTCTTGCAGCCTCTTCTTGATGCTTTGGCAGATCTCCCTGAATGGTATGGAGTTAAAAGCATGCAGGCTAACTGGATTGGCGACTGCTCAGGCTGCTTTTTCAACCACATATTGAAGGTACTGAATGCTTCATCTATGAAATACTCTTACAGCTCTTGTGCAACCAGACAGGATTTGTTTTTTATCAGCTTCACAGCTCTTTCAGTGCTGTATTTACTGCTAACCGCTCACACAGCGCTTTCTATGAAATGATGAATTTCCATGCTGGCATGTGAGCTTGTGCATTTCATCAGGTTAGATTGGGAGTTTGGCTGCAGGCTGTGTACTGTGTGTACAGCTTTGTTTCTTCGACTCTGTTGTGGGAGGATATTTGTGCTTATTAAAATCATAATTTGATTTCCAGCACAGAGAGTGTCCGTTTGTCAGAATTGGTATGCGTTGCATCTCTGTTTGTCAGGAGGATGGTCGTGACTCAGGGGAGGTGTTGTCTGCATACACTTGTTCTCCAGAGGCTGTGTTCGGAGCAGCTTATGTCTCAGTCCTGCCCTCCCACCGGCTGCTGCACGGCTCCAGTGCCCTCAAAACAGCTCTGCTCAGAGCCCTGAGACCCGGCAGAGGTGAGAAACACACACACATACTCCTGAAGGCACAGATATTAGATGCTTGAGAAGTGATTCTCTCAGGAACATCATCTATTGAAACTGAAGGAGTTCAATAGTGAAACATATTCCATCAGCACTTTTAAAGATTTGCACCAAAATATTTTTTTTTACCGAAACACTGAAACCGAAATTAGTTTTCCAAAAGCAAAACTGAAAATAGTTTATTTAATAATCAATTAATTAGATGTATTTAATCATCAACACTCAAATAAAAACTGAGTTGTTCAAACATTTAAAGTGCACACAAGGCAGTTTTTTGATGTCACATTTTTAATAATAGAATTATGTTTCTACTCAATTTGTTGTTGAAATATAGGCATTTAAATGGTGGCTGTAACAAAAATTAGTTTTCATGATATATTTATTCAAACATGCATTAATGTAAAAATATAACGAATATATAAAATAGTGCATACAATACCAGTCAAAAGATTGGGATCATTAAGATTTTTTTATGTTTTTAAAAGAAATCTCTTATGCTCACAGGAATAAATGACATTTTAAAATATATCAAAAATAGAAACAGTTTATTTAAATTGCAATGATGTTTAACAATATTACTGAAAAAAACACACCATAGGAGAAGCACTAAATAAACATCACTATTTAGGTCAATGATTTCAGCCCTCCAAATGTGTTTGAGGCAAAACTGAAAACTGCTGTTTTAGCTAAACGTTTTTGACTGTTGAACGTTATCTTATATTTTATGAAGTTATTTACATGAGGATGACAGTAAAGAATGAATGCATGTAATGAAGCTCTACAGATGCATTTATATTCTGTTTTTGTGGTGTGTAGGTGTGTTTTAACTCTCCAGGCTGTGGTTGTTAGTTGTTGATTTTGTGGTCTAGCACCAAACCGTGAAATAACTGTGAATCCCAAAGGCTTTGGAAAAGGACAGATTTCGGTTAATGAGATCTCAGATTCAGCCTTAGTTACAGCGCTGTTTGATTGACCTTTGACTCCTGCTTGTGCAGACAGCCTGACCGAGGTCACGGCCCTCAACGTGTTCACCGGCCGCGAGGTTCCAGTGGTGATCTCCGGCAAGAATGAGTTTGATGGACATCTGGACACTGTGATAGGTGAGATGATGCTTCTCTCTCTGTGTGTGTGTGAAGGGAGGATCTCTGTCTGTAAATCTTTAGTTTGTTAATGCAGTACATTCAGAATGCATTTGGATTTTATCCAGCAGTGTCAGTACATTTTGTACGTGAGTGAATATCTTAAGGAGAATCTACAGAATGCATCAGGGATGTGTATGGATTTCACCGCTCTAGTTATTTTCCGGTGTTTTTATGCATATACTATATACACCTCATTAAACAATTTCCCAGCATGCTGTTCTCCAGCATCAAGGATTTCTTTAAGAGCTCTTCAGCCTCTTCTGTGCTTTTGTCATCGCATGTACAGTTGCCCCAAAAAGTATTTAGACACTTATAGCATGCTTAAACATGTATGAAAGTCAATGACATGATGCTCATTAAAATGTTTCATTCATATAATGAATACACTCAAGAAAATGTTTTTAAATTCTGATTTAGAGAAAAAATCAAGAAGCTTTATCCAACCTGAAATTCTTATATGTAATATACTGTTGGAATAAAATGATTTTTTTATTATTTTAAATAAACTATGAAGTAGTTTTCTTTTAAAATGTTATTCATATTTGAAAACAATTTGTCCACCAAATCAGTGCAGGGTTGTTTAGTTGTAATGATTTTGTTTCACAGATAAGACAACTACAAAACAATAATTGTTTTGAAATACATGAATATAAATAACGTTTTCTATATAAAATACACTATATACAAATATTTGTTAAATTGATTTTTTTATGACATTGCAAGAGTAATTCAGGTTTTCAAATGGTAAACCCTAAGAATGATATTTATAATTCAAAGAAATCATATTTATTTATAAATAATTGTATATATTTTAAAATAATGTTTAAGACACAAACACTCACATGTATGCAGTGTTTAAGGATATAGAAGTTTTTCTTAATGGTTACACTGATTGACATTATATAAAATCTTGTATTTTGTATAAACTGTAAATTTCAGTATAAAGTTGTGCAACCAACATGAATGCGAACATTATGTTTCTGATAACTTGCCACATTCATTTTGACCCACAATGCTGTTGCATTAGATTAGAGATTAGATTATAAAAGTATCAAACCAAATGACATGTACAAACTTGTATTTACGCTTGGCTTCTTCATGCGTTTTCTCAGACACACATTTATGTGGCCAATAGTATATGACAATTTTAACAAATCAGACTGCTATTTGATGAGTAAAAATGCATGAAGTGACCCTTAAACAGGGCCTTAGGTGAAGGATCCAGTCCAGTCCAGAGGAACTCTAAACAACCACAAAAACTCACACTTCTTGCATTTATCATTAGATATATAAACTAGTTTTCTTTAAAACAACTTTTTTATTCTTTATTCTTTATAACAGGCATCCCAGAGAGCAGTGAGGAGGACACAGAGTTGGCTCAGTCTCTGGGTTTGAGCTGGAACTCTGTCCTGAAGACAGAAGAAGACGGAACGCAGACTCTAATAAACTCAGATGAGGTAAACTCACCATCACGATTAATCATGAGAGCAGAGGTTAACCAGCTAACCGGTTACACATCCTGATCATCTCATCCGCTGTAGTTCACAGGTCAAAGCCGGGCAGAAGCTTTTAACTCTGTTACCCAGAAAGCCCGGGAGAGGAACGCTGGTGGATACCTCACTAGTGCCAAGTTACGTGATTGGCTGATCTCGAGGCAGCGCTACTGGGGCACACCCATTCCTATAGTGCACTGCGGCACCTGCGGGCCTGTGCCAGTTCCAGAGGAGGAGCTGCCAGTCATACTACCTAAAGTACCGTCCCTCACAGGAAAAGGGGCGTCACCGTTAAAGACGGCACAGGATTGGCTGAGATGCCAGTGTCCGAGGTGAGTGCAAGAGTTTGAGTAAAAAACAAAAAGAAAATCTCTGATGAAGTCATTCAAAAGTAGATGTTAGTCGTGTTTTTACTAGATATTTTTGTAAGCAGTATTCAGACATGTAATTGGCCCTTTGCAAAGACCTGCCCCCTTAGTTACTGTTGCTACGTCCGACATACCACACATCATGTTCTTATTTACACGGAGCAAAGAGAAAACTGACAACGCACCGACAGACAAGATAGAGCAAGTTACTTCTGGTATGAAACACAGTCTCAGCTTTCAAATTTTGTCATATTTTTAAGAAATTAAAACAATAAATACCATTTTGTGTCGTGACAGATCTCTGTAGTGCCTCAGTTCAAGCGGCACGTGAACTGATCATCTCTTCCTCTACTAGTTATAGCACCAAATAAACATGAATGAACATCAGAAAGTTATGTTTCAATTGCAGAAAGATGTCAATATACACCATTTTTCAAGTTCAAGTCCACTGACGTTAATCTACAAAAATGGCAGATTCAGCGTTATGATTGGTCAGATCGCCTGTCAATTAAACTCCCGGCGAAGGGTGAATTAGATTATAAAGGAATATTATTATATTTACCTATTATAGAAGGTCATATGGAAAAGTTGATTTGTTTCGTGTTTGCTTTGCTTTTAGTTATTTTGATTTCCTTTTCTTTGTTTTTGTCAGGGTAACAATAATGTTCCTTTCATTAACTAGTTAACGTGAATCAATGTAAAATACTTCTGAAGCATTTCTTAATCTTAGTTAATGTTCATTTCAATATTTAGCAATACTTAACAAAAAACAAAAGTTGTATCTGTTAATATGATTTAATGAACCTGAGCCAACACGAACTAACAATGAACAGTTGTAATTTTGTTAAAAAAGATTAATAAATACTGCAATAGATGTATTTTTAATTCTTCGGTAATGTTAGTAAATGCATTAACTAACGTTAAGTAATGAGACCATACTATAAAATGTTACCATTTTTGTTTTTGCTTTGTTTTTTTGTGTGTTTTGTTTTTGGTCCGTGTACGTTGCGTTCATTCGTTTTTTGATATAATATTGAAAATAGAAACGAGAAAAAGGCACCATTTTCATTTTTTCAAAACAACGAAAAAACAAGAAATCGCCTTGATTTTCCGTTTTTCATTCATGGGTAGAAAATGGATAAACAGCTTGAATGTTCGATTTCCACGTGTGGGGGGGAATTAAACGCCCCTTTCCACTGATTGGTCAAGCAAGGATCAAATGGTGCCGTCATCATGTCATCTTCAGTTTTGTGCAACATAATAAGAGTCCTCTGCTGTTAAAAGCGTTTATTGCAACTCCTGCATTCATCTCCCTCTCGTCAAACAACCAGACTAACAGATGGCTTGACACAAACCATACTGGAGCAGTGGCTAGACAGGGCTTACTTATGTGTAGTTTCTATAATGCAAATATTAGGTGCTTATTGCAGAATTAGCCTATGTATGTACCTCAGATCTGCAGCCAAATTACCCTTTTAGTCTATTTCTTTGGCGCACCGCACATTTTATTTAGCTGTCCAGTTATCAAAATCTGTGTGGCAAAGCTGCGTGACATTTACATTATAGTGAAGCGCAGACCAGTATCGATTTGAATACGCAGCAGTCATAACTTTTATTTTAGACAGTAGAGTTTCATTAATAATAATGAGTATAAATTGATTTCATTTTAGACACAAAACAGTGTGTTTTATTTGACTTAAAACACAGGTGTTTCATTCTTGAATGAATCCAAGTCTTTGAATGAATCATTTGTGAGTGGTTCAATGACCCATTTGCTTTGCTCCTGAACAAAGCAGCATTTTGAACGAATCGGTTGAATTTATTAATTTTTATCCACCCTGTCTGCCCTAAATAGTATTGAAAATGACTAATATCACAGAATTTAGGATGAATGGTATGCACATTGGGACGCAGGCTTTGACTCATTCATCAACACAATGACTCGCTGCCACCTACTGGCGATATAACCTTCGTAATTCAAGTATCCTATTGTTTCATTTTGTAACTCATTTCATATTTCTGTAGGCTATTCAAAATGTTTTTATTTAAAACATTAATCTCATTCCATAATGCAATTACTGTGTTAATGCATTGGCCTATACTGCCGTCTGAGCAGCATTAATTGTGTAAATACATCTAAATTAAACTTAAGATGCAGCTTATGTGCCACAGTGCAAAGATGGATTTGGTTGGCACTGATTTAATTGGTAACACCTATAATGTCATATTTTTCAAATATTGACTAAATTCAGGAATTTAATATTAAAGGTGACAGACATTTTATAAAGTTAGAAAAATGCCCTTTTCTATAAAAATAGCATGCATTTTATACGTGTAACATCAGATAATGACAGTATCATATATACTTTTCTATGAAAAAAAAACTACCTCGAAATAATAATCAAAATGGTAAGATAGCATTACATTCACACTAAAATCGATACTGGTCTGCGCTTCACTATAATGTAAATGTCACGCAGCTTTGCCACACAGATTTTGATAACTGGACAGCTAAATAAAATGTGCGGTGCGCCAAAGAAATAGACTAAAAGGGTAATTTGGCTGCAGATCTGAGGTACATACATAGGCTAATTCTGCAATAAGCACCTAATATTTGCATTATAGAAACTACACATAAGTAAGCCCTGTCTAGCCACTGCTCCAGTATGGTTTGTGTCAAGCCATCTGTTAGTCTGGTTGTTTGACGAGAGGGAGATGAATGCAGGAGTTGCAATAAACGCTTTTAACAGCAGAGGACTCTTATTATGTTGCACAAAACTGAAGATGACATGATGACGGCACCATTTGATCCTTGCTTGACCAATCAGTGGAAAGGGGCGTTTAATTCCCCCCCACACGTGGAAATCGAACATTCAAGCTGTTTATCCATTTTCTACCCATGAATGAAAAACGGAAAATCAAGGCGATTTCTTGTTTTTTCGTTGTTTTGAAAAAATGAAAATGGTGCCTTTTTCTCGTTTCTATTTTCAATATTATATAAAAAAACGAATGAAACGAATGTACACGGACCGTTTTTGCTTTGCTTTATTTTTTCTTTGCTTTTTGTTTTTTATTTTTTGTTTTTTCCCTCTTGCTTTTGTTTTACTTTGCTCTACTTTGCTTGTCTCAATTTAGTTTTTTTGTTCTGTTCTGTTGTGTTGCATTTTTGTTTTTGCTTTGGCTTTGCTTTTTGTTTCCTGCATTTCTTTTTGTTTTGCTCTATATTTGGCTTTGCTTTGTTTCCCTTTTTTTGCTTAGTTTTTTCTTGTTTGATTTAGTTTTTTGTTTTAGTTTTGCTTTTTTTATGTTGCTTTGTTTTGCTTTACTTTTTTGCTTAGTTTTTGTTTTTTGACTTTTTTATTTTGTTTAGCTTTTTGCCTTGCTTTTTGATTTTTGCTTTGTATGTTTTGTTTTGTTTTTGTTTTATATTTTTAGTTTTTTTGTTTTGATTTGAATAAGGACAGTACATACATAGAACACATTGAACATAGTGAATTCGAACCTGCATCCCTCATTTGAGCTGACTTGAGCATGTGCACTGATCACTAGGCCTTTTCTCAAAGGAAATGTCTTCTCAGATTTAGAGGTCAGACAGTTTGGTTTCTTTGACGCAAGTCGGAGTAAAAATTGAACTCTGAGAAAATCAAATGTGTTTGATAAAAGTTTCATCTGGTGACATTGTAATATAAGTGGAATCATTTTCTTCCATTATCTGAGTCTTTGTACTCCCACACTGTCATGTGAAATAATGGCAGACTCCACCAGAACTCATTGTCTGAGATCTCATCAAAACAGAGTCAAGTTCAGACCCAGCCAGACTAAAGTGGTTTGTTTCTGGGAGCTCTTGTCCCCTGGAGGCTACAGGGATCATTACCACTGAGTCATGGAGGTGGTGAAGATGTGCGCACAGATAGCACCTCCTCACTGTGAAGGGTATTAATAGACCCTTTCTGACCATGAAGCGGACTAATGCTGGCTGAGCTGCTGAAAGCTGATGACATTTTTACGAAAATCCTCTCTCGTATAGACACATGAATGGAGAGACAAATGCGTATTAGCGGCCTGATTTCATGCTTTTGTAAAATATCCACTCTGCATACACAGACACAGAAATGTGGATCAGTAGAGGTCGAACATTATGGGTTTTAAGTGGCTGATGCCAGTATCTATAAAGCAGGGTGGCAGATGGCTGATTTGATGCCGATATTTATAATGACAATTCTAGAATTTTAAAAAGAGAGGCAACAAAAAGGCCAAAATGTGCATCTGGGGACCCAAATTTGAATTGAAGTGAATATAAGTGAATTCTAATTGCTTCCTTTTTTTAAGCAAGATAAGATGAACAATTTTAAGTAAACAATTTTAAGGCCCCGTTTACACTAGTGCGTTTTCGTTTTAAAACCCCTGTGTTTACACTACTCCTGCGTTTTCAAGGTAGAAAACAGAGACTTTTGAAAACGCTGCAGACCCCGTTTTAGTTTGAAAACTCCGGGGTTGCGTTTCAGTGTAAACGGACCAAAACGGAGACTTTTGGAAACGATAGCGTATCCTTGACGACCTTGTTTAGGAGCTCTAGCTCCTAAACTGCTCTTAAAACAAAAGTGCTCATGACGGTGTGTGTTGCTGTGTACCAATATATTTTAGAGTGTTTTAATTTTCTTTTCTTTTCTTTTTCTTTCTTTTTATTTTTTTTTTTAAACAAAGTAGTATAGAAAAACAAAGCTTGTCATAGTACCTGCCATTTATTGGTTATCAGCCAAAACATGCAAATAATTATTGTCATATTGGTATCAATCACATTTTTATAGCAGGGCATCCTTACTCACATTGCACTGGAAATATTTTGCCCAATCAGATGCTTCCTGAACAGGAATGTTCCCTCCCCATAAGTTATAATTATTTACATATACAGTAAGTATGTTTTAAATTGAATATGCTTCCTGTTTTTTACTGTAGCAACTGGTTTTATGACAGAAATGTTATAGTTTCATATTAAGTCTAATGTATATGTATTGGACTACATTTATTCAAAATTTTATTTAATTTGTTAACTGCGGCTGTTACGAGCTGTCAATGTGACTGAACCTAATGTTAACTAATTAAAAAACTAATGATCTTACAAAAAAGGTATATTTATTACAGACAAGCACAGAGCAGAACCAAGACCTTTAAGTGTCTGAACCTTTATGAATTATGGACCAAGCTCTTGTATGTTTTGTTCTGCTTTATGGCCTTGGCTGTCTTCAGAAATTTGAAGAAGTGATTGAAATCATGTGTTAATGAGTCACAGGTCTGTCCAGCCACTGATGAAATACTGCAACAGCTGTAGAAATTAGAGCAGGTGCTTCGCTGTGTTGCATCAGCAGTATTGTAGTAGTCTAGTTTTGGACTTGAATCTGGATGCCCTTAATAAAGGTTTAGTGATTTAAAAAAAAAAATGATTTAAAGAGCTATTAATAAGCAGCAAATTAGTAGTTTGAGGCAAAAGTCATAGTTATTGGTTTGTTAATAATGAAAATTGGACCTTAAAATAAAGTGTAAAATTCTTTGCATTAATATTATGCATTAGGTATCATGAACTATCAGTGAACAATAATGTATAAATCTTGGTTACTATGAATTTATAAATGTTCTGTTGATAATTATCTACTAAACTTCACACCCACATTTTTTTATTATTCCAGATCTTTTAAAACGTACTACGATCTCATCAATGCCATTAGTTCATCCTTGTAAAGTTAAAGTAAATCAGTGTGAAATCTGTCATATCTGTAGAAACTAGTAAAAGGACAGTATTTGATTCAGACGGTGAAGTTTTTCTGTGAACACTGCTTGTTCCTGTGTTGACGAGGAGACGGATCATCTCTTATCTGTGAGACCTTGAAGAAAATCACCTCAGTTCTTTAACTGATCGCCTACATTGAGTCAAGTGCTGTGGAGAGAGAAAGACACAGAAACCAGATAAAGAGAGAGATGGTGCTTATCTGTCTCGTCCTTGAGTCATTTCCTGAGCTGTGATATTGTCTCGGGCTTCGCTGTTAGAAGTTTAATTGAAATCTGAGGATACAAACAGAGAAAGATCTCACAGCCGGATTGTGGTGCTGATTATATATTTGAGTGTTTGTTGTGGGACACTAACACATGCATATAAATGCACAACAAAACTCTCTTTCAACCCAGCCTCTTTGGAAAAATGTGTCCGTGGTGACATTTCTGCAAAATGTTATTTGTTTTCTGTGGTGTTTGCAGCTAAGTTACAATTTAGCCTAGCTGTGACATAAAGGGCCAGTAAGTAAACTTAAACACTACTAAATATTTTTGCATTGCACCATTAAACTTAGTTACGTAACTCTAAATAGAAGCTAAATATTTGCAGAAGCCTCTGACCAGGAGTAACAGTTTGAACAAAACAGCAGATTGATTAGAATGCATTAATAAGCTCATATTTTACCTGACAGACTTCAGTTCTTTAGACGTAGATGATGATCTTCACATTTACACTCATTTGCATGTTAAGAGACAGAACATTATGTGAATAAATGCTGCTTCACTGCTTTCAGCAACTTTTACTTGTGAATTCGAAGGCTGCTATTGGTCATTGAACGTAAATGTCATATTATACTTTACAGAGAGCTTTACCTTAAGAACAAATGGTGCAAACAAATGCACAATTAGTTACAAACTAGCTAGTAGTTGCAAAGCCTCTAGTATGGACTTTACATTATGATTTAAGTAAGAACTTATGAATGGCTGGTGCAACTCTATGTTGGTATGTATTACACATAACAATGACAAGAGTGATTTGCACAGTTCAAGGTCAAGGTAATTAGTTCAATTAGTGCCCCAGGAAGTCCTATTTTCAGGTCTAAAATCCAGGTTCACTCTTAACACAAAATGCCACGCGACATGCCACAATAGCAGCTGTTCAGAAAGTATTTGAAGTTAGATGTACAGCAGGATATTGGACCAATGAGATCTCACTCTGGGCGGGGCTATCCAGAAAACACTGCAGAAATGGAAATCAAAAATTAAAAAGAAAAACTGTCATCATTTACTTACTCTGACTTCATTTTGTAGAACATGTTTTTTTTTTTGGTGGAACTATGCATTTAACTCTTTCCCCGCCAAACACAGAATGTTCCAGGTTTCCGTGTTTTCACTGTTATACACTTGGAGCGCTATTTCACATCTCCTGAATGAGTCTAGAATGAGCCGATCAAAAACACAGACGAGGAAGACGAAGAAACAAGTGATCTCACCCACATGAAAAAATACTATAGTAATTTATAGTAAATACTATAGTGTTTTTGAACCATACTGTAGTAAAGTACTTGAATTAATTTGTTGAGGTAATTCTATAGTTGCTGTGGTAATATAACAACTATAGTAATATAAACAAATTACTTTAAGTTTTCTACAACAATAGGGTATATTATATTACAATACATTACAGTTTACTGTAGTTAAAAACTACAGTATTTATTACAGTATTTATTACAGTTCATCAGTTCACTATAGTTAATAATACAGTATGCTGCTGTAGTATTCATTAACAAAGAGTTGTAAATACAATACTATATACAGTATAATACACTTTAGTATGGTTCAAAAACACTAGTATTTACTATAAATTACTATAGTATTTTTTTCATGTGGGCATATATGATGCCATCAACAGTAAACAGCATATAAATGAAAACTGCCTAATGTTAGCGAGTGAAATGTGCATCCAGGAAGTGGTGAAGACTGTGCAAGCTTTAGGGGTGATGATGGAAGCCATCTACTGCATCTTTGCTTTGATAATAGTACTGAATATGATCCAGGTGTAGTGTTTGATAAAAATTTGATTTTCTCAGCTTTTTGCTCAAAATGTTGCTCTTTTATCAAGTGATGCTTGAAGCTAGAATAAAACTGATTTCTTTGTTCAGCAAATTTAAAAACTATACTGACTGACCGCTGCTTTACTGTGTTTTCTGGACACAGCTGCTGTCACTCATGTTATCTTCAGCTGTCAGTGCTGAGCTGCTTTCTCTTGTCAGTGTGCATCTAATGGCTTCCTCTCATGACAATCTGTGTTCAGTCTATTATCAGTGCAGCCACAAACACTTCCACCATTTCGATGATAATGAGTAAAAAAAAACTAAATGGCAAAATCAGTTTTTTCAAAAGCATAAATAATGCCCTAATTTCCCAGTGTAGACCTGTTATAAACACACTCTCTGAGCACCTCATTACGGCTCATGTGGGATGCTCGTCTCTCAGATGGCACCATGGCTTTCAAAGAATTAACCTGCTACACCTTCACCCTGTTGCTAGGCGACCGCGAGGCACTTGGCTCCCGCCGCCGGCGGTATAATAGGCAGGATTGTGTGATTATCAAAGAGGGGCTGGACTCTCTCAGACTGGAGTGGAGGGCTGGATTCTGCTCACGCCGCGTGCGGGTCGGGGTCCGGCCGTTAATTAGTTTCTTTTGATGCGGATGATTAACTGAATGAAGTCTGCCGAGACTCATTAGAGTAAGTGTGACTGTATAGTAAACTGACAGATGGCTCAGAATGCAAAGCGCTGTTTGCTTTGGTGTGACACTGGCACTCAGAGACAAACGCACGGGACCGTGTTCGGGATTTCACTGGTGCCAGCTGAGAAAACACACAGCAGGGTTATTACTGTGAAAGATTCATTCAAAATTCATTTCATTTTCTATCTCGATTTTCAATTGTAGTTTTTGGTAGCTCTAATTGTTCATAAAAAGTCTTTAGAAATTGACTAGTTTTAGTTTTCATCCTTTATTGTGTCAGAGACACATGGCTGATTCTTGTCTAGTTTATATATATTAAAGTAGCAATACTTATTATCATCAGCAAATCTGAGAGTAAGCTGAAAGTGCTGCAGTATTTCAACTCCTTCATAGTGGATTGTACATTATATACAATGCCTTTCAAAAGTAGTGTAAGTGTTTTCAGTGTTTTTAAAAGAAGTCTCTTTTGCTCACCAAGACTGCATTTATTTGATCAAAAGTACAGTAAAAATATAAAATATTACAATTTAAAATAGCTGTTTTCTATGAATATAAATGTAAAATGTACATTTAAAATGTAATTTATTTCTGTGATCTTCAGTGTCACATGATCCTTCAGAAATCCTTGTTTTTTTATTTTTGTTTTTTTTGTAAGTAAACAGGCTACTGTAGATTGATGTGTTTGTACCTGCATCAAGAGTTTTGCAGCGTCTCGTGCATGACATAAAGCTCTAAAAATGTGGTGCACAAATTAAAAAGTTCAACTGAAAAAAAGCCATTCCACTGCCCTGCGTTTTTAAATGCAAAAAGACTGAATGACTTGCTTTACTTTGTACACTGAAAAAAATGATTCATTGAATTTACTCAATTTTTTTAAGGTAAGTGGTTGCAATCAATTTAATTTAGCTACATTTAAATAAACAAATTTAGTTTTCTAACGTTCAACGAAATTAGTTTATTTAAATGTAGCTAAATTAAATTGATTGCAACCACTTACCTTAAAAAAATTGAGTAAATTCAATGAATCATTTTTTTCAGTGTATATTAAGTTGGAAAAAAATATTTTAGCTTTAATATGAACATCACCTTTAAATATGTCAAATAGTATGACCAAGTTCAGTATTCTGGTAATTCTGATTCATCGAGGCACAAATGGCAGTGTTTCTTGACTCACACTCTTCCTCCTGTTGATGTCAGGTGTAAAGGGCCGGCGGAGAGAGAAACAGACACCATGGACACCTTTGTGGATTCCTCCTGGTACTATTTCAGATACACTGACCCTCAGAACCCGCTGAGGTAAGGAAAAGCTCTGTCTGTCCCACCAGGTGTTTGTGGAGACTGTTCCAGAGATGCTGAGAGAGCGAGACTCAGAATGGAAGACCATCTGTGTGTGCTATTTCAGATGAACAACACTGATTTAAAATGTCACTCCTTTGTCCCTGTAATGCATCGCACACATCTTCATAAACACAATAAAATAGCACAAGCATATCTACACACTGTTCCAGAAACTTCACAGGCAGCATTAATGTATAGACTGAAAGCTAACTGAAATATATAATTAGTTAGTCTTCAGTCTGTGCATTAATGCTGCCTATGAAAGTTTTACCAGATATTAATGTGTTTATTTTGTTTGATATAACTGCGGTGTGATTTCTAAAAACTAATTAAAATCCAACAAAAGTATCAAGTATCAAGTCTGTGTATCATCGAAGGTGAACACTAGAACATTGTAACTGTATACATTAGATTACTTTCATAAAGTGTTGGGAAAATTGTTTAATTATAAATTATTTTACTTAGAATTATTCATAGTTATATTAATTATATACATTTTCCAGTGTGTTTGGATGCACTTTGAGAGTATAAAAAAAATAATAATAATATATATATATATATATTTATTTATTTTTTTGGTGGAAAACAAAGACCATATAAGTGGCCTCTAAACAAATTGCACAAAAAATAATTGTTATATCAATGATAAATGTAAATGATATTATCACCCTGCAATATATTAAATATTACTGTATATAATATAGTACATCCTACATTACCTACCTACATACAGCTCAACACGTTACGCAGAAAATTAACTTTTTTATCTCACAATGCCAATTGTGCTAATTTAATTTATGATAAGATTTTCTCTCCTTTCTAATCAGGCACTGAACAGAGTACCAGTAAAAGGTTCTTACAGTCAGTAGAATCACTTTGGGATTGACTGGATGATTGGGTTCTGTTAGTGAATATAAGTATTATGTAAATACATAGTTGCTGTAACTCAATTTCCATGAAGAACAAGCATGGGAATTACTTCCAGAGCTCTGTCATTATTCTGTATTGTATGGACAGTTAGTTTGGTGCTGCTGGCAGGTGGATGCAGAGTGTGACGCGTTTGTTTATCACAGTTTGTTGAAGTGTGCTTATTGTTTTGTTTAAATTCACTTAGCGGTTCACATTCTCCCTTCAGAGTGTGTTTGAATGTGTTATTCAAGTGTCGTGATTGTGATGTCGATATAAAGCAGCGCCAGCATTTAAGTGTTCTTAGAGAGTTTGTGAGATGTAACACCTGTCTCACACACACACACACACACACACACACACACACACACACACACACACACACACACACACACACACACACATGTTCGTTTTTGTGAAAAGTGGGGACATCCCATAGGCGTAATGGTTTTTATACTGTACAAACTGTATGTGCTATTGCCCTACACCTACCCTACACCTAAACTTAGCCCTCACAGGAGACGTTTTGAAAAGTGGGGACATGGGTCAATGTCCTGAAAAGTCACCTTCACCTTGTAATACTTGTGTCATACCTGTCATTATACACATTTATGTCCTGATTTGTCACAAAAACGCGTACACACACACACACACACACACACACACACGCGCACAAGCACACGCACACACACACACACACACACACACACACACACACACACACACACTAGTCATGTTTCAGTGGTGATGTCTGTGCATGAGCGTCTCCTAGTGACCGCTCTCATGTAGTACAGATACAGTGTGAGTGTTGGTGTCCTCTCGCAGGCCTTTCGAGCGCTCTCGAGCGGATCACTGGATGCCTGTGGATGTTTATATCGGAGGGAAGGAGCACGCCGTCATGCACCTGTACTACGCACGCTTCCTCAGCCACTTCTGCAGAGACCAGGGCATGGTTTCACACAGGTGCGACACACACTCATAATCAAACACCTCCATGAGAGCCACGAGAGCCACGAGAGCCATGAGAAGAGTGCTTTTTGGTGCTTGACAAAATTTCCCCTGTTTTCTTCCACAAACACACACTTATAACATATAACATATTTGATATATAACATACAGTGCTGCTTGAAAATTTGTGAACACTTTAGAATTTACTATATTTCTGCATAAATATGACCCAAAACATCATCAGAATTTCATATAAGTCCTGAAAGTAGACAAAGAGAACCGAATCAAACAAGTGAGAGAAAAAAAAAATTCTTTGTCATTTATTTATTGAGAAAAATGATCCAGTGTTACATATCTGTGCGCTGCAAAAGTATGTGAATCTCTTGGATTAGCAGTTAATTTAAAGGTGAAATTAGAGTCCATCTGTGCAGAGGTGTTTTCAGTCAGTGCAATGACTATCAACAGGGATCTATCAAAGTCTGATCATGTTTGTGGAAGTGAATGTCACGAAGGTTAGAAAAGGTTACAAAACCATCTCTAAAGAGTCTGGATTCCACAAATCCACAGTCAGACAGATTGTGTACAAATGGAGGATATTCAAGACCACTGTTACTTCCTGAGAAGTGGTCGACCAACAAAGATCACTCCAAAGCAGAACGTGTAATAGTCTGTGAGGTTGCAAAACTTCCCAGGGTAACTTCTAAGCAACTAAAGGCCTTTCTCACATTGGCTAATGTTTATATTCATGAGCCCACTATCAGGAGAACACTGAGAAACCATGGTGTGCATGGCAGAGTCACAAGAAGAAATGCACTGTTCTCCAAAAAGAAAATTGCTTGCTAAAGATCATGTGGACAAGCCAGAGGACTCTTGGAGAAAGGTTTAATGATGGATGAAACCAAAATAGAACTTATTGGTTTAAATGAGAAGCTGTTATGTTCGGAGAAAAGAACACACTGCATTCCATCTTAAGAATCTTCTCCCATCTGTGAAACATGGTGGTGGTAGTATCACGATTTTATCACCATTTTTTTGTCATGTAGTTTTTTCTATTTTGCAAGCTGTTTGAGCATTACAGCCAAACTAATTTCTCTATTATAAAGACAAAGCCTTTCAAAGTAACAAAATATAAAAAAAGTATGGTAGATATTTAGGCCAAAGTGGGCGAAGATAAAAATCTTTGTCATTATTTTATCTGTTATTAAAAAATTTGAACAAAGATGCACATTACAAATACACATAATATACAAATAAAATAAACAGTGTTTTACTTTCAGGTAGCTACAATAGGTGTATTAACAGGAGAATTCCAGAAACTGAATGAACAAATATAAAAATAAAACACTATATAGATTGATTCCTATTAAAGAAACTGTATTAAAGGTTTTCAGTCAAGAGTAGTGAGTGATTTTTCTCTTTGTGTTTGGTGTTTTATTAACATTAAAGGAATAATTCACCCAAGAATTAAAATAGGCTAGTGTTTTATTTTTATACCTTCATTTACTCACTCAAAAGTTGTTTTAAACCTGAATCTCCTTCTTCTGCTAAACATAAATGCTATTTTGAAGAAGGTGGAAAACCAAACAGTTGCTGGTCCACAGTGCTCTCTACTGTCAAAGTTAATGTGGACCAGCATCTGTTTGGTTACCCACATTCTTCAAAATATCTTCTTACTGATGTGAATGTATGTGGTGCTGTACAGTATATTGATACGGCGGCGCCAGAACTGCAGCTGATAGAATGTGTGCTGTAGCACGATACTACGATATTTCTTCAAAAGCAGATCGTGGAGACATTTTTATCAGGGCCGCTGCTGGCCAAATGGGTGCCATAAGCAGGATTGTATTGTTGTGCCCCCTCTCTCAAGTAAAAAAAACACCTACCATAGGGGTCAAAATAGAACTTTAAAGGGGTGGTTGACTGTTTTTTTTCTAGGCTTGATTGTGTTTATGGGGTGCAGTCTAGCATGTGTTCATGTTTGGTTTTTTTAAAAATGCATTATTGTTCACATAATTTACCTTTATTCCACACCCCTCTGTCCCTTCTCTGACAAACGCCTTGATTTATTTCCTGGTTTTATGAAGCTCCTCCTTCAGAAATACGCGATGGGCTGAGATTGGTTAGCTGGCTCAGTGTGTTGTGATTGGCTAAACCGCCTCTACTGCACGTCTGAACGTCCCGCCCCTCTCCTCAGTGGCATGTGCATGTGCTTTAATACAGCACAGCAACCGCACGCGTGTCCATTTATAATGCTTCTCTTTGCTGTGTGAAAATAAGTGTAGAATTGGAACAGTTTGTTGGAGCTGATCTTACTATCTGAATGAGAGCGAGAGAGAGAGAGAGAGAGAGACAGATGCAGAGCAGGGCGACAGAGTAACAGTATTAAGAACTGCTGCTTTAATGATTTTGAAACTTGAGAATCCATTAGAATCATTAGAAGACAGAATCACGATTCATATGAATAGATTTTTACGTACACCCCTAGTTTTCTCTTCCTCTTCTCTAAAGCAGCGCAGCATGGCCTCGCTCCCTTTGCTGCGTGTTCCCGGGGGCGGGGTTTATCTGGGTTTGTGATGTAACAGACCCGGGAAGTAACTCGTTGTAGTCCCTTACCTGTCGTTTTTGTAGGCATTAAACTGCCAGAATTTTAAAAGACGATATCTCCGTTTGCATTGAACTTTCAGCGCCGCAACTCTGCAGATATTGTTTATGCTCAAACAGCAACATTACACACTAACTAATGTTAAAAAAGTGAAATCGCAATCAACCACCCCTTTAATAAAATATAAAAGTAAATAAATAAATAAATTGTATTATTTACAAATTACAACTGTAGCTCTAGACAGTTACCTATGGCAGTAATACAGTTGTCTGATTGATTTTATGGTCTCAAGCATTCAGAAATCACGCAAAAGAAAATTAAGCAGTTTTTCTACGAAAACCATGGTTCAGTTTTGTAAGGATTGTGATGTCCACATGTTTTTTGTTGAAGACATTATAGAGGCTGTGTCATCTATAACAAAAAGGTGGCCAAAAAATAAAGATTAAGTGGATATTTAAGTGAAATGTTTAGTCAATAGCATATTAAACAAGGATATGATCGTCCTGTAAGTGTAACAGCAGCAATCACCAGGCCTTTGGCTCCCTTTGCAGGCATTTATAACATGTAATGTTGAAAAAAAAACAATAGACACCATCACAAAATGAGTAATGGTTTCACTGGTTATAATGGGACTTGTATTGGTTTTAATGGAAACTGTAATGGACCCTGTTGGTCTCTACTGGTAATTGGTCTCCTTCTATTGGTGGCTTGTTAAAACCAATAAATCCTAATGGAATATGTCCCAAAACACACTACAGAAAACCATTTTTTAATGGTTTTAATGGTTAAAAGTTGATGGTTTGTAATGGCATTTGTGATTCATTTGTGATGGTATTAGAATTTTCTGTGATGGTTCTATTGTGTTTTTTCTGCAGGGTTGCCTCATTGTTTTTATATAATTCATATTAACTCATTTTAAAGGCTGTTGTTGGCTTAGGTCTGTTTTTATAACCACAAATATATATATATATTGTCTTAATACTTCTTTGATTATGCATATAGCCTACCTGAAAGTAACGTGCAGGCTTCGTTTTCATCTTTTTTTTTTTTTTGTTCTCGGCGCCGGACTGCTGATGTTTTTTCACTTGCATAGTTGTCCATCAATTATGATCATCTGCATTCAGCCACAAACATGAGGCACGAGTGGTCGCGGGCGCAGGAATGACGCGTCATGTTTTTTTTGAGTAACTGGGATGGTGCCCCCCTGGGATTTGGTGCCCTACGCAAACTGCGGCGGTACTGATTTTGTCCACGATATCGTTCATATCGCACAGACCGGACCGCAAGGGCACTTTAGCGTCGGACCTCAAAGGGGCAGGGGCTCGAGGCCCCCCCGCCCCCTGTGCAGAAATATAGAAACTTCTAAAGGGTTCACAAACTTTCCAGCATCACTGTATATATGTTAAGAAGTTGTATTTTGTGCTTATTTACATGTTGAATTTCCTTCGTATGCTGGATTGGGTGACCAGTAATGTACATCCAGTCTCTTGATTTCAGGGAGCCCTTCAGAAAGCTGCTGGTCCAGGGTCTGATAAAGGGCCAGACGTTCAGGGTGGCAGAGACCGGCCAGTACCTCACGAAAGAGGACATCGACTTCACAGGTGTGTGTGTGTGTGTGTGTGAGAAGATATGAAGTACAGTAAGAAGATAGAAAGTGCAGTGTGCTGTACAGGAGTTTTTTTTTTTTATGTCATCACCATCGTTTTGTGGCTTTGTTTTTTTTAAGTATCGGTTCAGACACAGTACCATTTTAAAAGTATCGATTTGGCACCATTTTCATAAAAAACCCAAACAATACCCAACCCTACAAAAGTGCTGGAGTTTGTGCTGGATTCATGAAATCTTTCATCTGGCTCTGAACTAGACTCTCAAACTGTTTAGGAGTGACTATATCAGAAATCGCATGTTACGCTGAGAAAAAAAGTAGAATGTATAGTTTTGAATATACTAACTATAAAAATAGAAGCCCTTCCTTCGGTTAAAAGAAAACGTATTATTGGAATCTATGATCTATTTTTACTCTATAATGTTCAGGTGCATTAGCTGAGCCAACCTGACAAATCTAGGTAACTTTGTTAAATAGACTGATAGAAAATATGTGCACTCTGACTCCTGTAAATTGAGTTAGGCCAGCCAATGAGACTTGAGTATAACATTGAGACAGCTTGTGCCATTTTTGTGTGTGAAACGCATCGGCCTTCTCACATTTCTCTCTCACTTCCTGTGTCGCTTTCTGTGGATACTGGAGCCAAAATAGTCTTTTTTTTGTTGCCAAGCAACAAGGTAAACAGCCTCACATGAGCATCTGAATCGCCTCCCAAAAGCGCCTGTAATTTCTGTGATCTTAGCAATGATGCTGTGTGTACACAGTGTAGAGGAGAGATGCTTATTACAGTAAACACAGCTGCGTCTCTTCCTGAGGGATCAAGAGCACACCAAAGACCCTGTTTACACCTGCTCGTAACATCTTGAGTGATCCAACACTGCTGGTCAGCACTTAATACTGGTGTAAACGAGGTCTTTCAGAGCTGCTCGGTAACATATGACGGTCAAACGTTTGGAGTCAATATTAGTTTATAAGATCTTTGAAAGAAGTCTCTTCTGCTCACCAAGGCTGCATTTATTTGATCAAAAATATAGTAAAAATGTGAAATATTATTACAAAACAATGGTTTGCTATCATAATATATTTTCAAATGTAATTGATTTCTGTGATCAAAGCTGTATTTTCAGCATCATTACTCCAGTCTTCAGTGTCACATGATCTTCAGAAATCATAATAATATGCTGATTTGCTGCTCAAGAAACATTTCTGATTATTATCAATGCTGAAAACAGTTGTGCTCAATGATATTTAGGTCAAAACCGTGATATTCTTTGATGAACAGAAAGTTCAAAATAACAGCATTTATTTGAAATAGAAATCTTTTGTAACATTATAAATATATTTACTGTCACTTTCAATCAATTTAATGCATCATTGCTGAATAAAAGTATTAAATAATAATAAAAAAAAAACTCCAAACTTTTTTCACAGGAGATTTTAATTTGTTACTACCAGGTGTAAACTGTAGTGTGTCTCAGATCACATGACAGATGTTAATAGCAGACGTAAACAGGCCAAAATCATCTGTGGCAGGTCCGGAGCCCGTCCAGAGGGCCACCGGCAGCCGACTGCAGGTCACATGGGAGAAGATGAGTAAATCCAAACACAACGGACTGGACCCGCAGGAGGTGCTGCAGCAGTACGGCCTCGACACCATGCGCCTCTACCTCCTGTACGCCGCTCCACCCGAGCAGGACATCTTATGGGACGTCAAGAGTGAGTAGAGCCGTCAGTATACTGAAACCGTCCCACTTCAGACACATGACACTGAGGGACATTCATGAGGGACATGATCTTGTGATGCACCTGTTCTGTGTTGTAATTGTAGACGGTGTAATTATGTGTCAGACAGACATCTTTGGCCGCTATGTTGTGTCTCACTGTTTTTTCACGCCCATGTATTTAGGACACCATGGCAAATAAACTGTTTAGACAGTTTTAAAGTAGTCAGATAAATCCTAGTGATGAGCGTTTATGGGTGAAATGAAATTTTATTTGGGACGTTCAGATGCCCTAAACTAGTGGTTTTCATTCTTTAAGCCCCTCATTTTCCAGGACAATATTTTTAATTGTTTTACATTTTTAAAAATTCAACATTTTATTTTTATTATATTACTTTTATTTTATTTATATTTAAAGAATTTAATAAAATAATAGTAATTTCCATAATACTAAGTTTTAAGAATTTAATATTCTTTAGCGTTCACACACTTTATGACAAATGAATTTACTCAACTTTGTCAAGTCGTCGTGATTATGGGGTAAGTTATTTTTATTACTATTTTTGACTAAGAAATAGCAATTTCTCAGCAGTTTATACCCAATAAAATATTTTATTTAATATTATACTATTAATTTTAAAGATTTTATTACCATTTTTAACTAAATAAATGTTTTATATGAAATTTTATTAACTTTGTAACATTTTAATTCTATTAAAATAAGAAATTAGAAATAAAATGATAATAAATAATTTCTATAATTTCACAAATTTTCAGGGTTCTCGCACACTTTATGACCAGTGAATTTGTACATACATTATTTGTTTGTTAATTCATTCATTTATTCATTCTTTTGACCTGATAAAATACTGTATTTTAGAGCTTGACATCACTACAAAAATGTATAGCCTGCTCAATGTAGTCATTTCTATTACTTTTGAAATTGTATTTATTTCCATGATTTTTAATTCTATAAACCACACTTTTAAAATTCCCGTATAGGTTTTCCAAGATTGTGGAAACCCTTGTTCTTGAAAAAAAAAAAAAAAGTCAGTTTACATCTTGATTTTTAGCTGTTTATGCTTGTTTTATCATATTTTAAATCATTTTAATATATTTACTAATACTATATTGCATTTTCAAATGGTGAAAAACCTAAAAGAAATGAAGAGCACTTCCACATATGTTCATAAAAATATTTACCTACAATCCAGATCTTGATTTAAAGAAGTATGTGCATCTTATTCTTCAACTAAACATTAGCACCAGTGTATGAGAGTTACATCACCTCCAAAAGCACCTGCTGTACTCTGTCTAGCTGTTTTTAACACAACAACACGTCCTGTGTGAACGTCCTGCTCTCTAACCCATCCATCCAGTACAGTGACACCACCGTTATAGCAGCGTTCTGTTTAACGTGATGCTGCGTGTGTGTGTGTGTGTGTGTGTGTGTGTGTGTGTGTAGCTGATGCCATCCCAGGTGTGTTGCGATGGCAGGCCCGTCTCTGGGGTTTGGTCACCAAACTGAGAGCCGCTCGCGAGGGTCCAGAGACGCCCAGTCCATCCGTCCTCAACAAGCGAGAGCGATCAGAGGTCAGGAAGGTCTGGGAGAACAAGAACTACGCCATCACACAGGTAAAGCCAGAGGTCACAGTGATCGTGATATGCCTGTATGTTTCAGAAGTGCATTTCTCATCGTTTTTTCTGGGGCTGTTGTGCTCAAAATGCACATTTTACCTGGTTGTAGCATAAATGAGCAGTAAGGTACTTACTAAACATTTGAGTGCTATTAAATATACAAGTGTTGTACCAATAAATGTAGTTGGCACCACCTATTAACTGAGTATTTACTAAAGCCTCCAACCATGACTAATGTTTGACATTAATTGGTAATATAATAAAACTGTAATATAATGATTGAAACATTATACTGTATGTTGCTTGCAGAAACCTTTAATCAGGATATACTCTTTGACCAGTGGGGGTCACTGCATCACCCATCCGTATTTGTTCCATTCTCGTAGAGCTCTTTGTTTTTTTTTGATGTGTTTGGTTTGTAATTCATTTTAAAAGCACCAATATTTTATGTGTGAATGATATTTTCTCAATTAATATGAAATCATAAAATTCACTACATGACTGTTAAATGCTCTCTGTGTTACATAATATCAGGAGCCGGGTTTGTGCAGTCATAAAATAACACCTCTTTTCAATCAAAGCAGAATGTACTGTATGTTTGGTAACATCTCACTGTAGAACATTTCCATTTACTTCAAATTAAACATTATTAAAGGGATAGTTCACCTAAAAATGAAAATCCTGTCATCATTTACTCACCCTCAGGTTATTCCAAACCTGTATGAGTTTCTTTTTTCTGTTGAACACGAGAGAAGATATTTAGAGGAATGTGGGTAACTAAACAGTGGTCCCCATTGACTTCCATATGAAGGGAAAAAAATACCATGGAAGTCAGTGGGGACCAACAACTGTTTTTTTTTATATATATATCTTATTTTGTGTTCAACAGAAGAAACAACTTGAAACAACTTGAGGGTGAGTAAATGATGACAGAATTTTCATTTTTGGGTGAACTATCCCTTTAAGTATCAAATTGGCTGTACAAGTCATTTCAACTCATATTTTTAAAATCTTGTCTAGCTGAATCTCGTAGAACTTCCAAAAGATGAAATTGGTTACATTATATAGAATTGTTTTAAATAAATTATTTTTACATTTAAAACATTTAAGCATTTAGAAGATGCTTTTATCAAAATTAACTTACAATAGAGGAGCAAAAGCGATTAGTCACAGAGACATCAATATACATTGTATGCAAAGATGCATTAAATTGACCAAAAGTGAGAGTAAAATCATTAATAATGTTACAATAGTTTTTTGTTGTTGTTGTTGTTGTTGTTGTTTTTTTACTTTATTTTTACTAAAGAATCCTGAAAAAAGTGTCATGGTTTCAACAAAAATATTGGGCAGCTCATCTGTTTTCAGCATTGATAATAATCAGAAATATTTCTTGAGCAGCAGATCAGCATATTAGAATGATTTCTGAAGATCATGTGACACTGAAGACTGGAGTAATGATGCTGAAAATACAGCTGCGCATCACAGCAATAAATGACATTTTACAATGTATTCACATAGAAAAGTTATTTTCAGTTGTAATATTATTTCACAATATTACTGTTTAGCCCTGGTGAGCAGAAGAGTCTTCTGTTACAGTGTAATGCGTATAGTGTGTAAATGACTTTAGTTTTATTTCTGAGTGAACTATTTCTTGATCAAAAGGCTGCACACAGTGGGAAAGTGATCTTACATGTGGAATGTGTATATTTAGCATGTATAATAGGCTCTCTAGGGCCGGGATTGATTTTGCGCTGGTTTAAAAGGGCCTGGACTCACAGTCTTTGATCTTCTGCTGGGAACAGCCTCTCTCATCAGCTGTGTCCTTCCTTCGATCTGGGTCTCTGGAGGATAGCTGTTGTTCTTTCCGTTCTGATGTAGTCTCAAACCACGTTAAAAGAGCAGCTTCCAGCAGCAGAGATCATGTGTTCACACTATCAGTGAATAAACCTTCCTCATCCGTTCATTCATGTCAGGGAGTAACGAGGTATCTTGTGACATTCAAGCTCTGAAACCTCGTGAGCTGCCCGCTGTATGCTAACTGTCTTCTAAGAAACATCCGAAGGGACTGAACTGAAATGTTCTACATAGACAGCAACATATGTCACATCATGACACACTCCTGAGGCTTGACTCACAACTCTGTCTCTCTCTCTCTCTCCTTCAGCTAGCTCCCTTTATCAGGGGTCACACAGCGGAGTGATCCACACAGCTGATTTAGCACGTTTTATGCCAGATGCAAGCTTGACTCACAACTGAAGAATACTCAGAATTTAGTTTGGTGTGCTTACATGCTTACAAAGCACGAAAATAGCACATAAAATATTAGATAAAGTATTTTTTTTTTTTTAAGAAAACTGAACTACGGTTATATATATATATATATATATATATATATATATATATATATATATATATATAAAAAACATTTGAAAAAAGTCTCTTATGCTCATCAAGTCTGTATTTATTTGATAAAAAAAAAATATTATTAAAATTTAAAAGAAGGGTTTTCTATTGTAATATATAGTAAAATGTAATTTATTTCTGTGATGCGCAGCTGAATTTATCATCATCATTATTTCAGTCTTCAGTGTCACATGATCTTCAGAAATCATTCTAATATGATGATTTGCTGCTCAACAAACATTTCTGATTATTATCAATGCTGAAAACAGTTCCAATATTTCTGTGGAAACTGTGATACATTTATTTTTTAGAATTCATTGACAAATATAGTATAAAGTTCAAAAGAACAGCATCTATTTTAAATTTTGTAACATTATAAATGTCTTTATTTTTAAGTTAATGCATCCTTGATGAATTAAAGTATTACTTTCTTTTAACTTTTTACTTCTGAACTTTAGTGTATATTTGAAGGAACCTGATCTCTGATATTGTGCTGAATGAAGTTAAGCCATGTTATTCTGTTGACAGGTCACAGGTCACTTCACAGAGGACTTCCTGTTTAATGCGGCCATCTCTCGGCTCATGGGCCTGACCAACACACTCTCAGTAAGTCATCAACAATCATCAAGTATAATGTGCTTGGAAATCCAAATGATTGATTGAGCTTTCTGAACTCTTTCTGATGTGTTCTGCTCTCTTGCGCAGCAAGCCTCGTCTCGGGTGGTTCTGCACAGCGTGGAGTTTGAGGAGGCTTTGGCATCGCTCTGTGTGATGGCGGCACCCATGTGTCCACACTTAGCTTCTGAACTCTGGGCAGGTATGACACACGCACGTCCACCTCATTATGTCAAAATATGAAAATACTGTCATCATTTACTCATCCTCATGTTCCCAAAGCTGTTATTTGAAGGTAGCGGTGGATGGACACTGTCAAGCTAGAAAAGTAATCCAAAAGACTTGCATGCTAAAACTTCTGTAGTCATTCAGTAGCTGAAATTGAAGTTGTTATTCACTGAAAAGCTTCCTCTTTGCAATTGCTCTGAAATCTTATTCTCATTTGCATTTATTTAAATACGCTACACGAGGCCATTCCTGCCAGGTTTGCATTAAACTGATAGGATGCATATATAGTTTATAAGGACTTATATATTGGACCAGTTTCATGGTATTTTTGGAACATTAAATGAAGCAGGGCCGATGGGTGGATGCTAACCTTCAGGGAAACATGTCCATTTAGCAGCTTATCTAATCCTGAAAGAGTCCGTTACACCCTAATATATCCAAGCATGAAGCACTGCACGTATCACACAGACACAAACTGTTCCCTGTACTGTCATTCACTCCACACTGCAGCTGGTGAATATCTGTGCTGTGAATTGATAAGAATACTTTTATTTGTATTTGACCCTTACAAAGAAACTGTGACGGGTCCATGATCAGTGTTGGGGATAAATCATCACAAGTAACGTGAGTTACGTAATCAATTACTTGTTCCAAGTACATAGTAAAGTAATGCAATACTTGCAAAATATCTGAGTTACTTTTTAATTAAGTAATGCAGGCTACTTTGAGCCCAGCCCAGGTGATGCAAAAGTAACTTAATGTATTACTTTCCATAAAGAATAACTAAGTAACACAATTAGTTACTTTATGTAGTAACATAATATTTTAACGCATTACTTTTATTTTCCCCAACACTGTCCATGATACACTGATGGTGTTTTTTGGTACTGAATGAGTACCATATTCATATACCACAACATTTATTGATGTCGATGGTAGTGCCATTTATGAACTGGTTTCCTTTCAGTTGAATTTGTATAGTTTTATAGTTGGTCCTGCCTCACAGGAAGATATGTATGCATTGAATTACAATTCAATGAAATTCAACACAGTTAGACAACAAAAATATTTTAATATTTTAAAAGTATTTAATCTTGAATATCAGTGTTGGGGAAAGTTACTTTTGAAAGTAATGCATTACAATATTGCATTACTCTATAAAAAGCAACTAATTACATTACTTTTACTGTTACTTTTACTGAAAGTAATGCATTTTTGCATACTTTTTGTCACCTGGGCTGGGCTTACTTATTTGTTTTTAATAACAAAAATCCCAAAAGTTATATTTTTGGCAGTTGTAAAGGCTAACATCATGGGGAAATGATAGCTGTCAGTTAGTAAGTGAGAAAACAAAGTAACTCGCATTACTAATTTGAAAAAGTAACTCAGATATTTTGTTGTAAATTAAAAAGTAACGTGTTACTTTACTAGTTAAAAAAGTAATTCTGATTACATAACTTGTGTTACTTGTAATGTGTTACGTTCAACACTGATGAATATTTCTTCTTTGGTTAATAGAATGCATTTTTCACAGAAGATTAGACATATTTTGTTAAATGTCACAAAAATTATTTCTGGAAATACCCCTTGTGTGTTTTGTGTATGATAACATTTATGGGTTATTTGTTAATTCAGCATTCGTTTTGCATCATCTTTCCCAGTTCAACTCTGAATATTGTGGATTGGTACATTCTGATGATAATACAAAATTGCTTGTACGATGATAGTAGAAAAACAAGTTACTCAGGATGAAAGTGAATAATTGTGAGCTGGGTGAAAAGTCGTGGAAATACTAGTGGTGAGGAGGGAAAAAAAGAAACTCTTGGCCCCTGTTGTCCATTCCATCACATCCCGCTATTGTCACGCACACGCACACACACACACACACACACACACACACACACACACACACACACACTGTGTGTTTGTCCTGTAAGGAAAAATAAACATGCCCACATGCTCTGATAACACTGACTGATGCTGACCAGAAGATGTGTAGCTATGTGACCAAACGTTGCTTGTTAAGGATATGTTTGTGTGTGTGTGTGTGTGTTCTCATAGATTTAGAGGACCTTAATGTTCCACAGAAACAAAATAACAGCATGAAACAACATGAGGATAGTAAATAATGTCAGAACTCATCTCATTTTTGGGGTGAACTGTTCCTTCCTGTCCACCTTCCTCCTGTACTTACGCACACACACAAACACACGCTAAGGACAAGCAGAAGTGTACATCCTTCCTGAAGGCCATGTTGAGGTCAGACACAGGTTTCTAAATGTGTAGTATTGACCATCGTGTGACCATCGGACGGCTGTTTATGTGCTGGATCATTCTCTGCCTTGTTACAAAACAGTTATTGCTTTTGCTGTTCAGTTTGGTGACACTAGTGGATCTTTATAAAACTCTATAAAGCATACTTTATCATATTTTTAAAGCCTGTAAATGATCAACATGATCAAAACTTTGCTGTAAAACCTGTTGCACACAATCTACTACGTCTTTTGTCATCTGATTGAGGCCTTTTAGTCAAATTGTGCAAATATCCATCTTCAGAATGTGCTTCCCGTGTCTTTTTGCTGTGAAATCTTTACTGAATTGTATCAAATAAACATAACTTTTATATTGTTAGTAATATTTCAAGATGAACACTTACTCTTGTCTCAAATATGATCATCAGGCTTTTGAGGAATATTTATTTGTTCATCTCTCAATCATCGTTTTATTGCATTGCATTATATGTTTTGATCATTAAAGCTAAGCATTTAAATCAAAATTTCATATTTTTATGATTTTTGGCTAAAACACCAGCAAGCGCAGAAAAATGGCATATTTTTGCTCATTAAAAATAATGAATAATGAAACTGAGGTGTTTTTTCCTCAATGTATGAGCTCTGTATTCTTACTATATATGAGCCAAAAAAGCCTGATGTATCAAATGATACTCAATTTTTTTTTGTTGTTGTTGAAATATTCAATATATTTTTATTTGTCATTTAGATTTACAATTTTTCTGACTATTATTTCAGATGACATTTACAGGCATTAGTAGTGACCTTAAAATCTTTTTTCTCCTGTCACAGTGATGTCTTTGAACTGCCTTCATTTAGGAGCTTTTCTCAGCAATATGTGATTCATTTGATTAAGTATTAATAGATTATTGGTGTTCAGACTATGTGACAGTTTCCTGAAACCTCTCTCAGGTTTGTCTCAGGTGAGGAATCCTCTAGGAAGTGTGCTGTCGGGGAAGGGAAGTGTCCTTCAGCAGCCGTGGCCTAGTGTGGATCCAGAGTACCTACAAACACCAGACACACTGCAGCTGTCCGTACGGGTATGTCTCTCTCTCTCTCGCACACTCACACACACTCACACTCACACTCACACTCACACTCACGCTCACACACACACACACACACAGAGTACCTACAAACACCAGACACACTGCAGCTGTCCGTATGGGTATGTCTCTCTCTCTCGCACACACACACACACTCACACTCACACTCACTCACACACACACACACACACGCACACACACACACACACACACACACACACACACAGAGTACCTACAAGCACCAGACACACTGCAGCTGTCCGTACGGGTATGTCTCTCACTCTCACACTCTCTCACACACACACACACACACACACACACACACACACACACACACACACACACACTCACACACACTCTCTCTCACACACTCTCACACACACACACACACACAGAGTACCTACAATGTATGATTGTATGATTCTCGGGGGGGCTTCGGGGGGGGGGGGGGGTATTCTATATAAAACACGCCGTCATATTTTAATTGAATGGATTATTATTGTCGCTTTCCTTACACACCACATTTAACAAACATCAGTGTGTACTATTTAACAAATGTCTTTTTTGCTAGTAATTAATTTAAATGTCTGAAACCAAATTTTATGTGGTTGAAAACACTGAATCGTTGTGATATAAGGCTAAAAGCACTGAGCGCATCTATTTCTGGCTCAGCGCCAGACAAAGCGCAAAAGCACGTTTGAATTTGTGAATGTTCTAAATACACCGTTGATCGTCAGCATCAAACTGTTAAAATCAACGCGTTTCGGCTTCTTGGAGGCAGTGCTTAATTTGTAATTTGCTAGGTCCTGGAACAAAGTGGGGTGACTGATCAAATGATCAGAGGAGGGAGAGGTAACGGAGTATTCGTGCAATTGGTGGACGTGGATTACGGATTAAGTGATTACAAGTGGATTAAGTGATTACCAGTTTTGCACCAGTTGCTTTTATAGTGTGCACATTGTAGGCTACTCTAAAAAATAATGGTTATTTTATTTCAACATTTATTTAAACATATAGAGTTTGGGTAGTTTTTGTGTAACCCAGCTCCTGACAGTACAGTCGCAATAGTCGCGTTTGCGTGGATCATTGCAGGGCCGGCTTCAGACCGTCATAGGGGGGGCTGAAACATTTTTTAGCTGAAACTGTGATCCTGGATGATTCATAAAATACAGTGTCTACCAGACATGTTCACAAGTCTCTGAGGTCAAGTCCAAGTCAAGTCTCAAGTCTTTATTTATGCGACTTAAGTGCGACTCGAGTCCAAGTCGCAGACTCGAGTTTCCATCTCTGGTGTCTACCATCACTTTAAGAGTAAAAAAAGCATAACAGGCTACACAAATTAATACCCATCTCTCCTGATGATATATTGAGGTCTTATGAAGTGAAACGATCAGTCTGTGCAAGAAACTGAACATTATTTACAACATTACCTGTAATCCATTGTGAGCTGGGTGAAAAGTCGTGGAAATAGTAGTGGTGAGGGGGAAAAAAAGGAAACTCTTGGCCCCTGTTGTCCATTCCATCACATCCCGCTATTGTCTCACACACACACACACACAAAAAGCATTGGATTACAAAGCCTCAGACAGACGGAGAAATGTGATTCTTTTCCAGAAACTGGTTCTTTTGGACCGTTTGTTTCAATGAACTGATTCAAATAACAAGTTCACCAGTTATGTAATCGTACAATAACGTCATGTATACACAATTATATAAAGCACCCAATAATGGCATGAAATGTGGATGTTTTACATGTCTCATGTAATAATGTTCAGTTTCTTGCACAGACCGATCATTCCGCTTCATAAGACCTCAATAAATCGTCAGGATTTATTGAGGTCTTATCATCATTGTGTTGCCTGATATGCTTTTTTGACTCTCAAAGTGACAGCAGGCATTTACTTGCATTGTATGAATCACGGTTTCAGCTAAAAATCTTTACAATTCTACTGAAGAAAAAAGTCACCTACATCTTGGATGACCTGAGGGTGAGTAAATGAACAGGATATTTCTGGGTGAACTATACCTTTAATTTAATTTGTTCCCTGGGACAATGTGAGCGGTGCTTGTTTGCAAAAATCACTGCCACAAGTCTAGGCTGTTCTGTGTACTTTACATCTTTACTAAATACTTAGTGTTAGGAGTTGATCTGAATGACTATAGCCTTAAACATGATCAGTAATTATATTGATGCAGAATTTAGCAAACGCAACCTTCTCTCAAACAAATCTGTATTTTTGCGATATTTTCGTGTCATCAGGATGTTTTTATGCAGAATATTCGGCACAGGATGTTCTCTGGGAAAGTGTTTACCTCTAACTTAAAAGCCTGTATTTCAGTACAGTCTGTCTGTAATTTGTGCGTGTGTGAAGGGATTGGCCTCTGAATCTGGCTTGACGAGTGAACGATTATTACAGACTTGAACCATCTGAGAGCTGAAATCTGTTTTGCATGACTGTCTTTTGAGGACTTGGGCAAATGTGTGCCTCTACTTGCCCTCATGCATCTGTCATTGGTATAAATTAGTACATTTATGCTACCTTCTAAGCTATTTCGTTTTGTCCAAAATCCAAGGCAGCATCACTTGCAGCATTGCATTCTTCATGGAGAAGACAATCCCAGAATCCATTAAAAAAAAGTTGACAGATGGGAAATGGTTAATAAAGTATAGATAAAATGAGTTAATTTTTTAATATGTCTGTGTACTAAAAAAATTCTTGAGCTTATATTGTATTAAGCACATAAAAGTATTGTGTTGTTAGCTATTGAAAGCGTTTACACCATGAATTCTGAGTTTGTATCTCACAATTCTTATTTTCTCAGTGTTCTGAGTTTAAATCTCATACAGTTTTGAGGTAAAATCTCACAATTCAGTGAATTCTGAGTTCTCTGTTCTAATAAATTCTGAATCACGTAATTCAAAACTAATTAGATCTGAGTTTACATTTTTTTTTTTTTTAAAGGGGTCATATGATTTGATTTCAAGTTTTCCTTTCTCTTTGGAGTGATTGTGCATAGATAAGATCCCTGAAGTTGCAAAGACTAAAGTCTCAAAACCAAAGAGATATTCTTTATCAAAGTTAAGACTCTGCCACGCCCCCCTAAAACGGCTCGTTTAAACACGCCCCCACATGTCTATGTCACGGTGTGGAAATATTTGCATAATGCCGCCCAAATGTTCACGCGAGGAAAGAAGGCGTGGTTTCAGTAACCGCAGTAGTGTTGATGCAGCCGTGTCAGGGAGAAGCTGTGTGTTTCTAGGAGAAAGCAAAAGCACTTTATTTGGCTTCTGAAAGTAGATGCATTTAGGAATCATTAAGATTACTTACAACAGAACAGAAACACATTTTATGGATGACCGTTTCATGAACCTAGGAGAGGAGGTAATTCTGACTTTGATATGACAATCTGGTGCTTCTGAATCAGCGAGTGTATGCTTTGTTATTAGTTTAAGTATTTGCTATTGACTGTTCAAATACAGAGTTTTGCGCGTCGTGTGTGTAGAGAGAGAGAGAGAGAGAGCGTCGCAGTGTCGTGTGTGTGTGTGAGTGAGTGTGTGTGTGTGAATCACAACCGCGGCTTGTGTGCAAACACATACGAGCATCATCTCTGTGTCTGTCACGCGACTCTGTTCCTCTCTCGGGCTTGAACTGATGGTAAAACTAAGGACATTATTAACTGTCTTTATTTTGAAAGCTAAAGCTCGCGATTATGGAAAGGGGCATTACATTTCCGAGTGCTTGTGGTGTTCGGCCAATCACAATGCACCGTGCCAGTTGGCCAATCAGAGCAGACTGCGCTTGTCGGAAGGAGGGACTTTGTAGAAAACAAAGCATTTGAGAGAGGCGGGGCATAGAGGACCTACAATAATGTACATTATTTGAAAAATAATGTGGTTTTTTGAACATTAAAGCATGTCAACATATTCTGTTACACCAAATACACAAAATAATGATCTTTAAAAAAGCATCATATGACCCCTTTAATATTAACCATGAATGTGTGCTTTTCGTCTATGTGAACAAACTGTGAGAAAAAATGTCATAATTGCAACTCAGAATTGTGAGTAAGTCAGAATAGTGGGATGAAATGTCAAGCAGATCCATAGTAGTTTTCATGTCTTTGCTCTATTGCTATAGCTTGACATCATTGTTATATGTTCTCATTGGCTGGTTCTGCATTCAGACAATTTTATGAATTTTATTTTCACAATTTCTGAAATCTCACCCAAGCAGAACAATGTGCAACAATCTACTGTTGCCAGATATTGATTTCCAAAACTCACCTGAATGCAGTTGATGTCAAACTAGCTCAACTACTGTAAATCAAATTAAGAAAAAGAAAAGTTACATTTTCATGTTTTTTGTATTCACCCACTTTTCTTTTTTTTTGACACACACAGTACACATCTGGCAACATGAGATGAAGACGTAGCTACAATAACAGTTACAAAGATGAATAAAATCAGGAAATGAATCTCCAAATAAGATGTTACTGCATACTCGGTTGAAATAGTACTACCCAGAAGGCTTTGCTGCGCCCGCTCTCTGCCAGGCCTCAGGCTGGCACCAGCCTGCTAGTATTTTAGGGAATCCCCTGCTTTGTGCGGGTGGCTGAACTACTTTGGGAGTCATAATAACAGGGATGTTTTTCTCCCATGATGCAGTCCAGCTGTCTGGGTGCGTTTCATTTCACCACAGACACACTGAGGAGCAGATGCATCAGAAGACCAGCTTTAGTTTCACACAAACCCACACACAAAGCTAACAGCAGATGCAGAAGCAAGGTATCCACCCTTAATGGTTTTGTTTAGTCATCCCAGGATATGGCATAAGCACTTTAACACACAGTATGTCAGCTTTAAAAACTAAAACTACTGCTGATCAAGAGCAAAACCATTTTACCCATATTTTGTCCTCCAGCATAAAGTATTAAACTTATATGTGCAAAGATGCTTACACACTAGAGAAAGCTCTGACAGAGGATTTTATGATTATGTATTTTGAGGATGTGGAAAGAGCAATGTCAGTTTTAAACCAGGCAGGAATGAAGGGGGGGGGGGGGCATCTGTAGACCAGAATACAGACATTGAGCTCATGGTGCACAGGTAAAATAGTTTTTTTCTTTCAATTTATCTATACTTTTTTATTTATATATATCTATAATGTGTATATTAGAGGGTGACACGGGAGTGGATTTTCAAACCTCTCCCGTCCCACTCCCACAAAAAATAATCTCTACCCGTCCCAATCCCACGAAAAAACTGGGGGAAAATCCCGTCCCGTTCCACTCCCGGAAGAATGACTCCCATTCCCTCCCACTCCCGTGTTGTGTTTTTTTGGGGTTTTTTTGGCCGAAATCTGTCAGTTACAGTAAAAATATAGTAGGCTACAGATCACAGCGTGCCCACCTTAGTTGAATAAAAACCCAAAATGTAGTTTTTTGTTATTATATTGAACTGAAAGCCAGTTTATGCACATTGTACATTGCACAGATTAAATTTCACGTAAATCATCCGTGCTAACACACGTTTTCTATTTGAAATTTTTTTTTTTCATTTGAAAGTAGACATTTCACTCTCTATAGATATATTTTTCAAAGATGGAGTTTTCGAAGTTTCTCGCTCTAGTTCACAGAGACCTAAAGCGCATCCTGTTTGCTTAAAAGCGCAACGTTTTGTTGTTATTCTGAGTGCACACAAATAAACGTAGAGTCCTTACAGATTCGAAAGATGTATTAGGCTACTTTTATCTGTATGACCAAAAATTATGGAGATTTTAAGAGCAAGTGAGCGCACCAGCGCCTGTCCTGCAGCGAGTGCTACTGTTCAGCTTCCACTCTCCACACACTTCAATAGCACACATTTCTCTAGATTGACATCATATTGAGCAGCCATGTAAAGTTGCTACTACATACATCTTTCAGATGAAAAGCCATATTTGAGGTTGATGAATGATAGGTGAGCGTTTGGGTGCCGAGTGTATTACCACATAGACCAGCCGTTAACAATATGTCCATCACGGACTGCGTCATTCACTTAACCAGACACACCAGAGCAAAAAGGAGGAGAGCATAAAGAGACAGGGCAACTAGAATTGAGTTCAGAATTAAAATATACAGTTTATAGTTTATTTATATAAAAGGTATATTTGTGTGTAAAGATGGGTATCATTACTATTCCCGGTCCCGCCCACTCCCGATTACATTTTTTCCTGTCCTGTGCCAAACACGTGATTCGTAGCGATTTTGTTTCCCATGAAAAAATGTCAGCCTCTAGTGCATATCTCTCTATATATAATATAATATGTATATATATATATTTTTTTTCTGTCATGACAACTCTCGGAGTGATTTGCATGGTAATGTACATGACAATGTTAATGTGTTTGGTCTTGGCAGAATAGATCAGCTACAATGCTATTGCTGCTGTGGCAGAGCAAGTACCGAGACTTGCTACTGCAATACATCCACAACATGCTGCTGTGAGCATGTAAGAAATACTGCTGCTGCATGTATAACATATATGAATAACCCCCCACAAAGCAGGAGACACAGAAATGAACAATACAAGCCAATATGTGCATGTTATGTGCACTCCACACACACAGGACCTCCAACCAACCACATCCACTGCTTAAACTCCCATCTTCTCCTTCTGTCCCCTCACCGAGGCGGAAGTATCCAAACTTCTCCTCTCCAGCCATCCTACAACATGTCCTCTTGACCCAATCCCCTCTCACCTTCTCCAAGCAATCTCTCCCACACTCTTACCGGCACTCACACACATTATCAACACATCTCTCCACACTGGCATCTTCCCCACAGCGTTCAAGCAGGCCCGGGTAACCCCACTGCTCAAAAAACCTACATTAAACACTTCTCTTTTAGAAAACTACAGACCTGTCTCTCTCCTTCCATTCGTAGCGAAAACACTCGAACGAGTTGTCTTCAACCAGCTCTCACTGTTTCTTTCACAGTACAACAAACTGGATGCTAAACAGTCAGGTTTCAGGAGTGGCCATTCAACAGAGACTGCGCTACTCTGTCACTGAAGCCCTGCGAGTCGCAAAGGCCGATTCCAAATCACCAGTCCTCATTCTGCTCGATCTCTCTGCTGCTTTTGACACTGTCAATCATCAGATCCTCCTGTCCACCCTCTCATCGCTGGGCATCACTGGGATTCCACTTCGCTGGTTTGAATCCTATCTCACCGGTAGGTCCTTCAGGGTGGCCTGGGGTGGGGAGGTATCCAAAGCACATCAACTGGTCACTGGGGTTCCTCAGGGATCGGTTCTTGGACCCCTCCTCTTCTCCACATACACTACATCACTGGGACCCATCATACAGGCACATGGCTTCTCCTACCATTGCTACACCGATGACACACAGCTCTATCTCTCTTTTCAACCAGATGATCCAACGGTAGCTGCACGGATCTCAGGCTGCCTGGCGGACATCTCGGCATGGATGAAAGAACATCACCTACAGCTCAACCTGGCAAAGACTGAGCTTCTTGTCGTCCCTGCCACTCCGACCCTACAGCATGACTTCTTGATTCAATTAGGCACATCAATAATTACCCCATCAACTTCGGTCAGAAATCTTGGTGTAATCGTTGATGACCAGCTGATCTTCAAAGAGCACATTGCAAAGACTGCTCGATCTTGCAGGTTTGCGCTACACAACATCAGAAAAATCAGGCCCTTCCTGACAGAGCATGCTGCGCAACTTCTTGTCCAGGCCCTTGTCGTTTCTAGGCTGGACTACTGCAATGCTCTTCTGGCTGGTCTTCCATCAAACACAATCAAACCTCTACAAATGATCCAGAATGCAGCGGCACGACTGGTCTTCAATGAGCCCAAAAGAACCCATGTTACACCTCTCTTCATCTCACTGCACTGGCTACCAGTGGCAGCTCACATCAAGTTCAAGACACTGATGCTTGCATACAGAACGACCACAGGCTCAGCACCCTCCTACTTCCACTCACTATTACAAATCTACATCCCCTCCAGAAGTCTGAGATCTGCTAGTGAGCGACGCCTTGTGGTACCATCACAGAGAGGCTCAAAATCACTCTCCAGAACATTCTCATTCACCATTCCTGGATGGTGGAATAATCTTCCCACCCCTATCCGGAATGCTGGATCCCTGTCAATCTTCAAGCAACAACTGAAGACTCATCTCTTTCGGCACTACTTGACTTCATCCTAAACTTGTTCTTAAAAAAAAAAAAATAAAATAAAAAAAAACCTTTCCCTTTATCTTTCTCTCCTTCCCTTGCTAGCTTGTAATAATTTGAACAATGACTGAGACTTGGTGTTACGAGCACTTCCTCTGTCTGATTGCCTCTTCAAGATGAATCGCTTTATGTACTCCCCAATTGTAAGTCGCTTTGGATAAAAGCGTCTGCCAAATGACTAAATGTAAAAAATGTAAATGTAAATGTTGTTGAGTATAAGGGTATAACTGCATCAGCACACATACATGTGCCCACACACATGAATATTAACAGACAGGAATAGAACAGGACACCTCCCACAAAGCAGATCTATCGCCAAGACATGTGTACTGCTGCTGCTCCGAAGAGCCATGTGAACCACATGTATTACTATCTATGTGAGCCTAGGCTACCACGCCGACCGGCTTAACACTAGTGACCTATGGCTATGTGAGCCTGGGCTACCACGCTTAACTCTACTCAGATGCGCACTATGTGTAATGTTCACAAGTGTTAACAAGAATATGCATTGCAATCCGATAGATAAGACCCCAGCACCCACCTGAGCAAATATCATAAATTAGTCTTTTGATACCTGTCATTAATATAACAATATTCTCTAATCGTATAGAGCCATTAGGATCGATAAAAACATGTGCTTTTGACGTGACGTTGAGAATACGCCGCTGAATATAGCGAACCCCGGTTGAAAACATACACGAGAATGCTTATTTCATTTAACCTGTTTTCATGTCGTTACTGTTTTCATGCTCTAGACTATTTTTGCTCCAGCTGTATAACACAGATGCAAAAATGCTGCTGCTAATATACTTAATATTTGCTCCTGCAACATGACACTTAGTTTAAACTTGTTTGTGGATGCTCATTTTTTAATTCAATTAGACAGACCACGCAAGAATATACACAGCGATATGGATTAAAAGAGCATTCACTTATCTTAGATGTTGATTTCAGGTGTTTCTGAAGTGCGCTGCAACTGCTACCACAAGCTTTAGCCAAATATTTGAATGTTGAGCAGCAAACTTATTGGCTACTGATACAGGAGAGAACCAATCAGCTGTGACGTGATAATGATGCCATACTGAATTAGATCTATTGGACTGTGCCATCTAGAGTTTCATGCCAGAACTTTGTGTGTGTGTGTGTGTGCACGTGCGTGCGTGTGTGTGTGTGTGTATATATATATATATATATATGTGTGTTCCCATCTAATTAAAAATTTATTTCAATGGATTCTGGGATTGTCTTCTCCATGAAAAACTCTTTGAAAGTTGGGCCAGTAAGAAAACAACTCTCAACCTCCCACAACATGAGTTTTATCTGACAGACAATCAAATGGGCAAAAAAAATCCCTAGACTTACTGTGAAGAACTCGAATCTAGAGAACAAACAAGTTCCGTAAAATGTCAAAATTTAGTTTGTCATTGTTTTGCATCAGTCAGACTTTTGCCTGTTTTTGGCTTAAAATAACAATGTAAAACCACTTCAAGTTTCAAGTTTCAAGTTTCAAGTTTTATTTGTCACATACACGACTATACAGAGACTGTATAACCAGCAGTGAAATGAGAGTGAAACAAGTGAAATAATCACTTGTTTGATTAATTATCTTCAGTTTCTAACCTTTCATATGTCATCAGTGTTCTCTCTGTTTTGTCCTCAGATCAATAATAAGGTGTGTGGGAGTGTATCTGTACCTCGTGAAGTGGTTCAGGACGCACAGAAGGTTCAGGAACTGGTGCTGAACAGCCCTCTGGGTGCCCGTCTGCTCTCGGAGCGTATCATTAAGAAGGCCATCCTCTCGCCCAGAACGGCCCTCATCAACTTCCTGGTGGACGAATGACATGATGTGCCTTATAGGAGTTCTGATTTCAGAACGGACCGTACGTGAAAAGACAGGAAAACAGCTGGTCGAGGATTTTTGAAAAGGAAAAAAAAAAAGGACATGGTGTACTGAGTAATTTGTTCAGTTTTTCAAGATGTTCTTGTTGAGTTGAAAATGAAAATGGCTTCGCTCTTTGCTGCTAAATAAAGAGGATTTTAGGTGATTTTCAGTTTATGACCCAGCCCCACCTCTCTCAGCCCTCGTCACCTCAGACTCCAGGCCGGTCTGGTGTTAGTGATTTGTAGTGAGCTATTTCTGAACACCCAGTTTTAGCCTGACATTACAACATCTCTGCTCTGACAGACCTGCACTGCCTGAAATGGAGATGTGGAGGTCATGCTGTGCTTTCAGACAACAGTGGGATTCCTGCTGGGTCTCATAACCAGCGTCTCACCCGACCTCATCAAACACTCATTTACTGGAGCTGACTCACTGTCCTGTATGGAGTCTTTAGTTTTTTTAACATCCTGGCTGTGGTGCTAGAGCACGTCCACACTGAAGATTACACAATGTCAAACACTGTCAAGCAAATGATTTCAGTGGAGACGCTGCATCACAAGTAATCTGAGAAAAAAAAATGGGTGTAGGATTGACTTTGACTAGCAATTTCAGAGTGAAAATGGTTTCAATGCCACAATCATAGATTGAATTAAATGTTAAATTTTTAAGGAGAAAACTGAAATTTATTTATTTGATTTACAGTACAACTTTGTATTTTTTTAGGGTGAGGTAGAAAACAATGTAAAAATTTACACTAAACCAAAATTTGAAAAATTGTTGATGCAACTCCGTGCATCTACGAATTAACCAATAAGAATGAATTTAAGCATACTTATTTACACATATACACATTGCTATGCATCAATGAGTTTGACTGTGTGCGAGCGCTTTTACCAGTTTATGCTTTGATAATAAACAAGCAAGTAAAGTCTGTAGTGGATCATCTTGAATAGGCCTATGTTGCAATAACAAGCCAAATATTGTAAGTTGCTTTGGATAAAAGCATCCTCTAATGAATAAATGCAAATGCAAAGCAGAAATAAAATGGTGTCATAGTGTTTTTCAAGCCATTTCATATAATGCACATGCACATTAAAGTCGCTAACTGAAGTCGGGTCAGATTTTTTCCCCTCAAATTGTGACTAGCATGTGACTGAAGCGGTTTATTGAAGAAGAAGAAAAAAAAGTAGTGCATGGACTCGACTCTGTTCATCAGTTGTTGATTGGATGGAGGCAGATCTGAATTTGCTTCTTTGAACTTTCTTTCTTTGTTCTGTGGAACAAAATAAGATATTTTGAGAAAAGTCTTAGTGTTTTTTGTCTGTATGATGGTCAATGGTGACCAAAACTGGTAACAAAAACGGGTGAGTAAATAAATGATGACAGAATTTTAATTTTTTCATAGTAACACTAGATAATATGAACACTGTAAAAAATATTTTTCTGTAAATAAAAGAAAGATTATTAGAGTATGTTTCAACAGACTTTCTACTTAAAACATACTACTTAAATAATTCAGTGTTACTTGATGTTTATTTCTAAGTATTTGTAAGTATTATTTACTATCAACTTCTGAGTGAAAATAGTTTCAAAGTAATCCAACATAAAAAAAATATTGTGTGTACACAATAGACATAATATATATGGTAAAATATGTATGTTCAAAATAATCTATAGCAATAAAATGGAATCATACGTTTTGGGTGATCTTTTAATTTTAAGTTAATGAGCCTGACATCTGAAACCATATTTCCATTTTTAGTGAATTGTCAGGTCACACCATGTGAAACCATAGAACAATTATCTGGAGGTAATGAATAGATCTCTCTTTTATAAGATGACTGTTAGACAGCTTTAGGAATGCCCATCATTCTCTTTGGAAATGAGAACGGAGAGACTTGAGTCATCATATTTCAACACCAGAGTAATTTGGCCCCATTTTCTCAGTCTCGGCAGCCCAACCCAATGACACAACGCACACTGACACCACGCTCGAGTTAGCGCCTCGCTAAATGGGTTTCCACTGTGTTGCTTTATGTGTTGAGTGTCTGACCTTCTCCAAATGCATCGGAGAATATGTTTCTCAGTACTTGAGTGAACAATAAGTTGGGAACTGGCATAAAGGAAGCCTTTCATGTCAAATGAAGTGTTATGCCTTTAGGGTATTGACGTCCTGGGACAGTCGCTGATAGTACCTCTGTTGTTTGGAAATGTTTTTAGCCCTATTACTCAGTAACCACATATAATTCAGTCTGAAATCGATCCCCTCTGCTGTCCCTTATGACCTTATATAAGTGACTCACTAATAAAACTGTAGAATAATTTCCCAGAAGTCCCACATTCCTCAAATGTGCTGATTTTAAAAGGAGGAAGGGATTTTTTTTTTGTCCCAGATGACATGTGACTTGATATTTTTAGAGTATTTATTTCCCGTGTATTGTGTCTTTTCATATTGTGTTGCTGCATTCACATTAGTGGTCTGTTATATTCTTCTAGTTTCATTTATTAGTTGTGTTTGCTAAAGCAAGCAGCACTATTACTATTTTGAATACTTAAGTTTAAAGAGATGGTTCACCCAAAAATGAAAATTCTGTCATTTACTCACCCTCATGTCATTCCAAACCTGTAAGACTTTCTTTGCTCTGTGGAAATATGAAACAAGATATTTTGAGAAATGTCTCGGTACAATGGAAGTCAGTGGTAAGCAAAATATTTGGTTACCAAGAATCTGAACAAATCCTTATCCCTAAGTATTAAACTTTGGCACAACTTTTCGTACAGTTTCTTCAAATCGTGTGACTTGTTAAAGGGAGGTGTGTTATTGTTTTTCTAAAGAACCAGATTATTGATTATTACTTGGCAAACCAAAATCACCCAGACTTAAAGGTGCGGGGTCCTAAGAAAATGTGCTATTGACAGTCTGGGATTCAAAATCTAACTTAAACTCATAAATAACATCTTTAAACATAATTTTATGTCAAATATTTAACATTCTGCAGTATTTGTAAATGATTAAATAATAAAGTATTATAACTGATCATGCAAATTGTCAGCTTTTCTTGCTTTGATTGAAGCACAAAATACTTTTTGCATGATGTTAAACATGATCATCAGAAAATTCTAAACTTCATATAGTACATGTTTAAAATCAACTTTTCACTCAAATTTATACTGATACCATAACAGCTCTCAGACGGTTATAGCCATCTGTTTGTCAATACTGGTCTACAATAATGCATAACCATTGTCAGCAGCTCTACAGTGGCCCCAAAAAGTATCTGGACACATTTGGTGACACTTATGAATGTCTGAATGTTGTTGCAGATACAAAATATCTAACCAAGTGGAATGTTGTTTCAAGAAAGATATCAAGAGAGCACTGTTCAAGAAAAAACTTTTCTCAAAAAGCTGGGTTGATAAAACAAGTCTCAAAGTGAAGATAAGTGTGAAACATTGGAACATGTTCATATGTGACGAACAACACATGTGAACTGACGTAACTGACTAAAAATCACTGTCACAGCAATGAACAGTCATAAAATGAAGTAGTTTTAAGAAAAAATCCTGCAGCATTTTAGTCCTAATGACACTTGCTTTTATTTGTAGCGAATGTTTAACCAAGTGTCCACAGGTAGGACTACATGTAATGTTACTGGACTTTGAGGTGTGTGCTTATAGGGGAAAGCATTTCTGTCCCTCTTCACACTGCAGATAATGTTGCTGTGTAGGAATGTTTGGCTTGTGGAGTTGTGTTATCCATCACTTCACTTTCCTCTTCACAACATCATGGTTTGGTTTGGCTACTGGAACTCTCTGAAATGTCTTCAGATGGGACCTGTAAGGCTGATCAGCATGATGCTGTGATCTCCATGTTAACCACCATGTTAACACGTGTGTGTTGTGTGTTTTACATTGTGACGCAATTGAATATTATGCATCAAGTTACATAATGCTTTGAAAGATGAAAGCTAAAGAGGAAAGATTGTCAGTGAATATCTTACATTTTGGTCTCTTCACCACACGGAGCTATTGAATGACTTCAAGTATTGGAATATAGCCTAGCTATGCATGTACTTTTACGGTGCTTTTTGTAATTTTTGAAGCATTGAAAAATTATGAAACATGAATTTTAGGGACTAAACATGAAAACAGTATAAATTCGCTAATTAAATTAAAACCTTTCATCTAGCCTATGCATTATTTTTTTCATCTATCCATTCATTCATAGCCTCAAATGAATGAATGATTCAGGCTCATTCTTTTATGATAATACTGGAGTTTTGCTCCAGTCCAACAGACCAAGTTGACTCCTCAAGTAACCGTCTCAAATTAAACGTTAGATGTCAAATTCACTATAATATATAAAATGAAGTGCTGGATTATTTACACACGTCTTGTGGTGAGCAAATTCTCCTCATTGTAGGCTACTTTAATCATGTGAAATTACAACGCAACCACACGACAGCAGAGAGGCTTTACACGTCTCTTTCAAGTGCAAGCTCTCTAAACCGCTCAAAACATTCTCCAACCCCAAAAAGACCGATCTTGATTATTTAGCATGGGGATCCACGTGAATAACCTGCACGCGGACACTGTTTTCCTCTTAGCGCGCTCGTGAACTGCACTGGTCGCGCGCTCTCGCCAGTGTCGCGCGCTTCTTCATTCACAGCGGGACTCGCTTAGTTTCTCTCAGTGAGGAGAAGAGTTCACTAAAGGAGCCGTTTAAACTCGCTGTCGTCCACTGTGGAGTAGACTTCGTTAGATGTTAGAGTTTAGGTCGAGTTTCAGTCGATTTAAACGGAGAGCTGCCTCCGAAAGTTACTAGAGTTCTGCTCGTGTACGTTTCTTTTCAGTCAGCTGTTAGATCGTTTCATAGTAGATTTCCCTTCTTTTTGTCGCTGTCTGCAGTTAGTTTTATTCACAGGTTGAGAAAATGCCGAGAGCTTTTTCTTCAAAATAGCTTTCCCGTCACGCTTGGTCACTTAATTTCGCGGGTCGGCTATTTTAGTGGATTTAATCTGTGTCGTGTGATGTTTGCTGTGTGGAAACCTAAACTCTTCTCTTGGCTTTTGCAGTTTTGACTGATCTTACTGGTGGCTTTTCACAGGTGAATGAGTTTGGACAGCTGTTCCCCATCAGTTTTCCATCTTCAGTGGTTTGACTAAATTTACCGCTGGAGATCCTCCGCTGACAGAAGTCCTTAAAACTTTCTTTCTGAGTGTTTCAGTTAGTGTTTCCTGTTGCAAACATGGATAAATACGACGATTTGGGACTTGAGGCGAGTAAATTCATCGAGGACTTGAACATGTATGAAGCATCGAAGGACGGCTTATTTCGCGTGAAGAGAGATGCAGGAAACAATCCGGATTTTGAAGAAACCAGAAAAGTTTTTGCCTCAAAGATGACTAAAATACACATTCAGAAGCAGCAAGAGGAGATGTCAAGAAACAGTTTGGCAGCAAGGATCAATGGAAGTCATTCGAAAGTGTCAGATAACACATTTTACACCAAAGACAGACCACCCATCAATAGTTATAGGCAGGGAGGTGAAGCAGCAGCCAAACCACCCATCATGTCTGGACCAATGGTTGGCACTGCCAGTGCGACTCAATACATATCTTATGAAGGACAAAAGCATCATTCGGCCAGCTTACCTGATGGATCCAGCAACAGGGTTTATGACATTAAGGAGACTGGGAATGCTGTTAACCCAATACCAGTGCCAGCCCGATCTGCACCCTCTACCAGCCCCCCTGGCACATGGGCTTCAAGAAGCGTTTACCCAGCTCAGACGCCATCAACTCCTTTCTCAAACAGTTCCTCCTCTTCTAGCTCACCTGGAGCAGGTCAGAATTATTCTCCAGTGTCTCAGGGATTCCCTCAAACAGGGAAGTCTCCCTCTCAGTCACCCACAGGAACATACAGGGATGCATATCACCAGCCTCAACAGGTTAGCTCTAGTCAGCACTGCCAACCAATCTCTGCCCAGTGGCCTGCCAGTGGACCGACATATCAAAATGGGGGAGCTCATAATATTGGCATCCCCTCCCCTACCCAGGTGACCCAACCTTCATTGTCCCATGGAGGGAAGCAAGGTGAGCCATCCCAACCCAAGAGCCCTGCACCCGGTAACCCGACAGTGCCCGCTTCTACCCCTGTTGAGTCACCCCATAATGAGTCTTCCAGCCCTTCTCGGGCACTCAAGCTGCCGTGCCAGACCCTCCATGTACAGACAGATCAGAGGCCATCTGCGGCTGAAATAAAATTAGAAGCTCTAACTGAACGCCTGGAAAAGGAGATGGACGCCCAGCCAAAGGCTGAGTACTTTGGTAAGCACAACGTGATCACTGCCAGTGTGTTTTTCTATTTATCTTTTTCACATCTGCAATTGTGTTTAGCAGCTTGCTGATTGAAAAACCCTCTGCCTGTTTCCACTTGACCTTCACTCTATATGTGTGTGTGTGTCTGTGTGGTTCTTGCCACAATGAGCCGTACATTCAATTGTATGCGAGTGTGCGAATGAATGATATAGATCCCTGTTACCAGTGCATTTCCAGGCTTTCCAGAAGCTATTCCTGGACCTGCTGTTTTTCTAATCTGTTGTACATTTCTTCTATTTCATTACATTTCAGTTACATGCAAAGGCAGATTTCCTGTTACCTCTTTTCTTTTTTTTTAACGAGTTAGACTGATCTGTGGTAGTATGTTCAAGCTAATGGAGATTTCTCACACTAAGAAAAGTTTCCTCCCTGTCGCATGTTGCCTGCAGTGTATGAAACTTCCCTAAGCCAACGTTGCCATCCCCATTATCATTCGCTCTGTGGGCAGTGGGCCTGCAAAACTAATCTATATTCATTCACATTTGTCTCTACATAATACCTACCAATTTTCTCTGGCAGGCGATATCACAAAACCAAACACTCGAGGTATTTTATTATCTTTCATGCTCAGTGTTAAATTTAGTTTTACTTTGGTTTCAAGTTTATTGACCTAAGACTAAAAGGATTTATGGTTGAAGTGCAGGTATGTACTTATGGAGCTCCGGAAGATGGCATATTTTAAAGCGGTAGTTCACCCAAAAATGTATATTCTGTCCTTTACTCAGCCTCATGTCTTTACTGTGTGAGTTTCTTTCTTCTGTGGAACCTAAAAGAGAATATTTTGAGAAATATTTTGGAAGTCAATGGGATCAAAAGTTGTTTGGTTTCCAACATTCTTCAAAATATGAATATTTTTTTCTTTGGATAGCCATATTTTCATATTTTGTCTGAACAATCAACACCAAGGTACACAAGTACAACCCATCCAATGGACTGTACTGTGATTATTCATAGCCTCTGCTTCAAATTAAATATGCCATCTTTCCTGAGTGAGGTCCATAAACAACTGTAACACCGTGACGCCTAAGTAGACTACTAAAATACGTAAAGAAAACGTGGGTGGCCTCTGTGTGAGAGTCACCACATGGCAAAAGGTCACGTAAGAACCAAGGAGCCGAATATCATTTGGAACCTATTAATGAGCCTATGTTCCTAAACTAGTTCAGTATGCCAACGTTAATGGCTAACAGAAGAAGCTGACAAGTGTTGACATCTAGTGTAGTCTCTGATGGTGCCTTGAGCATAGTTTTGTTTTCCTTGTCTTAATATTCATACTTGTATTAGTGTTGGGCGATATGGTCATTTTTCATATCGTCATATCGCCAGCCTGTGAGATCACCGATACACGATATTATCATGCATGGGTGGGTGGGCAAGAGAGAGACTCTCTGTACTTGTCATAAGCTATTTCATAACTATTTGGTGATTTTAAACCGCGCGTGAGAGAGAGCGAGCGAGCCTGGAAGTACCAGTAACCGAAATAATATAGGCTACTTTCATACATACTGAAAAACTAACATGTTAAATATAAAAATATTTAAAACAGCTAGTTCATATTCGGATACAGCAGTCATCGCTATTAGGACCGCGTCCTACTGTGACAGGTTTGCCGCGCAAGTTATCAGTCTAAAAATCAGTCAAGGTGAAAATCAAAAGTAGATTTATTTTAAAGAGCAACAGTTTAACACTAAATATTGGACATAAACGAACACGTTAAAGATAAGAGTATTTTCAGGTAAGTTCATATTTTTGGAGTAAAGTTAAATTAAACGGATACATCAGTCATACAGCGCTCCGGACCGTGCGCCCAATGACGAGCCCTGTTTTAGACTGATAGCTTATTAAATGCATATTTTTTTATAATAACAATGATGAAGAATAAGCATCAATGTTTTTTGTTAATGTGCTGTAAAGAAAACGAAATGCTGCCAGTGCAGTTTCGTCATGTTCATTCATAGCTCGAAGCTGTTCAAGAAGATGTCTGAAAGATGTCTCTTTTGCACGCTTGACATAGCCTAATTTGTAAATAAAGGTTATCACCCTGCAGTTCAATTTTGATGTGGGCTTAGTTTTAAAGAACATTGCCAATGAGGAGGAGAAGCCTAATCCTCATTTGCGCGTGTGCGTGAAGTGAGGTGAGGTGAAATAGCGGGGCAATTTGATAGCCCAATAATAATAGGCCGCCTAATAATAATAATAGTTTTCAATATTAATAGGAGAATGAGCCTAATATCGTCTTGGCTATCGACAAAGACATTTGCTATCGTCGATATCTCTGACTATCGTCGGTCTATCGGCACAACCCTAACCCGTATAGTAGGGTGAAAAACATAGCAAAGGGAATCAGTTCATCCATAACTGAATGGATTATAGGTTTTACTGCCATATGGATAAAGTGTACTGAGATATCAGTGTAGAATAGTTCTCTGATATAAAGCGTGATGGTCTAGCAGTCCCTAGTTGCACTTACTGTTTCCATTGAGCTCTTGTAAATCATTTAGTCTTGCTCAAGGAATTTCCTGCTGGAAAAGCACAGAGCCTTCGTAGAGTGTGTTAAGTATCTTTAGTATATGTTACTGTGATTGCAGAAGAGATACAGACATGCAATTTAGACACAAACATTAGCATTCTTGTGCATGAGCCTACATAGACACAAATAGTTTCCTCTAAGCATGTCTCCGGACATTTGTTGTTTACATGGACCGTATAATGTGATCACTAGGGAATAGCTGGTTTAAATTTAACTAAATGAAGCCGGGGAGCACATGGAGTATTTGCCGCGCAGCTCATATCCTCATGACCTTTGTACTGTACTTTGGCTTGACAGTCACTCTCTCTCTCTCCCTCTCTGATTCAGACTAGAACATAGATTGAGTGTCAAATGCTGTCTTTGGCCTTGCATGAACTGAACAAATCAAGGATTTTTCGTAAACTGAAGAGTGGGTGAATAAAGTACATTGCTTTCATTGTCAACCCCACGCAGTATTCTTTTTTTTTTTAAAGAGCTCTCAAAGCCTTGAAAACGTCAAATGTCATTCAGGCCATAGCAAGTATCTTTTGGACAATAGTAGGGCTGCAAAACGATTAAGTAAGGAATAATTGACGACGGGCCATTGAATTCTTAGAAAATAATGCACACCCGAGGTGTTGATGCGAAGTGGAGTGGCCGTTACACCTCGGGTGTGTATTATTTTCTAAGAATTCAACGGCCCGAAGTCAATTATTCCACTTATACTATGGTTACCACACCTCAAGACTTTGATCTGATGATATATTTCAAGGCATTTGAGCAGTTTTTCTACTTAAATCGCTATTGTGAGTAGGATTATTTCTTCTGCATCTCATCCAACACCTCCCTTGCTAATTCCAAAATGACATTTTAAACATGGTAACAGAGGCTTGAGCCATTGATAGCAGACTAATGCAGTTAATAACTAAGTTATGAGAGAGAGAGCGATTACCTCTGTGTGTCTCTCAATAGTGTTCGGCAGCAATGTCTCTAGTTATAGTGAAACTTTAAGTTAATTTTCCTCACGAACAGCGCCATTGTTGTTACATCGCTTGTGAGAAGCCATGTAGTTTTTAAGTTGTTAAACTATATTACTGATAAAATTGTCAGAGTAGCGCTAACAACATTAGTGCGTATGTTAACGTGTGTGCAAACTGTGCGTCTGTGAGGGAGAGAGTGCAGGAGAGATGGAGTATGTGCTAGTGCTGTGTTCGAAATATCGATACGACGATGTATCGTCACAGAGATTTGACGATTGCGATTGTGGCACGTGTGCAGCAGTGTGGACCGCACTTAATTTGAATACAAGAACACAGTTTAAAATGTTTGACAACAATGTTTAATCTGACCGCAGCGGAACACAACTGGGTTGCCTGATATAAAGAGACGCAATCCCCGAAATAGCTCTACCCACTTGCACAATACGGATATATCTGCTAAGTATGATACTTATTTTTGTCAACCTGGCAACCATGTGTACGCGCGCTCTCTCCACTGGATAAACGCGCTTGCTTTCTGAAAACACCGGCTAGCTAGCAGTTTAGCGATCTCCACTTCAATATTATATGCCTCTAACGACTATTTGTATTTCGATTAATCTATCGACTAATTTATCGATTAATCTAAATGACTAATTTCCCACAAAAAACAACAATTTTATTTAAGAATATTTTATTAAACCAAATTAAATCCAAATTTCTATGAAATCCTTTTTTAAGTGCAACAGAGTTCAAGAAACTAGTGTCCATCTCATCTCAGTCCAGATCACTGAAATCAGTTCAGTATTATAGTGTAAGAAAGACAACATATCCACGTGTTCTAGTCTAATAATAAAATTATAATCAGTATTTTAAATAGAGTATTTACCAGAAATATTATTTACCAGAATTTATTTAGGAGAAAAATGTAAATGTGCAGTATTTCTGAAAAAGAAAAAAGAAATAAAAAAAGAATTAATGGAATCATTAAAATGGAAAACAGAATTTGGTAAAGATAAAATTGTAAAACTCAATTAATTAGACAGGCTTTTTGATTAATAAAATTTAATTTAACCATGAAAACAATATAGAAAAATGAAAATGAAAAAAAATGAATTTGGAAATAAAATTGGATTTCATAGGGCCCTATAATTATAATATTCTTTTTTTGGTAATAAAAATAGATGCAAGTGAACAATAGCTTTTAAAATGACTTAAAATACATATATAATAGCAATGATGCAATAATAATTAGTTAAAATAAAGTATCAAAAGCAAGAAATCATATGGTTTTAGTGAACAAAACTGTTAAAATACATCATGTATTATAAACAATAGAGCTAATGTACATTACACATAACAACAAAGGCCTGCGGGGGGGGGGGGGGGGATGAATGAAGCATTTATATACCGTTTTATTGTGTATTGTTGTACACCCAAAGCGCTTTACAATCATCATATAGGGGGTCTCTCCTCAACCACCACCAGTGTGCAGCATCCACTTGGATGATGCGACGGCAGCCACAGGACAACAGCACCAGTGCGCTCACCACACACCAGCTACAGGTGGAGAGGAGAGAGAGATAGAGCCAATCAAGTGGATGGGGATTATTAGCAGGCCATGATTGACAAAGGCCAGTGGAGGGAATTTGGCCAGGACACCGGAGTGACAGCCTGATGATTATTTTTAAACATTACTGCGCAATCTAATCCTTGTTTAATATTGACCAAGCACCATTTAATTAAAATGTCCACTTAATCTTTAATATTTGGACATTTCTTTAGGACAGAAATGCTATAGCCACTGTAATTAAATGAATATGTGGACATCAAAACGTAACCTCAGAGTGAGGGTTTGAGCTTTTATTTTGAAATCGCGATATATTCTCCCGTGTTTGCACAGGTTTATAAATGATTTACCTTACAAATCTGATGAAATGGCACACGTTGCGTTCCCAGATGGACGTTATAATAAACCCAAACTCACAACAACATGCAGAGATGGAGTTTGAGACGCTCCGCACATGTAAATGATAAGTTTCTGTGGAACTACTGTGAACGGAGCCGCTGTGAGATGCACATACTTAACCTACAGGCATGTAAATAATTAAAGCGCATATACTGTGTTAGAACTGCATCACATATAATTATTTAATTAAATCATAGCATTTGTGAATTCACAATTATGCTTAATTATGATTTTTAAATGGGTTTAATATCATGCAGCCTTGGAAAATAGTCTAATAATGTGTTTTATGGATTCTCGTCTGTGAAATGCGGCACTTCCGGTATTTTGCCTGTTAGTCGACGCGAGCAAAATGAAGTCGATGATTTTTCAAAATCGACTAGTCGACTAAAATCGACGAATCGGGACAGCTCTAATTATCAGAAAAGTGTAATTCATCAAGTGTTCACTCGTGAGAGAGAGAAATGCTGTGTATGTATGAATGACCACCGCAACAGTGAAGCTGTGGCTTTAATTCCTTCAGAAACAATGATGTTACCAGCTCCTTGTTGAGAAATATAATGTAGCTCTTTAGCGATTAAGCTATTTTATTGATAAAATTGCGCTAAAAACATTGTTGCTGAATGTCTGTGTGCGGCCGCAACGTGATCTGTGTGTGTGACTGAGCGTGTGTGTGTGTGCGTGCGTGAGATACAGTGAGCATTAGTTTAGAACTCTTTTATTTTAATTTGTAAATGTAGAGAGTGTTAATTTGTGCAATGATAACCTACCAGCAATGTTAAGATGATTTTTTAATATATTAATATGAGTACATTACAATATAAATTTATTAGAAGAGTTTATTATTATTTATGGGCTTAAAAACAAGATGCAAGCAATCAGAATAGTTTACCTGGTAGGGAGTGCCCAATGTAAACATGAAACATATGCCATTACCTATATTGTACTGTGGTACAGTTATGGAGGCCATTCATAATGCAGAGGTCAACTGCCTGCTCTGCCTATAGTTAGCAATGGCCCTATAGTATGCAGTGTTTAATAAACAGCTGTTTTACAAAAGATTTCTGAGGTGAAATTCAGTGCAGTCCCGTATCGTGATATGTATCGTATCGTGGCCTCTGTATCGTGATACGTATCGTATCGTGACTTTGCTGGTGATACACAGCACTAGTATGTGCTTTCCGTACATAGTGTAATTTTGTGGCAAAAACATGGACATGATGTGTAATTTTTATCCTTTTGTTTACTATATTTATTTGTTTGGCCAGTGTCGTTGTGGGTTTTGGCTCTTTTGCTGTTGTAGGCTGTAAGGACCTTTTGAAATAACAAATCATTTGGCGAAGTGATATGGGCATGTAATGCGGTGCCTGGAACTACGGTCGTCGTGCGTTTCCCTGAAAATAATTGCACACCTTAGAACGTTCGTCAGCCAATCAGATTCAAGCATTCAACGGCGCCGTAATATGATCACGATTAATCGATTCAAAATAAAAGTTTGTTTACATACTATATGTGTGTGTTCTGTGTATATTTATGTACAAAGTACTATATATATATTAATAGTAATGGGAGTTGTGTAACCTAAATATAGCCAAAGGACCCTATTCACAAACTGTGATGACATGTTTCCACACTTAGTAACATTGTAAATCTAGCAAAGTTTTTTTTAAATATATTTACATTTTTTAAAAATCCAATGCACACTTCTAAATCTATACTTTGTGTTCTATACCTTGACATTAAATTTCAGAACACTAGTTGAGTGTTTCTAGAACAACAGCTGAGAGTGATGGCAAATTTGACGACATCTAACCACTGTAAACAATTCTTTTGGAAAGTCATAGAAATGCTTTTGTTTTCTTTTGCTATTAGATCAAATGGAATGCTATGATGTTTGTTGTAGATGCCATTCACTAAAACTGTACCCAACTATGACAACTTAAGCTTCTGAAAAACTCAGAAATGTGAAAAAAATAAAATTATTAATCAAATCCATATTAATAATACAGTGTGAATAAAAAAAAACATCCCAAAATAATATAATTTTAGTCTTTATACTAGACTGCTGCATGTCTGGTGGTTGTTCACCACCACGTAGTGCAATAAAATGGTGTAATACATAACTAGCTGTGGATTATTCCTAATTTATGCGCTATTGAAAAGAGCATTGATGACCAAACTATTCTCTTTACATTCATTAGGGAAGACCAAGTTTAGGCACTGAATGATGTTTGACATCCACCTGTGTCCTGTTGATGTGTTCTGGATGCTGAGTTGGCAGTAAACGGCATAATAAGCCATGCTGGTGTTTATAGTCTCAGTCTGACAGCTGCTGCACCGCTGAGATGTTAAGGAATGTCTGCATTTTACAAAGTAGCTAAACGAGGTCAAAGAGATGATAATAAATTACAAGACTCTTTAGTGAAGCCTAATGGCGGTTTTGCCTCTGCTGACATCCAAATGGTTGGCGTCCCCCCTGTCTGGAGTGGGTTATGCTTGGCCTCTCCCTGCTGCGGTGTTTTGTTTTGGAAGAGACAGTGGATGAGATGTGAGTCGGGCTGGAGGAAGGGAGGGAGGGAGTCCCGCCTTGTGCACACAGACATACCAACAGCAGACATTCATGCTTTGTGCCCTGCGCTCTTTTGATGAAGGATTCCTTAATCTGCCTGTCGACTAGATGGCTTTATCTTAATTGTTGTCTAGGATTCTTGGCTTCCTGTCCCTTAGCTCTCGAGTTCATGTCCTGCTCTCTTGAATGGCTGTACGCTGGGTCCAGAATTAACTGTTTGGCCTACATCTCAATGGCGGGTGAACTGAGAAAATGTACCCTATTTGGACATTTTTTTTTGACAGAGAACAAAGCCATGTGATCATTTAATTGCTGTATAAATCCACATCTCTGAGTTTACAAGAAGGGATCAGTCCCTTCCCTGTTGCACTTTGCGTTAATGTGAATGCATGTTAAATACGTATACTTTTATTAGTGAAATGCTGAAAATTGTTTACAAAAATATTACAATACTGCTTCACTACAGTGAATGATAACTGTTAAGAAGGAAAAAAATCACGCTTTGTTCTTTTAAAATGTGCCTTTTTTTATAGTATGCAATCAAATGTAAAATATTTATATACATTTATATAAATTTGGGCTTACACAATTTTACTAGTCAAAAAAGTGGCCAAATGGTCACCTTATGTAAATAACAGTTTGGTTAACTTATTTCTGCTACTTTCCACATTTTAAAAATGACATCAATTATTTAGAGAGCTGAAATGCAAGACAGAAAACCATTTAAATCATTGCACATTAATTAAATGATCAGGATGATATTTTCCTATTATTAAATTAAATATTGAGTTTAACAAATATTTTAACAAATTTACTAATAATTTAACTGTATTTTGCATTAGGGTTGAAACGATTCCTCGAGTAACTCGAGTAATTCGAATACAAAAAATCCTCGAGGCAAATTATGTGCCTCGAAGAATCGTTTAGTCCATTTTACTAGGGATGCACTGATTTTTCAGCCGCCGAAAATATATGCTGCGCCGCACCGCCTCAGTGTTCAGGTTTGCAGCCGTCTTCACTGCACAGTGTGATGCTCCGTTCAATATTCCGCTCTATCAATGTGCATTCTGCTCAGTTACCGCTCATGCTCACCGGAAAAGCATAGTCCGCTCAAATAACGCACCGACAGGAAATTTCTATGTAGTATACTTGTTCCTGTTTGCAGTAGCGCTGCTGTGCTGTGACATGCTGTAGTACAGCTGTACTGGGCAACACTGGTAAAATCTCCTTCATTGATCTGCTCCCGCTCTGCTCTGATCACATGCGCTGATAATATAGCTTTGCCAGGGTTTTTATGTGTTTACTTCTTTACACAGAATCATCATTTCTATTCATGTTCCACTGATTTACACGATCTAATGAGCATTAACTCATATTACGCGATCATATCTCTGTATGAATGAATGGCAGAGACGCATGTTTTCCTTTGCCACACACACACTGAAGCGCGCGTGACGCTCGTGGTGATCTCAGCGTCTGCCGTCTCAATGAGGACATAAACATATGAACAACATCTCCAGAACTGCTCTGAGAGTCACTTCATCAGCGTTTCACCGTTTCATTTGAGTAAAACTAGCGTCATATCATATACACACAGAAATGTAAAGGTATTCACGGCAACCCGTCAAAATAAAAGTCTGGTTTAATTTAAAGACATTGCAGCAGAAATATATTACTATTGTTCAGCAGAATGTACATACTACTACTACTACTACTACTACTACTACTACTACTAAAATAATGAAAACTTTATTTTTTAAGGAATGATCACAACATTTCTTCCATGTTTTAACTTTAATAGTAAATCCCCTTTGTTTGCCAAAAAGTTTAATTTTCAATAATTTAAAGATAAATTAAATTAATGTTTTATGCCTTCATTTGATAACCAGATACACAACACAGAATTTCTGAGGAAAAAGAAAACATTTCATAAGGCTATTTTAAGAATAAATAACAATAAAACATTAGGTGACAGAAAATAAAACACAACTTTATAATTGTCTTTTTCTTTAATCATAGCTATAATTATTATAACACCTAAAATACGTTGCGTGTACAAAGTGTTTGTTTCAGTCAGTTGAAGTGTGGGTACATTGTGTGCACATGATCAGGATGATACCACCTCCGCCACATTTCGAGAAAAGAAAAACCTGTTTGCAGGACTATACATTATTTGGATTGTTAGTGAAAAATAACAACAACAACAGTTATGTCTGATTCTGTTGCATAGAACTGAATAAAAATAATACATTGATATTTAATATTAATATATTTTCTGTCCAATTTTCTTTCAATAAAAGTGTGGTTATTTTATTGGCTTGTGGTTTTTAAATTCTGTGTCATTAAAATTGAGTTAAATTAAAAAGTCCTACAAAATTACTTTATATTATTTAATAATAAAAAAAAAATATTGCAAAGCATTTTCGGTTTCGGTTTTCGACCAAGCACATCCAGAATTCTCGGTTTCGGCCCAGAATTTATTTCAGTGCATCCCTACCATTTACTGTAACTACACACAGAGCACTGTGTTTGCAACCACACGCTCCTTTAAAGGATCACACACACACACACACACACATACCAGTATGCAGAGAGACATTTAAGAGGGTTTATCCTCCAATAACTTTAAATTCATGTTGCTGAAAAATGTGTTAATAAATGTTATGTGTATGGACTCCATGTTTTTGTTCCACGTTAGCTTCCGGTCCACTAATTTTTGCCTCTTACAAAAGCCACAAAGCCTTCTAAGAAGACAGTAAAGGCTTATGTCATGCCTGAGCTGTAGTTAGGCTGAAACCTGAAAGTTAAGTTGCACAATGTTTAGGTTTTATTATATATATTTTTTATTACTATTATTTTGATTTATGTCTTAGTTTTAGGTTGTATTATATTTACCTTAAAGTTTAAAGTAATTTGAAATTGATTTTTATATATTTGTATTTGCATTTTGAATGTATTATGGCAATTAAATGCACTAAATGGGTTTAGTTTTCACATTTATTAATATATGCAATTTCAGCAATAAAAATGGTAATTTTTCTAAAAAGGAAACAAATGACTTGTTCATTTTAAGAGACCTGTCTTATTTTCTCTTGCATATTTAGTATTGCTCTTTAATAAAGAAAAAGTAGTTCTTATCCGATTACTCGATTAATTGATGGAATTTTCTTGAACTTGGAATTTTCGGTAGAATACTCGATTACTAAAATATTCGATAGCTACAGCCCTATTTTGCATAATTCGTTTTTTCCCCTCTGTCGCAGGATTATTATTTCTGTTTTCTCCCTGCATAGTTGTGACCGTGTTCAGTTTAACTATTCATTATGTGTCTGTTCCTAATAAAGGATGGGACAGCTGACAAGAAACTGTTTTACCTATTTGCCAAAGCTAATTTGTACTTGTGTGGCATTTGGTAGGTATAAATTTAGGGCCCTGGCTGTACTCGCATGAATGTATTAATAAGCACACGTGGGCTGATAAATAGCAAAAACAGATTTCGTCTTTTCTTTTGGATGCTTTAAACAAATAGCACTGGTGCTGATGGGAATCTACTGACTGGTCATGCTAGCTCTCAAGGGGCTACATTTACTGGTAATGGTTATTTTGAGTCAGTCGATATAGATCTATGTGCATGATGTATGTTATCTGAGATGAGTTTGAAACAGTCCAGTATGAATGTGAGCACATTTCCCTGCATGTGTCATCTGTGATAATGTGTTAATTTAACAGAGGAATGCTTGTTAGAAATTCACTCCACATGATTTATCATGATTTGTTCCAGGTTCAGTGCATCTTCGCCGCTATTGACAGCATCTGGAACATGCTCGATTACCACAGAAAATATTTTTGATCTGTCTTAACAGTTTGGAAAATCTGCAGCAGCTCATATTTGGTCAAATAAGCTTGTATTAATTCTAAGGCTGCAACTAACCTTTATGAATTGATTAATCTATTGATTACTTTTCTCTAGTTAGTCTATTAATCTAACATTTCCCCTCTGATATATCTATTGATTATTTTCTGATTTGCCCTGAATAATCCTTTGGTTAACTTACCAATAACCATAACTTCTGGCATTTATCTTTCTACGTTTTATTCAAACAATGTAGATTTGGGTTAAATGTGGCTATATTATTATAGTGTTTTTTTTGTTTTGTTTTTTTTAATTCATTTGTATTTTTGTATTTTCCTTTTTTCATTTTGATTTTGAAGTTTTAGTAATTTTGTTGTGTTTGACATTTTTATTACTTATGCTTTAAAAACATCTATATCGTTTTTATTTAATTTCTTATTTTTGTTTTGTTTTGTCAGTACACTGAGTTAAACTAAAGTTTTTTTTTAATATTATTTCAGTTAACATTTATTTTATTTAAAGTAACAAAAAATGTTTGTTGTTTATAGGTTTAGTTTTAGTTAACTATAATAACCCTGGGGTGCGTTTCCCAAAAGCATCGTTAGTTAGCTATGGTGGTAAGTTCTATTGAACTCTATTGGTAATGACGGAACTTGTGAACTTGCTGTAGTTGCTTTTTGGAAACGCACCCCTGGTTGTGAGTCCTCACTCCTGAAAATGTTCAGATATCTGTTCTGTTAAATGCAGTTTGTAAAAAAAATAAAATACTGTATAAACGCAACTGTGGGACTTACACCCGTATTCTAATGCTGAGTGTAAACAGCCTGTTTTCTGCCGTTAGCTGCTGTTAATAGTGCTGCTTACTTCAGTGCCTAGTGCCGAATGTAATCGGAAATGCACTTTTATTTATTTGCAAATGTTGCTTATGCCATCTTAGAGCATAACCACAACGTAAATCTACATTGTTTAGTTTCATAAACAAATATCTTACAACTGAATGCACTGGAAAGTGGCGTTGCAATGCTAGCCATTAGTATCTGCTCTATGGCGTCTTCGTTGAGATTTTGTGTGAAACATGACATATAAGGAGGCAACAACAACTCATTAGCTCCCAGTTAAAGATTTCCTACAATTTTGATTGTTGGGTTTGAGATTTTTGTCATGAATCACAAATTCCTATCAGCATGCGATGCATTGACGGAAATCATAATGTCGACATGTCGTTCTGACCCTAATTAATTAACAAAAATATTTTTTAAATGTCCAATTGTTTTGAATCCAGACTCAGTTTAAAAGTGCTACAACATAGTGTTTAAATGAATCGCTTCTAATACTTGTGAAGCAGATGTGGGTCTGATCGTGTTTGTGTAGAAAGTCTGACTGTGCTTGGCACGTTTGGACCAGGCTTTGCTGAGTGGGCAGAACTTGTTAGCATGATGTTTGCTGAATACCAGATGAAACAGAGGCTCTTTTGTGTGGGGCCAGCGCTGGCTAAGAGCAGACCTCTGTCTGTTTAACGCTGTTATCTCAGCTCAAGCTTGCTTAAATTTTCTCCTTGCGTATGCCACGTAGACCAGCCTGAACCAACAGAGATGGACAAAGAGCCTCTTGTGCTCTCAGCTCACCTTCCTAACAGCCAGTCTTGTGATTTCTCTTGAGCTGTACAGTTATCTTAAGCTCATCTTAATGTAATGTTCTCTTAAGGTCATAGGGTCTCCTTGTTTACTAATTAGCTCTCACATTACCGTGTGTGTGTGTTTGTTTGTGTGAGTGTGTGAATTATCAGAAGTATAGTATTACACTCTTGGGGGGCAGCAACGAAATAAGAATCTAGTATGGCATTTAGAATTGATATTTTCTTTGCATTGCATTTCAATTATTATATTATTATATTCTTTTATTATTAAAGGGGTAACACAATGACACAATTTTAAGTTTTTCTTTGTCTTTGGAGTGTTACTATATATATATACTGTGTGTGTGTATATATATATATATATATATATATATATATATATATATATATATATATATATATATATATATATATATATTAGGGCTGTCAATCGTGATTAATCACATGATTGTCATGAGTTGACTCACGATTAATCACAACTTAATCGCACATTTTTATTTGTTATAAATGTACCTTAAATTAATACTTTTCAAGTTTTTAATACTAATCAACATGGGCATGGACAAATATGGATGCTTTATGCAAATGTATGTTTATTATTATTGAAAGCATAGTCAACATAGAGCATGAAGATTATACATGTTTCAAAGGTCATAGATGTTTTTCAAAGAATTTGTTCATGTCTATTAGACACATGAAAAAAAGAAATTCCAGGTTCCCATTACTTCTCTTTCTTTGCTCTGAGAAATTTACTTACACAAACATGTTTACATTTTTGCACGACAGGGCAGTTCACTTCTGAACATGCAAAATGTAAATTTATTCAGTGCCGATCCCAGACTTCTGGGGGCCCTACGCAAAACTGTGTCCGGGGGGGGGGGGGGGATTTGGTGGATGAGAATGGATGAGGCGCATTTGTCCGTGTTTCACTCTGTCTCGAATCGCGCTCGCAGAAAGCGCTCGAGAAACAGTATCTCTTCCACGCTCTCTCTCTTTTTTTTTCTTTTTTTTTTTCATTAAAATAATTAAAAGAAACGATCATTCATGTTTTCAGAACCGCTGGCCAAAATTAAAAACGAAACTAAAATTAAAACATCTTTGAGAGCAAGGGGGCCCCCTGGTGTTTCGGGGGCCCTATGCAGCGTGCGTATTCTGTGTATAGGGAGGATCGGCTCCTCTCTGTGCCCACATACTGTATTTCAATGCAGCTAAATTCTCAATAAAACTGTTTTCATTGATATATTTTACTGTTTCTGTTGTCAGACAACAGAATGAATATGAAAGTTCCTTTCAGATCTCGATTGCCGAAAATCATATTGTGTTTGATGCAAAACCAACTCGACTAAATCACAAGAAAAAAAAACCCCGCTGTAACTGTATATTTTTGTTTTCTCAAGCAAAGCAAATTTTAAATTAAAGTCCACTGAAAACATATCTTCTTACATTTTTGGTCATAGACAACGTATGTTGAAGATATACGTTATTGTCAGCATGCCTAAGCAGTAAATAAAAAATAAACAAAAGAAACGCATATATCCTCTGAACATTTTGAACATTAAAGATGTTATTGTTCCCTTTGTTTTGCTTATGCTCGTGTCGCTTACAGTTAAAGCCTTCTCTGATTTTATTATTGTTTGCAAGGTTGCAGCAGGGGGTGGGGGTGGTCTTATCACTCAGCATACCCAGTTAAAAAAGTCACCGCTCGCCACTGGTATATAGTGATTTTCAAGTTTCAGGTTGTGTATAATGCGGAACAGTGGCCGTAAATATGTATTTAAGGTATATGAGTGGCATTTGGGATCTGGCTAGTCTTGGTTTATTTTTGATTGGTCATTGCACTAGTTTTGTTTTGCAGACATGGCAACCCTGATCCCAGGATGCACCTCATGAAGCTTGTTTGAGAGAGTGAGTCAAATGTGCAGAGCTGTGGTCTAGATAAGAAATACAACCGAATTTTGATTTAACATTTTATTTTAAGATAATTCCAATACCTCTATTTGTAATTACATAACTCCAATATCTCCATGTTTTATGTATTTACTATTTTTCTAAAATGCAGAAATAGTAATAAAACATTTTTTTAGATGTGTCCCAAGCTTTTGTATATGTTTGTCCGGGTCTGAAGTGCAGATTACTGAGCTTGAGATGGTCAGAAGTGGGCAGAAGTGTGGTGCTTCACACTGACTGTCCAGTCAGAAGAACAAACATTATTGTGGTTAGTGTCACAGCACAGCTGACCTCTGCACTGACGCACAGACTCCTCTTCAGCATTGCCTTCTCTCTTACACACTCTTTCATTAAGTTCTTCTTACCTAGTTTTAATTGATGTTGATAATGTGGAGTATAGAATGAAATTGTAAGTGTGACCTGGTTTGTTTTCTTGCTCTTTTGCAGGCAGCTGTGTGAAGTGCAGCAAGGCTGTGTATGGAGCGAGTCAGGCGTGTCAGGCCATGGGCAGCTTGTACCATGACAGCTGTTTCACCTGCAGCGCTTGCAGTAAGTATCTCATACAAACTCTCAAGATATAAGCGCGCTGTCATACGGAAGTAAACACGGGGGCTGCTGAAGTAATCTTTTTGCATTCATTTATAAGCTGATGTGCTACCGAAGTCAGCAAATTCGTGAGAAAAGATAAGAAGACACAGAGCAAAGTTTTTAAATATTTACGATAGGACCCCGTAAGTTTAGCCTGTATAGAGCTGTCACTGCAATACTTATAAGTTCAACACCTCTGCGTCTCTCCACTGACTGCATCCACAACTGTCTATCATATTCACAGAGTGATCATAACTATATCAAATCTATGGAGTGACTCCTGTCAGCGTGGAATTATGACAAATGTCGATCTAGTGTGATATAAATGTCACATGAATTCCGATATGACCGTTCAGACTGCGGTCGCATTGCAAAACATCTGACCTGAATCGGATTTAGGACCACAAATGGAAGTGGCCCAAACAGAATCGTAAGATTTCATGTGGTTTGTGCTGTTCACACCATCATGAAAAAAGAAAAAATATTTTTATTTTAAAAGAAGTCTCTTCTGCTCACCAAGGCTGCATTTATTTGATCAAAAATACAGTAAAACAGTAATATTGTGAAATATTATTACAATTTAAAGTAACTGGTTTATATATTTATATTTGAATAAATGATTTATAATTTATTGCTGTGATCAAAGCTGAATTTTCAGCGTCATTACTCCAGTCTTCAGTGTCACATGATCCTTCAGAAATCATTCTAATATGCTGATTTGCTGCTCAAGAAGCAATTTCTGATTATCAATGTTGAAAACAGTTATTCTGCTTCATATTTTTTTGTGGAAACCATTCAAAAGAACAGTATTGACCCCAAACGTTTGAATGTTAGTGTAGGTAAAAATTGCTGTTCATTAATATGTATTGTTCTTTTCTAAACATTCATTCATACTTGACAGGAGTGACTATTTGTTTTAATTTATGGTTCCTCTGATGTTTATTTCAAACCATCACAAGGCTTATCAATTAAGATTTATAATCTATTAGCAATCTATTGTTTCAGGTGTTATGATGGAATCTTTTGTCCCTGTTTGTTGCTAATATGTATGTGCACAGATTTATGTTTGACGGTCATATTTGAAGCAGTAGGTCTGGTCGTTGTTGGATGTCAGGCTTCAGCTCAGTTTGTCTGTGTTTTGTAAATGATTTAGCTTGTGGTTCGGGCGTATATGTGTGTGTGTTCGGAGCATATAGGCTGACAGGAAACAGCACTGGGTCTGACTGAACTAAACTAAACAGAGCCCATGCACTGCGGTGAAGTTCAGATAAACCTTCATTCCATGCATTCATCCAGTCTTGTTTCCTCACACTTTATTTAGCTCCGCTCCAGCCCCTGGGACTGGCAGCTATTTGAAGGAAAATGAGCATTCCTGAGCTTCTCCTCTGCATGACTGCCTCTGACCCACAGCGTCGCTCTCCGCAACGGCTCTTTTGTTCTCTGTGTGTGTCCAGAGTCTTGTTATAAGTGCAGTAAACATGTCCCGTGTAAACAGGTGGAGGTACACGCGATTACGAGACTAAAGATAGTGAGAATGCGCAGCGCATAGTTGGGCAGTGCGAGTGAGGTGGGCTGACAGGTCCGATGAGCAGATGGAGGAATGTCTGATGTGTTTGGTCAGCTGGAGCCAGAGAGGGAACGAGAGAAACAGGTGTTTGATCTCTTGGGTCAGAGCGCAGTACGTAAATGAAGACACATATGCTTGGCCAATGCATTGCAAGTGCACAGTCCCGCTGTACATACTTACAAACACAGTAACGAAAAAGGATTTTGCTTCAGCTGTAGGACTCTTATTAAATCTTTGTTTTGTTTTTTTGTTTGTTTGTTTGTTTGTTTTTTTACTAAGTTCTGTTTTTTTCAGTTTTATCTTTATTATTATTATTATTATTATTATTATGCTGGGTTCTATTATATTCTGTTAAAATGAAATTTTAGTAGTCAAAAAGCATGTCTAATTAATTGAAATCATGAAACTTATACAGTTTAACAATTTTATTTTTCCCAAATTCTGTTATATTTTCCCAAATTCCATGTTTCCTGTTTTAATTATTTAATTATTTAAATTAATAATCAAAAACGTCTAAGTTGTTCAAAAATCATTTGAGATCATGAAACTTTAACAATTTGATTATTGATTTAATAAAATTAAAACAGAAGAAAAACTGTAATTCGTTTAATATTTTTTTTAAATAATTTTATTACTTTTTTTTATTGCATTTAGAAATACGGTATGCTATTATTCTCTATTCACAATTTCTTCAAGTTGACCCAAACTTTTATTTTGACAGGTTGTCGTAAAGACCTTTTCTTGTGTTCCTGTGTGTGTCTTATGATGGTAGTTTTTTTTAATTAAATAAAATTTTTATGACTAAATTCTACGATTCAGTCCATGTTAGAAATCATAGAGCCCTACAATTGTCTGTGCCTTTAAAACAGAATGTCTGTGCCTTTAAAGTGATTACAACTGTTTGCTATAAATATATTAACTTGTTCAAGATTCTCTTCAAACTGTTGCTGAAAAGTAACTATTTGCATAAATTATTTTTTTTCACAGATAATTCGCATTGGTTTGTAAGTAATAGGGCTGTGCGATTTGGGGAAAATATCTAATTGCGATTTTTTTTTTTTTTTTTTTTTTTTTTTTTTTACATATTGCGATTGCGATTTGATTTGCGATTTTTAAATTTGCAAAGTCAAGTTTCAGCTCAAAATTAAATTTTCTATTGTGTTTTGGGAGGGGTTCTACTGTTTTTTTTTTTGTTTTTTTTAGTGTGTGTGTTTTTTCTGCAGGGAAGATTATAATGGTATTACTATTTCTACAGAATTACTGAATTTCACAGGAAAAGGTTTGTTTATTTTTTATAAATAAAGAACTCTATTTCTTTAGTCAATTATTAAAGTACTACATGTTACACGGGCTGATTTGTTAATTTTTAAGTATTTTGGATTTTAAGAACAAGTGGGAAATGTGCTGAATGTTTCATTTCATCCAAGTGAAATTTAGACTTAATTTACATTCGTTTTAAACGCGGAGCCAGGCGCGAGTTGACACAGGTTGCGCGCGTGCATCAGGCCTCGTCCATATTGCCAGATGTGCTCGTGAGAGACTTGCGGAGCAGAACCGGGCACGAGACCGTGAGTATAAAAGAGCATTACGAGACGGGCTGCGTGTGTGCGGCTCATCCGTGACACGCGGGAGACGCGCACCGTGGGGCAGAGCGGAGCGAGTATGAGAAGCATTCAGAGACACAGTCTGTGTGTGCGGTCTTCTGAATTAGCGAACATGCATTATAAACTTATTTCAAATTAATCTGTTTGGGAGATAAAATGTGTAAGATAACTTTCATGTAGCCTACTAATAAAAACAAATAAAAATGTATCTTTTATTCTCCAGTACTGAAAGCAGAACCGATAACCGTTCATTCTCGTGAGTGTTTACATTCCACCGCACGCGAACGCGAGATCAGCTTTACAGAAACTCGCTGATCAGATCACAGAGACTGAGCAACAACACCCGGATTCTGTTTTAATCATTCTCGGTGACTTTAATAAAGCAAATCTCTCCCGCGAACTGCCAAAATACAGACAGCACATCACATGTCCCACCAGAGACAGTAATATATTGGATCACTGTTACACAGCGATAAAGGATGCATATCACTCTGTCCCTCGAGCAGCTTTAGGACTATCTGATCACTGTTTGGTTCATCTCATACCGACCTACAGGCAGAAATTAAAATCTGTTAAACCTGTATTAAGAACTGTTAAAAGATGGACTAATGAAGCAGAGCAAGATTTAAAAGCTTGTTTTGACCTCACTGATTGGACTGTTTTCGAAGCTGCAGCAAACGATCTGGACGAGCTCACAGAGACTGTAACATCATATATCAGTTTCTGTGAAGATATGTGCATTCCTAGCAGGACTCATTTAAACTACAACAACGACAAACCATGGTTCACTGCAAAACTCAGACAGCTCCATCAGGCCAAAGAAGATGCTTACAGAAAGGGGGATAAAGTCTTGTATAAACAGGCCAAATACACACTGGAAAAGGAGATCAGAGTGGCAAAGAGGAATTATTCTGGCAAGCTAAGGAACAAATTCTCTTCCAGTGATTCTGCTTCAGTGTGGAAAGGTATGAAAGACTTTACAAATTACAAGACACCATCCCCCAGCACTGTGGAGAATCAACAACTTGCAGACGATTTGAATGACTTTTGCTGTAGGTTTGAAAAAACACCCCTCCACACAACCATTAACACCTCCAGCAACCCCCCTCTCCCCCACACCTGCACTGAAAATAAGTGAAGATGACGTGCGTCAGGTCTTCAAAAAGAACAAAAGAAGGAAAGCACCAGGCCCAGATGGTGTGTCACCAGCCTGCCTTAAAACCTGTGCTGACCAGCTGGCCCCCATCTTCACACAGATCTTCAACAGATCACTGGAGCTGTGCGAAGTCCCCTCATGCTTCAAACGCTTTCATTTCAAGGAGAGCGGAGGCTCACTCTATTGGTTAGTTAGACTGCCACTCAAAGCTGGCAGTCATGCATATGCTCTGGAGCAGAGTAATATCGCGTCCACATCGCAGGCTTTGCGATTAGCAAATCGCAACGTCTCAAATCGCGATTGCGATTCGATTTCGGTTAATCGCTCAGTCCTAGTAAGTAACATTTAATTTTTACTTTAAAAAGTACTCTATAATACTCGTCAAGAAGATTATAAACATTTTAGTTCCCCTCACTCCACAACAAATCTTTTCAATTTTATGATTTTCAGAACAGAACAGGAATGAAAACTGTAGGTGTAAAACGAGCATAAATTCATTTATTATAAATGCCAAGCCTAAACAAATTTATTTGAAGCAAAAAATACGCAATACAAATAAACTTGGGCTCACGTTCCTCTTTCATTTTGGAAAAATTCAAATATGTTTGCTTTGTGCATGTTTTGAATGCTTGATGTTAATTTCACAGAAAAAATGCAATTTATATTCCATAAAATACAGTAAACAGACACCAAAATGGCTAAATGTTGGGCTGTAATTTGTCCATAGTATTAGCCATCAGATACTGAAGACACTTTGTAAATGATTTATTCTACAGTATAGACTAGGGATAGTAAGATTCACTGATTTGCATCGGCGCATCCTCATAAAAGTTAACGATGCGATGCAGCGATTTAAAAAATGTTGGCATTTGTATCACGATGCATCGCTTCTAACATATTTTGCATTGGTAAAAACTATATATATATTTTTTAGTAGATGCAGTATATTTTTGTTATTTAGAAAGTGACCAATATTTGTATATAATGTAGATTGATTTCTCCTTTCTAAACTGTTTCTCAAGCATGTTCTCTCATCACCACTGCTGCTACGTGAATGTGACGTATCGCAACACTATGGAGAGGTGTGTCCTGAGAGTCACATAAAGATTAACATGGCTGTCTGTCTGAACCAAAGAAATAAAAGCCAACTATCTGTACCATAGTGAATTGCATAGCATCATATTTTTTTCAATTGCATTGTATTGAATCACATTGTGTTAAATCTAATTGAAATCGGATCACACTGCATCATAATAGTGGTGAACTGTATTGCATCGCGTCGGTAGCTGCTTCATATGTATCTTTAATGTATTGTATCATTGGCTGTGCATCGATATGCGTATCGCATTGCCCTCAATTATGGAGATGCACATCCCTAGTATAGATGTCTTCTGTGATTGCAAGTCCACAACTCAAACTGTCAGCGAGCTCAAAACTACAGTGTCCTAGTTTTGGCGTGTCACTCAAGTTGCTTCATATAAATTATTCCAAATTTAAAAAACATTGTTGCAGATTGAGCTGGATCAATCCTCTACACTCAAACTGATCTCTCAGTTATATCCTACAGAAGAACTCTTGCTGTGTTTAGATCAGAGGGCTTCGTCAAGCTGAGAGACTTAGAAATAGTATCATAGACTACACAAACGGCCCATATAAGGGAAAGTGTGAAGGAAAACATCGCAAAGCCCCCATAATACTTAAAATCTCAACAGGCCGAGAAGAAATGCTTTGATTTCTGGCTTCTTTTTGGACACACTTCATGGACTTCAGAAAGTTGTGCAGGAAATTGCATAGTCTGCTGCACTAACTAGTGCAAGTATTTTGCACTTCAAACTCCCTGCTTTGAACATCAGATGAGTCTTTGTATGTCTTTACCGAACACAAGCTCATAGAGAGTAACCCAAAAGTCACTGACTCTACCATTCCCAAACTCTTTATCTCTTCTGGACAATCAAGATTTGCCTTCTTGAACTCAATTTGGCTTGTTTTGTGGCTTCTCTGTGAAGTCCCGGTGTTTGGCGGAGACGGCAGCAGTGGTTTGTGTGAAGGGACAGAAGATCATTGTTCTGGAGCTGTTAGGAGGGCAGCTTTGTTCGTGACCCAGTCCAAATGCACTCAGTATCAGACCCATCAGGGATTCCCTGACATTTAAGTGCTGTACAGAGGTTTTTCAGCTGAAATTGGATGGTATGGTGGCTTGGTAATCCTGTATCCTCCAATGTATTTATGTACAGTGGCCTTAAAAACGCCAATGCATTAGATAACAAAATAACAAAGCAATGGTATCTTTGATTATCTGATCAATTAGTTGCATTAGTTGGTCTTAAAGGGTTAGTTGCCTCAAAAATGGAAATTCTGTCATCTTTTGCTCACTCTCATGTCATTCCCAACCTATGACTTTTTTGCAGAACATTAAAGAATATATTAAAAGAATGTTGAGGTCCAAACAACATTGGACTCCATTGATTTTTATTGTATAGACACAATTTTCATTTTTTTTCAAAATGTCTTTGGTGATCCACAGAAGTAAGAAAATCATGCAGGTTTGGAACGGACTGTTTGACAGAACGCAGCGGAAAAGAACAGATCACAGAGATCATTTACATGCATTTTCAAGTTCAAACATCCTTAAGAACATTCAAGATCAGCCATGTCTTATAAAGTACACATTTATAATGTCATTTTCATTTGAATTGAATTTGGAGGGGATGTTTTAAAGAATGTGATCACACCATTTCTCACAAAATGTTCTTAAAGAGATAATTTGCTTAAAGCACACATAATGTGGTACCAAATTAAACAGAAGTGGGTGGCTGAATTATGTGATAAATCAGACGGCTAAATTTCAGTTGAATTCCAGTCTGCATTACTAACATTTGGTGAACATCATTGAGATGCATAGCTAAAGCTCTTGAGGTGCAAAATGATCCATATGCTTCACTTTCAGTAAAATATGGCCATTCATTAGTCTGGTGTCCTCCCATGAGGAAGACATGTGGGAGGGCTTTTATTTTCTTTCTGAGGAGACATTGGAGTCAGAATGGATTGTTTCTTAGAAATCCTGTGTTTTTGTCTCTGCAGAATAAAGCTGAAGTTAAACTGGAGAATAACGTTTACCTCCTTTCACAGAGCAGTTTCTCTGTACAGTCATAAATCTGGTATCACATTTCTCTCAATTCCCAAAAGCACTCATTCATTAGCTGCCATTGTTCAAAAAATCTAGTTCAGTGAATCTGCAAGTACAGTGGGGGAAAAGTTATTTGATCCCCTGCTGATTTTGTACGTTTGCCCACTGACAAAGAAATTATCAGTCTCTAATTTTAATGGTACGTTTATTTGAACAGTGAGAGACAGAATAACAACTAAAAAATCCAGAAAAACGCATTTCAAAAAAGTTATAAATTGATTTGCAATTTAATGAGTCAAATAAATATTGGATCCCCTATCAATCAGCAAGATTTCTGGCTCCAGGTGTCTTTTATACAGGTAAGGAGCTGAGATTAGGAGCACTCTCTTAAAGGTAATTTAAGAGATTGTTAACTTCAGCTTGTTACCTGTATAAAAGACACCTGTCCACAGAAGCAGTCAATCAATCAGATTCCAAACTCTCCACCATGGCCAAGACCAAAGAGCTGTGCAAGGATGTCAGGGACAAGATTGTAGACCTATACAAGGCTGGAATGGGAACGGTGAGGAATCAGCCCAGAACTGGCAGCTGGGACCATAGTCACCAAGAAAATAATTGTTAACACACGACGCTGTGAAGGACTTAAATCCTGCAGCGCCCGCAAGGTCCCCCTGCTCAAGAAAGCACATGTACAGGCCCGTCTGAAGTTTGCCAATGATTCAGAGGAGAACTGGGTGAAAGTGTTGTGGTCAGATGAGACCAAAATCCATCTCTTTGGCATCAACTCAACTCGTCGTGTTTGGAGGAGCAGGAATGCTGCCTATGACCCCAAGAACACCATCCCCACCGTCAAACATGGAGGTGGAAACATTATGCTTTTGGGGGGGGGGGGTGGTTCTGCTAAGGGGACAGGACAACTGCACCGCATCAAAGGGACGATGGACGGGGCCATTTACATTTATGCATTTAGCAGACGCTTTTATCCAAAGCGACTTACAGTGCATTCAGGCTATGCATTTTTTTTATCAGCATGTACAGCCAGGGCATTGAAAATGGGTCGTGGATTGGGTATTCCAGCATGACAATGACCCAAAACACACTGCCAAGGCAACAAAGGAATGGCTCAAGAAGGAGCACATTAAGGTCCTGGAGTGGCCTAGCCAATCTCCAGACCTTAATCCCATAGAAAATCTGTGGAGGGAGCTGAAGGTTCAAGTTGCCAAACGTCAGCCTCGAAACCTTAATGACTTGGAGAAGGATCTGCAAAGAGGAGTGGGACAAAATCCCTCCTGAGATGTGTGCAAACCTGGTGGCCAACTACAAGAAACATCTGACCTCTGTCAAGTCAAGTCAAGTCACCTTTATTTATATAGCGCTTTTAACAATACAGATTGTGTCAAAGCACTTAACAGTATCAAGTTGGAGGATAGAGTGTCAGCAATGTATAACAATAAGACCAAACACTCAATTTTTCAGCCAAAGGCACCTCATTATTGAATTCAAAGATGTCATTGTCTAGCTAAGTTTAGTATAAATAATATCTATGAAATTAAATTGACGATAATCGCTAGAAATTAAGTGTCCCCAACTGAGCAAGCCAGAGGCGACAGCGGCAAGGAACCAAAACTCCCTCTGTGACAGAGTGGAGAAAAAAAAACCTTGGGAGAAACCAGGCTCAGTCGGGGGGCCAGTTCTCCTCTGGCCAGGATATTATTTTTTTATTTTTTATTTATTGTTTTAATTAAGACTTTAAAGTTATTATATTTCTATTTTAATATTGTTGCAATTTCTAACAATAATAGTATTATGTAGTTAGGTATTTTATTATATTTTTATTTATTTGTTTTATTTTTTGTTTTATTGTATTTTAAGTCGAGGTCTTCACTGGGGCTCATCCAGGGGTCCGGCCTCCGCCGACAATCTGGTCCGCAGTCATCATCTCCCGGCGCCAATCCACCATCTGATCCGGACACGGACTGAGAAACAGAATAAGATAGAGACAGACAAATATTAGCGTAGATGTCCATATTATTACGATGTAACAAGTACATCGTGTGTTATGGGAAGTGTTCCCGGTTCCGGTTGATCTAATTAATGCAGCCTAACAATCCTTTAACGGATTTGAATAATAGAAGTGTATTAGTGTGTTATGTGTACGCCAGGTTAAAGAGGTGGGTCTTTAATCTAGATTTAAACTGACAGAGTGTGTCTGCCTCCCGAACAGTGTTTGGTAGATTGTTCCAGAGTTTGGGCGCTAAATAGGAAAAAGATCTGCCGCCCGCAGTTGATTTTGATATTCTAGGTATCATCAAATAACCAGAGTTTTGAGAATGCAGTGGACGTGAAGGATTATAGTGTGATAAGAGCTCGCTCAAGTACTGAGGAGCTAAACCATTCAGGGCTTTATAAGTAATTAACAAGATTTTAAAATCTATACGATGTTTAGTAGGGAGCCAGTGCAGTGTTGACAGAACCGGGCTAATGTGCTCATACTTCCTGGTTCTAGTAAGAACTCTAGCTGCTGCATTTTGAACCATCTGTAATTTGTTTATTAAGCGTGCAGAACAACCACCCAATAAAGCATTACAATAATCTAACCTTGAGGTCATAAACGCATGAATTAATATTTCTGCATTTGACATTGAGAGCATAGGTCTCAGTTTAGATATATTTTTAAGATGAAAAAATGCAGTTCTACAAATGCTAGAAACGTGGCTGTCAAAGGAGAGATTACTATTAAATAGCACACCTAGGTTCCTGACTGATGACGAAGAATTTACAGAGCAGCCATCAAGTGTTAGACAGTGTTCTAGGTTATTACTTGTGGGGGTTTTAGGTCCGATAAGTAACACCTCTGTTTTTTCAGAATTTAGCAGTAAGAAATTACTCGTCATCCAGTTTTTTATATCGACTATGCATTCCATAAGTTTCTCAATTTGGTGTGTTTCACCAGGCCGTGAAGAAATATAGAGCTGAATATCATCAGCATAACAGTGAAAGCTAACCCCGTGTTTCCTAATGATATTTCCCAAGGGTAACATGTAAAGCGTGAAAAGTAACGGCCCTAGTACTGAGCCTTGAGGAACTCCATACTGCACTTGTGATCGATATGATACCTCTTCATTCACTGCTACGAATTGATGGCGGTCAGATAAGTACGATTTGAACCATGCTAATGCACTTCCACTAATGCCAACAAAGTTTTCTAGTCTATTCAAAAGAATGTTGTGATCGATAGTGTCGAACGCAGCGCTAAGATCCAGTAGAACTAATAGAGAGATACAACCACGATCAGATGATAAGAGCAGGTCATTTGTAACTCTAATGAGAGCAGTCTCAGTACTATGATACGGTCTAAATCCTGACTGGAAATCCTCACAGATATCATTTTTCTCTAAGAAGGAATATAATTGTGAGGATACAACCTTTTCTAATATCTTTGACAGAAAAGGGAGATTCGAGATCGGTCTGTAATTAACTAGATCTTTGGGGTCAAGTTGTGGTTTTTTAATGAGAGGCTTAATAACAGCCAATTTAAAGTTTTTGGGGACATATCCTAATGACAATGACGAATTAATAATAGCCAAAAGAGGATCTATGACTTCTGGAAGCACCTCTTTTAGTAGTTTAGATGGAATAGGGTCTAACATACATGTTGTTGGTTTAGATGAATTAACAAGTTTATACAATTCTTCCTCTCCTATAGTAGAGAATGAGTGGAATTGTTCCTCAGGGGATCTATAATACACTATTTGATGTGATGATATAGCTGACGGCTGCATGGTTACAATTTGATCTCTAATAGTATCAATCTTGGAAGTAAAGTAGTTCATAAAATCATTACTGCTGTGATGTTGGGAAATGTCAACACCTGTTGATGCTTTATTTTTTGTTAATTTTGCCACTGTATTGAATAAATACCTGGGGTTATGTTTGTTTTGTTCTAAAAGAGACGAAAAGTAATCAGATCTAGCAGTTTTTAAAGCTTTTCTGTAGGATAGGGTACTTTCCCGCCAGGCTAAACGAAATACCTCTAGTTTTGTTTTCCTCCAGCTGCGCTCCATTTTCCGGGCTGCTCTCTTTAGAGTGCGAGTGTGCTCATTATACCATGGTGTTGGACTCTTTTCCTTAATCTTCCTTAAGCGTAAAGGAGCAATTGTATCTAAAGTGCTAGAAAAGAGAGAGTCCATAGTTTCTGTTACATCGTCAAGCTGTTCTGAGCTGTTGGATATGCTGAGGAATTGAGATAAATCAGGAAGATTACTTACAAAGCAGTCTTTTGTGGTAGAAGTGATGGTTCTACCATATTTATAAGAAGGAGTAGAATTTACAGCTTTAACTATATGGAGTTTACACAAGACTAGATAATGATCTGATATATCATCGCTTTGCTGCAGAATTTCAACACCACTAACATCAATTCCATGTGACAGTATTAAATCTAGAGTATGATTTCGACTATGAGTAGGTCCTGAAACGTGTTGTCTAACCCCAATAGAGTTCAGAATGTCTATGAATGCTGATCCTAATGCATCTTTTTCATTATCGACATGGATATTAAAATCACCCACAATTAGGACTCTATCTGCAGCCAGCACTAACTCTGATAGAAAATCAGCAAATTCTTTAATAAAGTCTGTATGGTGCCCTGGTGGCCTGTATACAGTAGCCAGTACAATTGTTACGGAGGATTTATCATTAATACTTTTTTCTCTAGATAATTTTATATGAAGCACCATTACTTCAAAGGAGTTATACTTAAAGCCTGTCTTCTGAGAAATACTGAGAATATTGTTATAAATTGTAGCAACACCTCCCCCTTTGCCTTTTGGACGCGGCTCATTTTTGTAACAGTAATCTTGGGGGGTGGACTCATTTAAAACAATGTATTCATCTGGTTTTAGCCATGTTTCTGTCAAACAGAGCAAATCTAGGTTATGATCATTAATCAAATCATTTACAAAAAGTGCTTTTGTACAAAGGGACCTGATATTCAGTAAACCAAGTTTTATAAATTGTTTCTGTGTGTTGTAAACATTTTTTATTTGTTGAACATCAATTAAATGGTTACTCGTAAATTGGTTTGGACGTTTTCTGTATTTTCTAGTTCGGGGAACAGACACAATCTCTATAGTGTGATATCTAGGTGAAGGAGTCTCTATGTGCTGAGAATTAACTGACTTCTGTGACGTGAGGCGGCTAGCAGACGGTCGGTTTAGCCAGTCTGTCTGCTTCCTGACCTGGGCTCCAGTTAGTCAAGTATGAACTCTAAGACTATGTGCCAAATTTCTAGAGAGAAGAGCGGCACCACCCCAGGAGGGATGAACACCATCTCTTTTCAACAGGTCAGGTCTGCCCCAAAAACTCGTCCAATTGTCTATAAAACCTATGTTGTTTTGCGGGCACCTCTTAGACATCCAGCCATTTAATGATGACAGTCTGCTATGAATCTCATCACCCCGGTAAGCAGGGAGCGGGCCAGAGCATATTACAGTGTCTGACATCGTACTTGCAAGTTCACACACCTCTTTAACATTATTTTTAGTGATCTCCGACTGGCGAAGTCGAACATCATTAGCGCCGGCGTGGATAACAATCTTACTGAATTTACGTTTAGCATTAGCCAGCACTTTTAAATTTGCCAAGATGTCAGGCGCTCTGGCTCCCGGTAAACAATGGACTATGGTGGCTGGTGTCTCTATTTTCACATTCCGTACAATAGAATCGCCAATAACTAGAGCACTTTCACCAGGTTTCTCAGTGGGTGCATCACTGAGTGGGGAGAACCTGTTTGATGTTCTGATCGGAACGGAAGAGCGGTGTTTTGACCCGCGACTATGCTGCCTCACTGTCACCCAGTTGCCCTGCTGCGGGGGCACTAATGCCGGAACCGAACCATGTACAGGAATCCCTGAGCTAATCACATCCAAAGCACTGTCTACAGCCCTCACAGTCTTACTGTCCTCAACTAAAGTTTGGATGCGTGTCTCTAGTTCTAAAACCTTCTCTGTCAGCCTAACTATTTCCCTGCATTTATCACATGTGAATCCCTCATCGCTGACAGAGAGAGATAAACTATACATGTGGCAGACTGTGCAAATAACAATAGCAGGAGAAGAAGCCATTACTCACCGTGATTGATGAATGATACTTAACTTACCACTTACCACTCCACTTACCACTTACCACTGTTGTTTGATGAACTCGTGAAAAACGGAGCGAGAGAGAAGTGAAAACAGAGCGATTAAAAAGAAAACAATAATAGGCGCGAATAGCAACGCAAATGGAACCGCGAGTGACAAGCTAACCGGCTAGCGAATGCTAACGCGCTGCACTCGCGGTTTTAAAAGCGAGCGATCAAATTAGTTTGATAGATAATACCAGAAATATGGTGGGAATTAAGTTATATATTATCACTTTAAACAACAGAGTGAAAGTAAGGTAAAGATTCAATAAAAAAGCAGAGCTACAATCACAAACCGCACAGCAGCACAACAGACTGAAGCAATCGAACTCTGTGATTGTCAACAACGGTTTTGCCACCAAGTACTAAGTCATATTTTGCGAAGGGGTCAAATACTTTTTTGACTCATTAAAATGCAAATCAATTCATAACTTTTTTTTTTTAAATGTGTTTTTCTGGATTTTTTTGTTATTCTGTCTCACTGTTGAAATATACCTACCATTAAAATTATAGACTGATCATTTCTTTGTCAGTGGGCAAACGTACAAAATCAGCAGGGGATCAAATATTTTTTTTCCCACTGTATATCATAGTTTTTTGAACACATTAACTACCATAGAAACTACTGTTTAAAGACATCAGATTTTTTAAAATAGATGTTTTTGTTGTAGCTTATGGCTTTTGTGGGCTTGCTGGTTTTTGAGTCACCCGTAAGCCTCAGACATCCTCTCATGAGTAGTGAGTGTGTGAAAAGTCTCTGTATTTACTCTCATCTCTCTGGAGAAAGATGAACTCAGTCCTTTGGTCCACATCTCCCAGCATTCCCTGGGACTAACATCTGTTTCCTGGCAACAGACTGATCTTTGTCTCTGAGCTTTTAACCCAGAAGAATGTCTTGTCATTTTCTCACATACTGCCAATTGTCTATTGCAGACTTCCACACTGACCAGGCTTAATAATGTAATTGTTGGTCTTGGGAAGAAAATAAAATCCTAAAAAAAATATGAAGTAGCATAACATAGTTTTCAACATTGCTAATAATCAGAAATGTTTCTTGAGCATCAAATCAGCATATTAGGATGATTTCTGAAGGATCATGTGACACTGAAGGCTGGAGTAACGGCCATCATAGAAATAAATTAGATTTTAAAGACCTCTGTTTTAACATTTAAAGGTCACCTATTATGCCTATTTACAAGCAGAATATATGTCTCGGGTGTCCCCAGAAGTTGTCTGTGAAGTTTCAGCACAAAATACCCGACAGATCATTTATTGTATCATTTTGAAAATGCCTATTTTGAGTAGAAGCAGAAACGCTGCTGTTTTCGTGCATGTCTCTTTAAATGCAAATGAGCTGCTGTTCTCCGCCCCCTTTTCCAGAATAGAGCTGTGCCATTACAGCTCTTTCCTCAGATATTCTGCTAAATAACATCTGTTTGGTTTTAAACAGTAACGCAATATGTAATGCATTACTTTTAAAAGTAACTTTCCCCAACACTGAGAGCGATACATAAAATGCGTTACCATTCTGTTACATTGAATTGTAGAACATCTTGTTTTGCTCTTCCTCTTCTTGGGAATCAGTTTCTGGTTCAAACATCTATAGATGAATTAATCCAGTATTGCCGCTGTGTAGTGTTCACTACTTCATTTAACTGAGTGAGTGAAAGTGGAGCAGGTTCGAGCTGGTGTGAATGGATGGAGGCAGGGGCTAATTTGCATATTAATTTATGACGTACATTCAAGCCATTTTAAGACCTAAAGAAATTATTTCCATTTCCAAAAATGTTTAAATGTAATTTTGATTATCAAGGATGCATTTTAAGTTTTCGAATAGAAAACATCTATTTTAAATTAATATTCCACAATGTGACCGTGAATGATTACTTTATTTTTGATTACATAAATGCATCCTTGGTGAGCAGAAGAGACTTCTTACTGCTCAGAACTTTTGAACGGTTGTGCACTTGTGTGTCTCAGCACACAAAAGCATTTCTGCCAAGCATCATTTGAAAAATCCAGCTGAGCAGTGATGGTTTCAGCATTAAAGGAAACGTTCCTGTTGCCAGCAGACTCATTGGCCCTGTGAAGTGTGTTTAGGTTGACTCTGTTCCACTGAGCCTGGATGCAACAGCATGAAGGCTTTCATTGAGCTTTGGCTTATAAGGGTTAACTGCATCGGCCTGAACCCCCCTCTGCAGAAAATGTGCGGAATGTTCCCCTTTCCTGTGGGACGGGGTCTGTCTGAATGGGGAGGGTTTGTCTGTCTGTAAAAAGCCAAAAACAGTCCAGATTGGGACAGGAAGTCCTCACCATGGGCTAGAAAACAGCAGTGAGTGCCTGAACTGCACGTTTAGCAAAGTGCTGACACTTTCTTAATGTGTTTACTGTGTGTTCATTGGATTCAATAAACCTTTCCCTCGTGTGCTTTGAGTTTAGCCTCTGATTTATTTTCGAACTTGTAAACATGTATCAGATTCAATTATATCATTGTTAGGTATTTTTCTAATGAGGTTTACACTGAAGGTTTAAGAGAGAACAGAGAAGAGCTAAGATAGTGACAGTGAGTGTGTTTACATCTGTTCTGTGATTAAGCTTGAGCCGAAAGCATGTAAGGTCATGTGAGAGCCTCGTGTACTTTTATTGGAAAAAGGTAATAAACAGTTTAAAGAAAATCCAATCAACACATCATTACCCAGGGCTATAATAGTTAACTAAAACTAGTTCACTTTAAACCATAAAAAAACATTTGTTGAAATGAAATTAACATTAACTGAAAAAAAAAGTTTGAACGTAGTTTAACGTGATATACTAAAATAACTAAAACTGAAATAAAAATGAATAGAAAATATTTGAAGAGTTTATTTGCAAAAAACATAACTTTTTTTTTTTTAAATGTTTTTTTTATTATGTGTTTGTTAGACAATGAAAAAAACAGGATTTTTGAAAATTGTTAAAAACGGAGTTATGTTTTTGCAAATTAACTCTTCATTTCAAAGACTTAAAAAAAAATAACTAAACACAATAAAATTACTGAAACTAACTAAAATGAAAACGACATTTTGCTTTTTGATTTTAATTAATTATCAGTGTCCCATAATGAATTGATGGTAAACATCTTTGTTGTGTTTTCTGCAGGCCGAAAGCTCCGAGGGAAGGCCTTTTACTTCGTCTGTGGGAAAGTCTTTTGTGAAGAGGACTTCCTGGTATGCTGTCTTCCCCTCTTCTTTTTATGGGGTTTTTATGTCTCAACATGTCTTGAGACATGTCTTACAACCATAGCTCATGGTTATGTCAGAATGTGTCATCTTATCTAAAGCGTGTCCTTAAAGACATTATGAGGTGTCAGGTTTCAAAGCATGAACCTGGTTATGAGTTCACATTATGAGCTCACCTTAGCTCAACTTGGCTTAATTGTTTAAAAGAAGACCGGTGGGATCCAGCAGTGGGCTTCAGCTGTCTGAGATGCTTTTATTTTGGCTTCTTTTTAAATTTTTATACAAATGGAAATTGATTATCAGCAGAGTAATTTGAGTAAAATTCACTCGACTTGGAGTATTTGAGAATCATGAGCTTCAGTGGAAGCAAACAAATCTGAGTTTCTACATAATGTCATGGATTTGCTTAGTTAATTTGTTTCGAAATCTGCAAATGGAGCCGTAGTGTAAGTACTTTCTCTTCAATAAATGTCATAGCTTTTCTTTTTATTTAAAAATGTTCTAAATCCAAAAACTTTATTTCAGTGGAAAAATGTGACTTTTGGGATCAGCTGTTAAATGTTTTGTGCATATAATTGTGTAGTCTAGCGAGGTGGTTAGGTATGCCACATTCATGTATGTATTGTGTAGCTGGTTGAAAATAAAATTACTGCCATATTTTCCTTAGACAAGCAAAAAAAAAAAAGCTTTTTAAAAACACATCCAGCTCTTATAGGTGCATAAATGGCAAATTTCCTCGGATAATAGTTGGGAGGGGGCTTCAAATGAGGTGAAACAGCATTCCAGACCAAAAAGTACAGTTTGTGTTATTTTAAGGTTCTTAAATTAGATGAATTGTTATATCTGAGCTGTTAATGTTGTGTGTATTAGAGAAAATGAAGTGAAGGAAAGGAATGAGAGTCAGTTGAAAAGCTCACCTCTGTCTTCACTCTTGTCTTTAATAGTACTCTGGGTTCCAGCAGTCTGCTGACAAATGCAACGTATGTGGACATTTAATCATGGACATGGTGAGTCTGATGTACCTCCACACCCTGCATTAGTCACAATATCACACTACAGAGCTTGACGGAATTGGTTTGGTTTAATTTATAAAGCTTCTTATTATACAGTGCTCTTTACATAGATTTGGCTAAATGTAATAGTCTTACTGTGTTTTAGGTGATTTAACGTATCTTTGATGTACTTACATCAAAAAATGAGTTGTTAGGTACAATGTACTTACTGTGTTTGTTGTATTGCAAAACACATTTGCTGTTAGTTTTAAGATGTAATTACATGCAGGTATTTTTTAAACGCAAGTACAAATTAAAACATGTTTGCATGCAATAGGTTTATTATCCTTAACTAAAACTATAAAAAAGACTTAAAATAAATGTTAAATAAAATTAAATATTAAAAAAAAATTCAGCTTGAAATTATTTATTTTAAATTTGATGTACTAAAATAACTAAGATTGGAAAAAAAATGAATAAACACTGTAGGCATATTTTCAATACACACACACACACATATATATATATATATATATTATTATTATTTTTTATTTTTTTGTGGCCTAGTGGCCAAGGCAACACTTCTCATTTTTGTTTAGTTTAGGAGTGCTAAAATAACTAAAACTAAATAATACAAATAAATACTATATAATATACTGTTACAAAATAATAAAAAATAACAAAAACACAACAACAGTACTAAAACTTCAACTAAAATTAAAGTGAAAATAGAAAATATAAAAAAAATCTAATTCAAAATATTAACAGAAACTATAACTATATCAGTCATAATAAGATAACACTGGTACACAATAAGTTCATTGTATCAAATTATTAATTTAAATGTTAATACATAGTACGTAAAAACATAAAATCTAAAGATGTTTTCTCACACACAGATGCCCATCTCCTCTCATAGAGTCATGAGAGGAGGGATATCACACACAAAATGTGTCACTGTTGATTGTGTGTTGTTTGTCAGCATGTGAACATGGTGTTCCTCCTCAGATCCTGCAGGCGCTGGGAAAGTCTTACCACCCAGGCTGCTTCCGCTGCACCATCTGTAATGAGAGTCTGGATGGAGTGCCTTTCACTGTGGACACAGAGAACAAGATCTACTGCTTGAAGGACTATCACAGGTGAGTTTGTGTGGAGCTGCAGGCCCACAGCCAATCACAGTTCTTCATTATACATTTAAATGTGTTTATTCATTGATGGTTTGCTCAGACTTCCTTTTATGTCCAGAAGACTAAGTTCATAAAACTGCACTGGTTGTGCCGTGTGTTTGTTTTTATGTGCAGACCACAAACATAACTCTACAAAAAGAAGTGTCTCTTTGCAAACTCACATTGACATGCAGTATGGTTTATTTTGCAGTGTCACTGGAGATTTTCCAGTGGCCTTGTGTTTTCAATCATCTAAACAGCCTTAACTTATAATGATTGTGAATTTTAACTTTAACTTTCAGATATCATATTTTTGTAATAACTTTAAAAGTGACCACAATAAACTACATAGTCAGGCAAGTGTCAGCCATGTACTGAAGGTGGAAAAAAATCACTGAATGATTGAACTCTGCTGTGAGGACAAGAGAAAATAGTTCATATCTGTTGTTACTTTATATCAAGGGCTTCTTTGTAGCCAAGACTTTTATGGCACTTTTCCACTGCGTGGTACGACTCGGCTCGGCACGGTTCAGAATGGCACAGCTCAGTTCGGCTCGGTTTGCATTTCCACTGCAGTTTAGTACTGCTTTAGAGTGGGCGGGATTATTCACATGTCGTTATAGTCGCGCCGCCTCTACTGCCGTGACTCCTGAAAAACTCCATCAAGCTCTCGCTGGATGTGCTCCTCGGCTATCAACGAGAGGAATGTCTGTACTTCCTCAACAGACAACGAAACAGCCATTTTTTGGTTGTTAAAAGAAAGGTGCGCTCATTCAAACAGTCGCGTTCGATCCTTCGCTGGCTGTGCTGATTTAAATCTAGCAGGTCTGTTGTGTCTTGTGCCGCAAGTTCAGTGACGATTGATAGTGCCGATTTTCTCCGGCCAATCAGTGATCAGCAGAGTTTACACGTCACGTTTTGGTAACGGTACAGTTCGCTTGGAACCTCGGCCGAGGTGGTACTAAAAAAGGTACCAGGTACTGTACCCAGTGGAAAACCCCCCAAAAGTGAGCCGTACTGAACCGTACCGTACCGTATCATGCAGTGGAAAAGTGCCATTAAATCTGTTTCTATTGAAGTTGACTTTCCTAGTAAATCTAGCCTGGGAAATACTGATTCGAGTATAAAGTGTGACAACTAGCCCAGGTACTCCACTATTTATTTAAGTTTGTGTCATGATGGCATTTCCTTTTTTAACACTGCTTTTGAACTTTAAATTGACCAAAATTGTAAAAAGGATGACCGTATTTGATTTGTGTTGCCCAGATATTATTGTAGCACGCTGCTCCCCATAAAAATCATGACTTGAAGTCTGCATACACTGGAAATTGTGACGTATATCCGAGTAAAACTACTCCTCGAACAAGAAAAATATGTAGGGCTGGATTTTGTCCATTGGAAGTGAATTAATTGTTTGCTAATTGCTGTGTTTCGTGTTATCATAATTTTTAATCAACATTGATGTGCACAGATGAGTCAGGTGTAATAAATACTGCATTCCATTAAAAATATAACATTTGTCAATTTTTATTTTATGGTGACTTTTGGCTGGCAAAGCAAACTCCAGATGCATAAAGTGACCTATATATTTCCTTCAGTTGATGGTAGATGTGTGCTTTTTGTTGTGCACTATTCTCCATAATTTCTTCCACAGGCATTTTCCTAGCAGTAGCTCGATGTAATGACATTTTATTGAGAGTTTTATTGGTGTTGAGGGTGTGTGTGTGTGCGCTTTGCTGCACTGCAGATTCTCCTCATGCATCCTTTGCCGTGAGCAGTGAACTGAGCGATGATTGCTGTTGTTCCAAAACCCCAGACATTCAGTCAGGTGGTGACCATATGGAGATGAAATCAAACAGTGCTTTTCCACTCTGTCCTTCTGGGATTGAGCTATTCACGGTCTATAATCAAAGAGCCAGCAGATCTGCAGTCTAGTCCAGTACCTCTGTTCCACTCTTCTCAATCTACCTTTCACCTCCAAGTCATGCAGTGTCCAAAAAAGTGTTTGGGCACACTTATAAATGTCTGATTGTCATAACAAAATATCAAAGCAAATGGAAAAATAGCACTTTGTAAGCAAAATGTTTAACAAAAATAGTTTTTTAATAAGAAATATATTATTTACAACTCGTTGAATTATTCACTTAACCAATTTGTATGAAAATTTCACAACATTGTATTCTTTCAAAAATGTAGGATACTCAACATGAACTTCTTGTTTATTGAACTGTTGTATACATGCAATGTCACACTTGAAGCCGTGTTGTTGGGATGAAAATAAGTGTTGATTTTAAGAACAGCAGCATTAAAAGGATTCTCTATTGTTGTAAAAACCCCATAACGAGTTCACCTGTTGATTAAAATTAATTGCAAAAATGGTTAGTTCTGAGGAAAGATCTAGCGTCATTTGCTTGAAGACACCAGTTTTGATATTTCATGACAGACATTTTAAGTATAGCTAAAGTGCCCAAATACTAATTTGTATGCAACTATGTACGTACTCTGGATAAAGAGTCATGCTGATATGATTTAAATTGCCATTTAGTGGATGATCTGTGTGATTATTTCTTGTCTTTTCTTCTTCAGAGTTCTTGCCCCTAAATGTGCAACATGTGATCAGCCGATCCTGCCCTCTGAGGTAAGACACATATCAGGACCAATTCAGCCTGTGCTCCATAAACTCTCTTCATACAGAAACAAATCTCATTTGACTGTAAAAGGTAATCAGTAAAACCCCAGGAAATCACTTAAAGTTTGAATCCACCGGGGGCATGTAGATGAGACGTATTCCCAGCCTGTGTCATAGAATCAGCTTTCTCTGTATTAGAGACACGTGTCACAGCACTGCCAATGCCAATCTAGACTTATGAGGTCTTTTTACTTGTTATGAGACATATTAACCAAAATGAGCATGGGAATTTTTACTACTTGGTAGAACTTTACTGCTATACTTTAACTATGCAGAACATCTAAGTCATTCCAGAACATTTAAACCTTCTTTAGGCCTGATACTGTAAGTAATTCAGTTAGCACTGATGAAAGAGTGATTACTGCTAAGATAGGGCATGTCATTTGTTAAAGCCCCCCCCGTCTATAATTAGAGATGCCCCGCGAGGCATGCTGCTCTCCAACACCATCAAGAGTAAGAGCTCAGTTATCATGCACCTGCATGGAGGCTCTTATGAGAAACTCTACAGGAATTCCTCCTCTCTGATCACAGCCGAGTGTAGCATTAACACTGTTCACAGCTAAACATCGCTGTACCCAGAAAAGATTTTAAAAAATCATAGTTCACCCAAAAACAACAGTTAATAGTAATACAACAGTTCATAAAACAACAGTTCATAGTGACAAAGACTAAAAAAGATAGATTTCTGGTTGAGCTATTCCTTTAAAAGCAACAATAAACATTAACTAACCCAAGTTCATTGGTCGTATGTGCCTACATTCCTTCCTACAACCTTTATTACTTTTCACACAAATGATGATTACAGGGGCCAGGTTACTGATTAATGAAGACTTACTTTTGCATGGTTCACAATACTACACAATACTATATAATGACCTCAAAACACTTTTACCATAGCGCATGTTTTACCATGATACGTACAATTTACCAGTGTAATAATACATTGCCACGGTCACATTTAACACATTTACCTGTTTTGGAGGAAACTGAACACGCTATTTAGTACCAGTCACTGGATATTTTAATTTGAGCGTGTATTTGGTTCTTCATCTGAACAGATTTGGAGACATTTAGCATTGCATCACTTGTGAAGTCTCCAAATCTGTTTCTCCATCTTGGATGGCCAGAGGGCAAGTATATTGTCGACATATTTTCATTTTAGGGTAAATTATTCTTGTAACTCTTTAGTAGTTCTGTCAAATGATTAATCGCATCCAAAATAAAAGTTTTTGTTTACATAATATATGTGTGTACTGTGTATATTTATTATGTATATATAAATACAAACACATGCATGTATATATTTAAGAAAAATATGTTATGTTTATGTATTAAATATATTTATATATAATATAAAATATAAGAATATAAATATATAAATGTATAAACGTGTAAATATTTTCAAAATGTATACTGTGTGTGTGTGTATTAGGGCTGTCAAATTGGCTGAAAAAATAAATTTGAATTTTGTACTAAAATATTATCAATATTCGAATTATATTCGAATTTAAAAGGTATAATTTCTGTTAGGGGAAAAAAGCTTTTGGCTTCTCTCCTGAGGCCACAAGAGGGCGCATCGAGCAAAATATTACCGTACTAATGCACGTTTCTTCAAAGAAATAAAAAAAGACTATCTTTGAAAAAAGTGCATAATGTTTAAAATAATGTTTATAAACCATATATAATTAATTACGTTGCTTAAACAATTAGAAACAACAAGCATCGTGTAAGTATGTATAGTTTAATACTAATGACTGAAAACCAATCACAAAGAGTAGCCTACTTTTTTCATTTAAAAACATGAGATGCAGTGGGAGGCAGAGAAACCGCCATAAATTCTCGAGACATGTTTTTCAAGTTGAACTTGCATTGATTTTACATGGTTTTCTAAACGTGCGTCTCGTTTGTGGAGACGCGAGTGCAACGGTGATAGATGTCCCTATAGAAAATGTGATAATATGTGTTCTGTGTGAACAGCTTGGTTTCAGTTTTGAGGTAAACAACATCTCCGCATTGATGTTCTCTTTTTCCGCAATATTTTGAATGAGCAGCGCTGCATCTAGTGGGTTCAACTGAATAAGCTAAAAAAAACATTAAAATGCAATGACACCTACATCATCATCACATCTCGTGTGTCGCTGATAAGGCAACCTGACGCACACCTAAAATTCGAATGCAGTGTTTTGCATTCGAATGTGGATTTTTATTTTAAATTCGACGAATATTCGAAATTCTATTTTTTTTGGGACAGCCCTAGTGTGTATTTATATATACATAATATACACAGTACACACACACATTTTGTAAACAAAATCTTTTTATTTTGGATGCGATTAATCGCGATTAATCATTTGACATCACTTCTATTTAGTGCCACTCACCAGAACTGCCTTGATGCAACCAACGTAATAATACATTGCCCACAGTCTTGTTTAACATCTTAAAATATTTTTATTAGTCGTTAATCAGTTGTAGACAGTTCATGTTTCTGTTTGGTTATTGGAGTAGAGACAGCTTTCGATGTGCTCATGCTGTATCACTGCGTGTGTTGTGGTAAGTTGTTTTTCCAGATGTGTTGTCATCTCACTGGTTGTTTACTCTCATAGGGATCAGATGAAACCGTTCGAGTGGTTTCCATGGACAAGGACTACCACGTGGAGTGTTATCACTGTGAGGTGAGTTCAACTTGGGAGACGACAACAGTAATAGAAGTCTCATCTGTGCTAATTTAATGTCATTCCCAATGGTTAGTGCAAGTAAAGTAAACCAATTCCACTTAAAGGGATAGTTCACCCAAAAATTAAAATTGTCATAATTTACTCACCCTCAAGTAGTTCCAAACCTGTATTGATTTCTTTGTTCTGCCGAACACAAAGGAAGATATTTTGAAGAAAGTTTATAACCAGGCTGTTTTGGGGCACCATTGACTTCCATAGTAAGAAAAAAAAAATAATAATAATATGGAAGTCAATGGTGCCCCAGAACTGCTCTGTTTCCCACAGTCTTCAGAATATCTTCCTTTGTGTTCAGCAGAACAAAGACATTCATACAGGTTTGGAACTACTTGAGGGTGAGTAAATGTTGACTGATTTTTCATTTTTGAGTGAACTATCCCTTTAAGGCCTGCATGCCTCGATGTGATATTAACAAAGATCTGCTCATGTCTTAGGACAGAGGAGCATGAAGTTAGTGTGATGTGAGTGTGGATCTCTTCCCGCAGGATTGTCATACGGAGCTGAATGACGAGGAGGGTCACCGCTGCTATCCTCTGGACGGACACCTGCTGTGTCACGCCTGTCACCTCAAACACATCGACCCTGCCGCCCCGCCGTCTACAGCAAACCGCTACCACAGTCAGTTTTAAACATCTGCTTCCCCCTAGTGGGTGTTCAGAGACATCACCGTTTGCCAAAGATGCTCAGCTATTGCATTGCCAAAAATCACAGCTGAGATTGAGATTACAAACTGTGTGAGGCACATTATTGTTATTATTATTATATATTGTATTATGTCTGAATTATTTACCGTACTGTTTTTTTTTGAGATTTACATTTATTATTATTTTATTAGATTTGATTCAAAAAGAAAATAGTTATCCTTTCTTGTATAATATAAATACTGTAAACAATAAACCATTGGCTTATGCAAAAATGTTGCTGCAGATTTTTGTAAATAAGGCAACCATTACGTATATTATTACAAAACTTCACCTGAATTTCTCGAATGGCACCTAATAGTGTATAAACCTTTATTTATTTAAAAGTGTGCTAGGTAATTGTTTTGATTCTCTTGTGCTGGTCAATATGATAATTTTTTTTACACTTATAATGCAGTGGAGATGCTGCATCATAAAGCTATGTTTTGGTTACTGATGCCATTGCAGACATGCCCAATACACAGTCAGCCATGATTTATTACACAAGAGAAAGTGTTCAATAAGAAGGAACTTTTTCAATGAGGAAAAAATGACTGAGTGCACCTTTTAACAGACCAAATAAGTAGACATGCCTATTTATGAATGTATATTTATTATAATAAGCCCCCAGTTGCATGAACATTAGGTAGTAAGCTTTTAATTTTGTGTCAGATTCCATTTCATTTTAATGGACAAAGATGAGCATTAATTGTTTATTCCAAAAGCTAATGTGGATACCTGTGAATGTGTCCCAACACAAATTTTCTGAGTGATCACATCAATTGAATTGACTTAACAACAGTGACGATCTGTCATTTGAAATCACCTTATTTACTTTATAAAAGTTTGAGTTTTATTATTCAGCCATACAATCAGGTGCATTTACACAAAGAAATATATATATATTTTTTTATAATTACAAAAAAATTCTCCAATTTGGCACTTGCTTGGGCCCTGCTTAGAAGTCATAGAAGAGGTTCATCAACTGTTAATCTGAATATCTTTGAAATGTTTTTATTACACTGTTGCACATGGACAGAATTCAGCAGTTCACTACAACTGTATTACAGTTGGCAGGTCAAACCCACATCTTAACTGATTGGAAGACTTGACACCAATTACTCTCAATTTAAGGCTGTTATTTCAGATCTAGACCTCTTTTAATGACCTTCATTGTTTGTACATTTTGTTCATAAAGATAAAGATTTGGTATAATTAAGTACAATTTTGCATTGTTTGACAAGTTTGGTGAATCTGATCACAAAAGCTATTCTTGAAATTCAGATTATTTAAATGTTCCCAAATTTGTTTCACAAAACACCAGATTAAGATGTGACCAGACAAATGTAACTCCAGTTTAGCTCACCTATATATTGTTTAAAAGTTACCATTCAAAAGCCTTTAATCGGTAACTCATTTATGTGCCTGTTGTTTCTGTGGTTTTTACGGTTAAGTGGTTGTGTACACTGCCTAAAGTTCTCAGATCTCCCTCAGTGTTGCTTATTTATCCATCTGCTCCTATCAAAAAGTAGGATGTGATGCATTTATTTGACATTGTATTATGCTGATGCTTTTTAAAATAAAACACATTTTTTCATGATTTATTAAGATTGTTTCAGCACTTTTTTGCAAAATGTTTAAATGGTAGTTCACCCAGAAATGAAACTTCTGTCATTGTTTACTCTAATGTTCCACAGAAGAACGTCATACAGGTTTGGAACAACATGAAAGTGTCATGAAACCCTAAAACAATTTTTTGAGATGTTAGATGTTTTTTTATTAATACAGTAAAAGACAATGGTCCCCAAAACTGTTTGGTCACCATTCTTCAATAAAAATCTTTTGATTTTCACAGAAGAAATACATACAGATTTGGAAAAACAACATGAGGATGAATGACAAAATTTTGGGTGATCTATCCCTTTAACACATTTTCATGAAAAAACTTTGACAACTTTTTTGCCACTTCAGAATGAGTATAAACACTGCACAGCTGCCAGCTAAACCCTGAGGTACCTCAAGGATCAATGCTCGGCCCTATCTTTTTTTTATAAAAAATTTGTTTGCTACATTTTGCTTTTGTAAGACATTTAAACATTTTCACTGTCACTCTTTCTAAAAGTGATAGTACAAAAAGAGATACTACTAGAACACCAACTATTATGCTTATGGCCAAAAGTATTTGGAAATGTAAATGCAAGTATTTGGCATGGCTGTAACTGATAAGTCTCTCAGGTGGCAAAATGTGATTTCTTGCAAATTCAGCAGTATCATTTTCAAATAAATAAAACATGGTGCTGTTTTCTCAGAGGGATACACATTTATTCCACGTATTATCACTCTCTTGCAAATATATTGCAAATATTTTTACCTAAACCCAGAACAGCAAAGTGTTACAAATGAACAGAATTTCTGATTACTTCTAGTATTTACTACATGCTTAAAGTAATTTACATTTCACTTAAATGGTAGTCTCGCGTAGCCAGACCTTCAGACTGACGGCTGAAGGTCTGGAATAGATGGCTGCGTTCATTGGCCAAGGCCCGCCCATGAGGCCGTTTGACCGACATGTCAAACAACCAATCACAGTTCGTTTCGTTCAGCGTCACGTTTCGGGGCGTGGAAATGTCGCCACAATAACAAACCGGTGTGTGTCTATGTGTGAAACTCTCGGATGTATTTTAAAGATTCTATGCCGCGAACTTTAAATATTTCACATACTTTTGAAAATCCAGCATTTAGTTGACCCTGATAAGCGTTCGTCGTCACATTTGTAAACATGACGGCTTTCTTCTTTCGTGAGGGGTTTGTCGCCACGGCATCTTTGTTTCCCGGCAGACAGAAAATAAACGAGACACTCGCATCTCTCAGAAATCCGGTTTAATTCAACCAGTCAGATGACGACTTCGACACTCCTGAAGTGTTTCCAGAAAAGTGTGTCATATGCATCAGACATTTAGCCAATGGTCCGTGGGCGTGACGTCTGAGGCTGAGACTACTTAAATGGACAATTAACATCCAAATGGTGATGCAGAAGCAGCAATCACAAACAAATAAGTTCCTACGGTGCGAACATGCCAAAAAGCGGGAACTTGAGCCAATAGTTCTAAGAACTATGAAAAGGTTCCTCCGATACAAAAGTACCTAGTAAGCAAAAGGCTGTAAGCAAACAGAGCCAGTCCAGTAACATCACAGCAGCTGACCTGGTTCATCAGGCAAGGAGGCCATAGAGGAGTGAGGTCCCTCTTGTCATCAGAAGGTTAATGGAATCTGAGGGCCAGCTGAGGTTTCACAAGAGATCACCATGGCCTCCTTGTGGCCAAACATCATGTTTGGTCCATCTGTACTAAGATGGTCATTATGCTTAAGCTGACTGTCTCCTGGGAGGAGGAAATGGAGGCTGCATTCAAAAAAACAATGGAAAAGTATACAGAACCATCATCAGTGTGTTGGGTGGGGTGGAGGGCATTCGTATCCAGTGGAGGTGGTTTGCAGGTGTAATATTCCATTAAACCTGCTGAGAAACAAGGAGCATAAACTGAAATTCTCAGTTCCACGTGCATGTCCGGGAAACTCATTAATATTCATGTATGCTCCGCCCACTGAAACCGAAAATCTCGTAACACCGGATATCCTTGTTCCATTCTGAGCTTTGGACTCTATAGCACATGTATCAACATGGTTAATGATTACTTTACAGGACTCATACAAAGGCAAACTGACTCCCAGCCCTCAGTGCAAAGGAAAGCAAGCATAAACGATGATAAACTTGCCTTCCAGAAGAGATTATATCTCTATGGCCAGAGATTATAAATCCAGGCCTTCACTTCTGTAAGAAAGACTGCAAGGTTTCTTTATCCATCGTGGCCTAATGGTTAGAGAGTCAGACTCGTAATCCAAAGGTTGTGGGTTCGAGTCTCGGGTTGGCAGGGATTGTAGGTGGGGTGAGTGAATGTCCAGCACTCTCTCCTCCTTCAATACCACGACTGAGGTGCCCTTGAGCAAGACACCGAACTGCAGCAATATGACTGCCCACTGCTCCGGGTGTGTGTTCACGGTGTGTGTGTGTGTTCACGGTGTGTGTGTGTTCACTGCTGTGTGTGTGCACTTTGGATGGGTTAAATGCAGAGCACAAATTCTGAGTATGGGTCAACATACTTGGCCGTATGTCACTTCACTTCACTTCATACAAAGAATTGAGAATACTTAATAGCCATACAAGTAAAATGTAATTTGCATGCATACTGATTTGTTTTACAGTAGTGTAATACAATGGAATAGTTAGAAGTACATAAAAATACATTACCTTTTAGGATCAGTTCAATGTCCTTGAAAGATGTTTTTTCTGCTTACTAAGGCTGCAATTATTTGATCATAGATACAGTAAAAACAGTAATATTGTGAAATATTATTGCACTTTAACATAACTATTTTCTATATAATGTTAAAATGTAATTTATTGCTGTGATGCGCAGCTGTATTTTCAGCATCATTACTCCAGTCTTCAGTGTCACATGATCTTCAGAAATCATTCTAATATACTGATTTGCATCTTAAGAAACATTTCTGATTATTATCAATGTTGAAAACAGTTTCATTGATGCTTTGATGAATAGAAAGTTCAAAAGAACAGCATTTATTTAAAATGGAAGTCTTTTGTAACATTATAATTTTTTACTGTCACTTTTGATCAATTTAATTCATCCTTGCTGAATAATAACATTAACTTATTTAAAAACAAAACTTACTGATCCCAACCTCTACTGTGGTATATGGAGAATGAAAATATGAATCAGATCCAATATGAATGTGCCAGAAGGTGCCACCTTTAATTATACTTAATAATCATTTATTTCTTAGGTTTGTAAAGCTATTTAATTTCCAATTAAGTAAGATGAAATATGGTGCCTGGAAATCTGAATGCGTAGTAGGCTACAATTTTATAATTTTTTTCAACAGTACTAGAGTAAAGTACAAATCCAAAAGTATAAAGTACAGTTACTCAAATACTTTACACCGGTGATAAATATTACTGCATATTTATCACGGGTGTAAAGTACTTGAGTAACTGTACTTATATTATAACTGTACAACTGTACTTATTAACTGTACAATATTCATGACAACATGTATATGCTGCTAATATCCTAAAAAAGGATTTAACATTTAAAAATCTTAAAAGGTAATGTTACATTATTTGGTTTATAATAGTAAAGCGTTCGGTATGGAAACTTCTTCACACATAAGACTTTAGATTTCATTTTCAAATCAAGCCACTACTGTATGAACATTACAGGCATGCCTTCAATATAGCAGCACACTAAAATAGAAAGTTGACTGCATAACAGATGTATTTCTCCTCACACATAGTAACAGCTGGAGAACTATGTTTGAACAAGCGCTCGTGTGTTAAAACAGTGCTGGTTCCCTGGTTCAGATCACTTATCTTATCTGTCAGTTTATTGACGGCTGTGGAATGAATGTCTTGATGTAGGATAACAGCAGTCAGATCAGAGTCTCTGGATCTCTCACACGCATTTGATGAATCTGACAATGGCATGTGTTTGGAAAATTCTTCTTCTCAACATTTTCATCGTCTCTGGTAGAAGTAACGTGATGAAAGGTATGTCCTTAAATGCTTTGAGTTGTTTCTGCTGAGATTTAACTTTGAAAACGACTGTGAGAATGTGTAGTTTTTAGCATGGAAGACGTAAAGCTAATATGAAGGCAATGCGAAGACAAAAGTGAAAAGAACAGATGGAAAAGCTATAGTTATGTAACTGTTAGTCAGTACAAAATGGCAGAATGACTCCCATATGCTCTGGATACATGGTCAACAAATATTGTGCTGTTGTTTTTGTTTATTTTTACTTATTAAAATATTTTTTGATGAAATAATGTATTAGTAGTAGTATACAAAATTGTTTTCCAATTTACATTTATGCATTTTTTTCTACAAAGTGACAAAGCAGAGGAACTGGTCTGCAAAAGCAGAAGCATTTCATCTTTTTTGATCTCATTTAACTGTGAAGCTTAAAATGCTTCTTAGTTTGTTAGTGGAGTAACACACACACACACACATAAATTAAGTCAATTTACACGTGAACACTAGATAGATAGACAGATAGATAGATAGACAGACAGACAGACAGACAGACAGACAGACAGACAGACAGATAGACAGATAGATAGACAGATAGATAGATAGACAGATAGACAGACGGACAGACGGATAGACAGATAGATAGACAGATAGATAGATAGACAGATAGACAGACGGACAGACGGATAGACAGATAGACAGATAGATAGACAGATAGATAGATAGACAGATAGACAGACGGACAGACGGATAGACAGATAGACAGACGGATAGACAGACGGATAGACAGATAGATAGACAGACAGACAGACAGACAGACAGATAGATAGATAGATAGATAGATAGATATAATTTTTCATAATTTAGGCTTCAATTTCTTGTGAATCATGCTGAAAATGTATGGTGAAATCTTCAGTCTTCAATGGACTGTCCAGTTAAACTGAGATCTGTAATAGCTCAGTAGTCTTGAGATATATCCTGCTCAATATATCACCAGGCTGATCACAGTTGTTCTCCACTACAGGTTATTTCTGGCACATCTCAGACCTCCACTGGGATCCTTCTTATGATGTAGGGAGTAACTCTGCATCAAAATGTGCTTCTAGTGGAGGCCGTCCGACCCCAAACGCAGGCAGATTTGGAGATTATTCCTGTGACTCCCCATGGACTCTGATAAACTCAACATTGAGTGCCATGAGAGGGATCCTGCCTGACCCGGACTTCATCATCTGGACCGGGTCTGTGCCAAGCGCCCTCTTAACTCATAAGACTGTCCTAGTTTGAAGTTTAAAGTGTATTCAATAGAGTGCTGCAGTGTTGATGGATGTTTGTTGCCCAGCACATAAGTTGGCATCACCCTGGGTCACCTGACAAAAACCTAATAGGATTTTAACATTGGCTTTTGGATTGCTGCGCTCTGTGACCAACGAAAGGTTATGGTTCTTACACGTTTGTTCATCATGATAATCTTCACAATTTAACACAACTTTTTTTTGAAGTCTAAATACAATGCGTTGAAATAAAAGCTAGACGTTTTAAATAAACTACACCACGGTCACATGACTTCAACATCACCACCAGTAAGCTTCAACAAATCTGTCAGTCTTTATTTAAAAACCTTTTTTTGATTTAGAGTAGTTGATTATAAACATGAGGCTGTGAAAGTGACTAGTGATTAGATGACTTTATCAGTTTGGCATGGTGATGTTTAATGTCCTGACAACCTCTGTTGTCCCATTTAGACACTTGTTAGCAACCACCTTTATCAAGAAGAGTAAAAACACACAAGGGGTATTACTGATACTGATTCACTTGTTTTAAAGGAGCACAATAGATGTTCAACTACACTGCAGTCAAAAGAGAATGTATGACTTTCATAATCTTAAAAATATCTAAAAGCTTGAAACTTAAATGCTTGAACCTAGTTTTGTAAGCAAATATAAAATGTGCATTCATATAAAATGCATAGTGATAAAATTAGCCAACAAGTGTCCAATATAGTATAAGTCATGCTTCCATATTATTATTCTGGGAGTAATCATAAAGAATGTGTTGGTGTCAAGCATTTGGCCTGTACTGTAGGTAGGTGAGCAGTCTGACTAAAGGCATGTATTTCTTACATAATTGATTATATTATTAAATCTATTTCTAACTCTTTTTCACAGCGATGATACACCTCATGTGCCCAATGAACAGCTGGGAGTCGAACCTGTCCTGCGTATAATCGGCAATCTCACCCACATCATAAAATCCACTTTTCCTAGTATGAGTTTCATATGGCCTGCTGACTGCTTGTTTGTTTTGTTTGTCTATGAAATTCATTTCACATTTGTATGTCTTTAGATACCAAGGTGTATTCTGCAATGGGAAATCATGACTACCATCCAAAGAGCCAAATGCCCCCAGAAAAAAACATCATTTATGAGCAAACCGCAAACATGTGGCATGACTGGCTACATGCGGCGTCAAAAGAGACCTTTAAAATAGGTATAAACTACAGCAGCTCATCTTTAACAATACACTGACACAGACAAAAAGGAAGAGTTTGATTGAAGCAAAATATTACAGATTATACAATCTAATAATTATATTATATAGCTTTAACTAATGTGATATAACTTTCATTGTTAATGTCTTTCACAGGTGGATATTACACAGAGAAGCTGCTGAATCAAACTGGCCTCAGAGTCGTGGTCCTAAATACAAACCTCTATTACGATCAGAACAAACTCACAGAAAACATCAAAGACCCTGCAGATCAGTTCAGCTGGGCTGAGAAAGTGCTTCAGGACGCAGCTAAAAATAATGAGAAGGTTAGTTGTATCTTAGGTTACACTTTATTTTGATAGTCCACTGTAGACATTAACTATAAGTAACTTTGCAACTACATGTCTACTAACTCTCAGAGTAGTCTGTTAGGTTTAGGGTTAGTAGAATAAGTTGACATATACTTGTAAAGTTTCTCATAGTCAGTATGTTGTATGTTGTGGACACATCAAAATAAAGTGTTAGAAGATATTAAGAAGACAGTCTACTATTACCAACCTGGTCCAGGTTGTCTATTACTCTGATGAATGCTAGTTGACATTTAGTTGCAAAGTTATTTACTGTTAGTAGCATGTCTAAAGTGGACTATCAAAATAAAGTGTTACCGTATCTTACAGCGAGGAAGCTAAACCTTCAGTTTTGTCAGTTTATCCATGTATTGTGTCATTATTGCACATAAAGAGCCTTTGTTCTGTCTTACCCAGGTTTACATCATTGGCCATGTCCCTCCAGGGATTTTTGAGAAGAAGCGAGATAAAGCCTGGTTCAGAAAAGAGTTTAATAAGCGTTATATAGATCTCATACAAAAGCACAGCGCTGTTATACAGGGCCAGTTCTTCGGTCATCATCACACCGACAGCTTCCGCATGTTCTACAGCTCCAAAGGTACTTTCAATTCTGCTACTAATTCAATTTGTGCATATTTTGGAATTTTAATTACCCTTTAAATTAGAAAATGGAAAAAAGACTGTTCATTAGGGTTATTAACTGAATCAACAATTACAACCATAAAACTTTTGTTACTTAAAATAAGCATTTACTGAATCAATCTATTTATCTATCTATAATCTACATTTCATTTCAGCTAGTTGTCAAGGCAACATTTTTACTTTATATATAACAACAATGTATTAAAAACTAAAACTGAAATATAATAAAAATGACAACACAACAAAATGTCTTTTTAAAAAGCTAAAGGGTGCATATACCTACAGTGTTCATATTAGTAAAAAAAAATACCTTTCGAAAAGGTACCACCCCAGTGACAGCTTTTGTACCTTTGTTTTCTGAGAGTGTATCCTTTCAGAAAGGTACACATTTGTACCATATTTATCCCTAAAGGGTGCACTTCAATGGTGCACTTTTGAAAGGGTGCATCCAGTGATGGCTTGTTTTCTGAGAGTGAAGATGCCTTTCACAAATTGTTTGTAAACTGGAAGCTATTAATATCCCTTTACAGGATCTCCCATAAGTGCAATGTTCCTGACTCCAGGAGTGACGCCCTGGATAACAACATTACCTGGTGTCATAGATGGCGGGAATAATCCTGGAATTCGCATCTTCGAGTATGATACCAAAACACTTTTGATCAAGGTAAGAAGTTTTAGTAATTTTATTTTATTTTATTCTTTTTTTATATGTCTATAATGTTTTTATTTTTATTTTTGTTATTATTTTTAGTTATTTTACATCAAGTTAAACAAACAAAAATGAGAAATGTTGTCTCGACAATAAGCTAAAAAAATAAAGTTAAGTTTATATATATATATATATATATATATATATATATATTATATATATATATTAGTGCTGTCAAAGTTAACGCGTTAACGCAAATTCATTTTAAGGGCACTAATTTTTTTAACGCGCGATTAACGCAGCGCGTATTTTCTGTTTGACCCGTGGCCTAACCCGTAGTTGGAGAAATGTAGATGCACAGTGTTGCCAACTTAGCAACATTGCAGACCCCTTTAGCGATCTTTTTCCCTTCAAAAAAGCGCCCAAACCTAGTTTCTGAGAATCACTGGTACTGCCGTGCAAGGTCCTGCTCTCCCAGCACACGCACACACCTCTCTCTCTCTCTCTCTCTCATCTCTCTCTCTCTCTGCGTCTGCTCAGTTTATCTTCAGCGCGCGCACACACCTCTCTCTCTCTCTCTCTCTCTCTCTCTCTGTGCGTCTGCTCAGTTTCTCTCCCAGCGCGCACACACACTCTCTCTCTCTCTCTCTCTCTCTCTCTCTCTCTCTCTCTGCGTCTGCTCAGTTTCTCTTCAGCGCGCGCACACACCTCTCTCTCTCTCTCATCTCTCTCTCTCTGTGCGTCTGCTCAGTTTCTCTCCCAGCACACGCACACACTCTCTCTCTCTCTCTCTCTCTCTCTCTCTCTCTCTCTCTGCGTCTGCTCAGTTTCTCTCCCAGCGCGCACACACACCTCTCTCTCTCTCTCTCTCTCTCTCTCTCTCTCTCTCTCTCTCTCTCTCTCTCTCTCTCTCTCTCTGCGTCTGCTCAGTTTTTCTCCCAGCGCGCACACACACCTCTCTCTCTCTCTCTCTCTCTCTCTGCGTCTGCTCAGTTTCTCTTCAGCGCGCGCACACACCTCTCTCTCTCTCTCTCTCTCTCTCTCTCTCTCTCTCTCTCTGCAGCACGCACACACCTCTCTCTCTCTCTCTCTCTCTCTCTCTCTCTCTCTGCGTCTGCTCAGTTTCTCTCCCAGCACGCGCACACACTCTCTCTCTCTCTCTCTCTCTCTCTCTCTCTCTCTCTGCGTCTGCTCAGTTTCTCTCCCAGCGCGCACACACACCTCTCTCTCTCTCTCTCTCTCTCTCTCTGCGTCTGCTCAGTTTCTCTCCCAGCGCGCACACACACCTCTCTCTCTCTCTCTCTCTCTCTCTCTGCGTCTGCTCAGTTTATCTTCAGCGCGCGCACACACCTCTCTCTCTCTCTCTCTCTCTCTCTCTCTGCGTCTGCTCAGTTTATCTTCAGCGCGCGCACACACCTCTCTCTCTCTCTCTCTCTCTCTCTCTCGTCTGCTCAGTTTCTGTACAGCGTGCGGCAGAGAGGAGCAGCGCTTTAATTCAGTTAAACACAGATATTATGTTGCTTCTCTAATTTAACATGCAAGTATAGCCGAAATCACAGCACAGCTATTGTCTTTATCTTATGTGTATTTGATTTCATCAGACGACGGTGCGATTATCAGGATTTTTTGTGCAGATTAACATCTTGGAAGGGAGAGCTGGTTATGTCTTAATGGGTCACGTTTCAGTCACTATTTCATATTCATTCCGTTGTCTGACAACAGAAACAATAAAATATACCAATGAAAACAGTTTTATTGAGAATTTAGCTTCATCAAAAAACAGTATGTGGGCAAAGATAGGGAAACAAATGTAATAATAAATAATAAATGTACAAAATTTAATAAATGTAAATTTTGCATTTTCAGAAGAAGAGCTGCCCTGTGTGCAAAAATGTAAACAGGTTTGTGTAAGTAAATTGCTCAGTGCAAAGAAAGAGAAGTAATGGGAACCTGGAATTTCTTTTTTCATGTCTAATAGACATGAACAAGTTCTTTGAAAAACATCTATGACCTTTGAAACATGTCTACTCTTCATGCTTTATGTTGACTATGGTTTCAATAATAATAAACATACACTATATTGCCAAAAGTATTGAGTCGCCCCCTTCTAATGAACAGGTTTGACTACTTTAGTAATTTCTATGAGTACAAATCTTAATGTTAAAGCATATAATGATATTCTAGGAAATTGTGTGCTTCTAATATTATAGCAACAGTTTGGACTCTTTTCTATTCTAATATGACAATGCCTCTGTGTATAAGACAAGGTTCAAAAAGAAATGACTGATTCAGTCAGTGTGGAAGAACTTGACTGGTCTGCATAAAACCAAGTCCTAATCCCAGTTTAACACCTCTGGTGTGACTGTAAATGCAGACCTTGAGTCAAAAACTCATCACCAAATACCAATGACTTGTACATACACTATATAGACAAAAGTATTGGGACACCCCCTTCTTTAGAACAGAAAAATGCTCTTCCAAATCTGTGGCAACAACGATGGAACCATAATTCATGTATTTAAAAATTGTATTTCCATCGCTGTTGCAACAGTTTTGTAAGTGTCTAAAATGACTGAACCCATATGTACAAGTCATTGGTGTTTGGTGATGAGTTTTTGGCTCAAGGTCTGCATTTACAGTCACACCAGAGGTGTTAAACTGGGATTAGGACTTGGTTTCATGCAGACCAGTCAAGTTCTTCCACACTGACTGAATCAATCATTTATTTTTGAACCTTGTCTTATACACAGAGGCATTGTCATATTAGAATAGAAAAGAGTCCAAACTGTTGATATAATATTAGAAGCACACAATTTCCTAGAATATCATTATATGCTTTAACATTAAGATTTGTACTCATAGAAATTACTAAAGTAGTCAAACCTGTTCATTAGAAGGGGGCGACCCAATACTTTTGGCAATATAGTGTACATTTGCATAAAGCATCCAAATTTGTCCATGCCCATGTTGATTAGAGTATTAAAAATTTGAAAAGTACTGATTTAAGGTACATTTAGAACAAATAAAAATGTGCGATTAATCGCGCGTGAACTCATGACAATCATGTGATTAATCGCGATTAAAAATAATAATAATAATAATAATCGATTGACAGCCCTAATATATATTTTAAATAACATTTATATTGTTTTAGTTTTAGATTTAATTAAAGCTGCAGCACATAACTTTCTCCACTCTATCACCATCTACACTATCAGTCAAACGTTTGGGGTCAGTAAGATTTTAAAAGATTTTTAAAGTTTTTTAAAGAAGTCTCTTCTGCTCACCAAGCCTGCATTTATTGTTAAATGTTGAAATATATTTACTATTTAAAATACATGTAACTGCTTTCTATTAGAATATATTTTAAAATGTAAATTATTCGTGTTTTAAAAGCTATTTTTTTTAGTAAATTTGCCTGTGAAGGTATTTTGTAAATACAAAATAAGTAAGTAATGCTGCATTCACGCGCTATCGGAATTATCGTAAATATAGGCTTTTGTCACTTTTTTTTTGATTGCAGACCCTCCACAGCTTGAGGTTTCTTGAAAACAGGTTCCCCGGATGATAACAGATGTTAACATTGAGAACTTTACACATATCAGAGCAGCCATAGATGACACGTTTAAATTCTAAGCACCTGTTGTAAGAACAAGCAACAAATGGATCTTCTTTCTGTTTACCGACGTGACGTAACCACGCAGAAAAAAATGACATCAAACTGATTTACAACAATTTCTCTGCGAAATCAAAATTTTAAATTTTTATAAGCTTTAATGTTGCAAATTGAGGTGCAAAATGTATTTTTTCACATTTCTTTTCTTGCTGCTTTGTGTTCCTGAAGGATATATGCACCTACTATATGAACCTGACATACTCAAATGTGGTACATGAGCGCTGGGAGAAGGAGTACCGGCTGACGGAGGCGTTTCGTGTGCCGGACGCCTCTCCAGCCTCCATGCACCGCGTGATGGAGCGGATATCCAGCGACAAGTGTTATCTGCAGAAGTACTATGAGTTCAACTCTGTGAATTATGACCTGACGGAGTGCCACGCTGACTGCCGCATCGATCACGTGTGTGCGATGAAGGAGGTGGACTTTGAGGCCTATGAGAAGTGCGTGGTGAAGGAGGGAGGATCATCCACCGCTCCAGTGCTGTTTACACTGCTGCTGTCACTGATGCTGAGCCTGCTGTGTTTGAACTGATCACAGAACAGCAGCGTTTATTCAGACGGTGCATGAGTGTGAATGACATGCTCTCACCAGTATTTAAAGTACTTTAACTTGTAATGTACTATTATAAACTTGATCTATCACGATTTCTTTATATTTACTGAACTGTCTCTTAGTTCAGCCCAAAATGAAAATGTTTTTTGGGGGTCCCAAATATATATATAAAAAAAAAAACATTTTTTGTTCCACAGAAATTTGGAGTGACGTGAAAGCAAATAAAAATTGCAGTTGTCTTTTCTTCTTTACTGAGACATACTGTATATCTGAGTGAAATGGCTTCTCTGCAATAACATTGCAGAATTCTGACTCTTCATTTTAAGATAAAAAGTTGCATGTAATGTTTTTAATCCCATGTCAGAAAGGAGTTTACACTGATTTGTCTCTGTTCTATACAAGATTTGTTTTTGTTTTTTTGCATAAAAGACTGTCAAAAGTGGTTTGATAATGATAATGATAAATTAAGCATAATGATAAATTATGCACTCCTGCAATTTATATATAAACGCATTCATCAACATGATGTCATTTCCCCCCACACTACATAACGCCACAGTTGTGGAGTCCAGCAGTAATTAGAGCATCCAGCAGTACAGACACTCACTATGACCAACAATACAGTACAGAAGTCACAAAACAGTACAACACCGTAGCGTTTGATTTGCATCTAAAGTTGCAAATTAAACTTGTGTGGATTTTTTTTTATACTGCATAAAACATCTGCAAATAAAATGAATCTTGTGTTCACGAGAACAAAATCACTTCCTAGGAAACTGGTGCAAAGCATCAATAAAATAATTGCTGCACCTGGGGAAGGCTGTGACTCTTTTTCCTCCAGAATTATCTGCACCACATCAGTTGAGGCATCCAGGAGTTTAATTCACAAATGTGTTTCATCAGAGTTCATGTGCATGTTTTCTTACAGAATAAAAACATTGTCCACCTCAAAAAAAAAAGGTTTTTATCTTTTTAACGTCATCATTTCTAATAATTCAGGCTGTTACAGGGTTTTATAATTGACATGAATGTCTGTCTTTAACATATTCCCCATATGAAGATTTTTGTGTTTGACTCCATGTGATAAAGCAACAATAATCTGCCAAGATACTTGAGATGAAACAAATGCTCAGTCTTTCTTGGCAGCTAGTCAAACTCATACTCTCTGTACATTATCCGTTATCTGTATGTAGTCATTATAAATGTAGACTGACGTCTGATGGACTGACAATCCTTATGATGCTCATAAATACCAAGAATACAATAAATGTCAACGCATTCAAAATCAAAGCCAAAACAGCTGATAAAGCTATCGTGATTCGATGACGCAGATCTTAACAATCACATGTGAAAGACATACAAATGAGGTCACATGACAAAAACTTGTTTGGTGGACACATACGGCTTCATGGCGTTCTCCAGGGCCTTTCTGAAGTCTTGAAGGCACACTTCAGTGCAAGCTGGAGCCGACAGCTTCCCGGCACGAATCAGGACGCAGAGTTCATCCAGCATGTTACGCAAGGCGTCTTCATCTATCACAAGAGTGTCGATGAGTGTTTTAGATTAAACTCTATTGATCCTCAAACAACAGCACCATTTCTGAAAGCCTCAATGAATACACAAGACTGGACACTCACCATGTTTGTTGTCTCTCTTCCATTGGGTCACCCAAAAACCTCTTATTTTCACATCTTTGAAGATCAGCGCACTCTAAAGACAGCATCATATTTGGATGATTGCAAAGTACACCACATTATAGGAACATGACTATAGAAATCTTCCACTATAATTATACAGTTCAGATATCAAGGTTGATCCAGTGCAGACAGTTAAACTCACCACTGGAACAGTGACTGGCTGTTTGGCCATCCCACCGTAGGTCACCATGCTGCCTCCACTTCTGAGGAACACAGACACCTTGTTCATTCATTTACAGGCCTCATACACAGAGCTCATCAAGGGCCCTAACTGATCAAATCAAAGTTTGTAATGTTGTTCTGCTGGCTGGTTTGGTTCATGCTTCAGAACAGAGGTTGATGTGAAGGCCCCTCTCCAACTAGGGATGAAACGGTTACCAGTTTTCACGATAAACCAGGGTCAAATATTATCACATTTTAATTATCATTAAAACCATATTTACCATGATTGAAAAAATGCACGCTAAATACTGCCCAGCACTAAGCAAAGTTAGCAACAGTCTTACGCAGACAAGCATGCAACTTTGGTTTAGATTTTTGTGAAAACATTGTTTAAGACAGAGGACCAAGAGAGTGAATTTGCATTTTCTTTCAGTCCATCTGCCTTTTGGACTGACTTTTTACACAGTGTTGTAAATTTTAACTGATTGATGAAAAATGTGGTAATGTGGAATGTCCAAACAGTTCAAATAATAAGGTCTTTAGACTGGATAAAGTACCTGAAATCATTTATAATTTTGATCATTTTTGATTGTGATTTATTTAAATAAACGGTTTAAATGCTGAAATGTGAGGTTTATTATTTTCTAAAACTTTTTGTCAAATGTTAATATTATTACACAAAGTTCATAGTGTTGGTTTAAAATGTAAAACTTGTTGATATGATTTAAATGTGTATGTATATCAGTACTTTTTGAACATTTCCAGCACATTTTAACAACACCATGATAATGCAGCCAACCACAATAATTGTGGTCATGATAATCATGATAAAAAAAATACTTAATATTAGAACAAAATATTCAAGGGTCTCATATTATATTGAAGAAGATATTTCCTCTAGTATTTCTGCTGTAATCATGACAAAGCTATGTGTTTTCATTTTTACAGTAACTGGAATTGTTATTATATTTAATTAAATACATTTTGAGACAGAAGATTAAAGAACTGTATGTTTTTAATTTAAAATGTTAGTTACTGAGGGGAAATGATCCATGATTTAATCTTGATTTTAAATGTCTTATTATTTGAAGTTACATTTTTAATATAATATAATATAAAATATAATACAATTTTCTTTTGACCCTTGGAAGTTTGCTGAGGCCCCTAGTGGGCCCCTCAGAACCAATGCTTTAGAATTGTTTACACTATATATTTTTTACATTTTCATTTCTCTGTTTCAGTAATGTAGCCACTTACTGTAAATGACGTAACAGCTCTGTGGCGCTCTTTCCTCCAACTCCATTCAGAGCTAGCTTAGGCCGAGGACACGACTGTTAAAACACCGAACACCATCAAAATACACAATCTTTCTCAAGCTACAGAATGTTTTTATATGTTGCTTTTATAACACACTTATAGACAAAGCAAATATGCCTGTAGGACTAGAACGTTTCAGACACATAGAGACTGACCTTGAAAAGCTCCTTCATTTCTGGTCGTCTTAGCGTCTCGTCTGTGATGACGTGTGTGGCTCCCAGTGCTGTCAGTCTGTCAGAGAGCTGCTGCAGGTCAGGCCTAGAATGACAAACTAGCTGCTTCACACAATAACTAAATCAACACAAAGTTTCTGCACTTTTCATCTTAAAGAGCTGTTTTGCAGCCGATACGGGACACTTATATTAAGTCCTTCATTAAACAGCGCAGACCCAAATTTGAGAAGACTTTTTAACTGGGACATGGAGGATGAAGGTCAAGTTCACCCTCAGAGCATCTCCATGTATTCCAGTGACAATGCTTCTTTGTGTTCTTCATTATAGACATCCCAGATTTTAGAAAGGCAACATGAACAGTATTTTAATACTATACCAAAATAGCTATTTGTCTATTGATTAACATTAACCAAACGTTTGCATAAACTAGGCGACATCAACAAAAAGGAAAGTCAGTTCAGAGGCAAAGCAAATTTGTTGAAAGTAACATCATAATGACAAAAAAAACTGCACTGATAAATTATCCACCATAAAACCATGCAAGTGAATTAAGAAAATAAATAGCATCAAATTTTGATTTCATGATGAGTTTAAAGGAATTTCACTGAAGGAAGCTTTATTATGGAATATGGACTGGTATTTTGGTCAAAAGTGACGCAGGGTTTCTCTTCACGAGACATCAGTTGATGTTTTTATCAGCTGTTTGGACTCTCATTCTGACGGCACCCATTCACTGCAGAGTATCCATTGGCTTTTCCAAAATAAAAAACAAACTCATCTACATCTTGGATGACCTGAGGATGAGCAAATTTTCATTTTGGGTGAACCATTCCCTGAAAGTCATTTTTACCTGTCTCTGACGACATTGATGGTTTGAATGCCCTTAGCAGCAGCAATCTGGATAACAGCCTGTCCGACACCGCTGTTAGCTGCGTTCTGGATGACTGTGTCTCCTAAAATATAGAGTTAAGTAAAGACCTCTGTTGAAAGCTTTCCTGTAGCTCAAATGGTAGAGCATGGCGCTAACAACGCCAAGATCATGTGTTCGATTCCCAGGGAAAGCAAGAGCTGATAAAATGTAAAACTGTAACTTGAATGCAATGTAAGTCGCTTTGGATAAAAGCGTCTGCTAAATGCATAAATGTAAATGTAAATGAATGATGAGTGGTTTGGATAGAGTAAAGCGCTGCTAACCTGGTTGGAGCTCCTCAAAGTCTGTGAGCATCCTAAAAGCTGTACAGGGATTGACTCCCAAAGTGGCAGCAGACAGTACAGGAATGTCTTTAGGCAAAGTCACCAGATCATCAGCCTTCAAAACAGCTGCTGTTCTCCACGTTCCTGTGCAGATCAATGCAGGGGTGTTATAGCTTAAGAACTACTGATGATCACATTGACCACATCAGGCTTATGAATGTCAACTGAAGGATCACCTGTGCCGGCATCTCTTGGAATCACCCAGTCGCCCACCTTGAGTGTCTTCACCTTGTCACCCACCTCCATGACCTGGCCCACCCCCTCATTGCCCCCCACTGCTGGAAGCTCAGGCAGGATGGCATATGTGCCTGTGTAATGACCGTGGGTGAATATACAAAATCATAAGTGAAGGATATTTGCATTCAAGTCAAAGTTTTCTGGTTTAACGGAAAGAAATATAATACTTTCCACTCAATTCTCATTATGCAATGCAAAAACATTTAATTCTCATTATTGTATGTTATTTAAAAGATTATATATACTTTTTTTTTTTTATATATATATAAATTAAATGCTGAAATTAACTAAAAAACAACAACAGCATTAATCTAGATGTTTTCTTAAATACAGCACTACATAAATAAAAAGTAAGTAAACAAATAAAATCGCTTTAAGAATGATGGGAATTATAAAAACAACACATTAATCATCCAGACCAGACCATCCAGCGAGAACTTGGGGGGAAATGTTGTTGAAATAATATCACAATGCATAAATATCAAAACAGCCTTTACTTTCTTTAAACAAAATATAATTTCACATTTTTTCAGTTGATTTTGGGGAGAAATTTGACACAATAACCTGTGCTTACTGTCAATGGCTTGCATTTGTCCACTAAGGGTCATTGCTTAGGTAATGCAGTATTTATTCACTTTATGAACTGCTTTGCTCTTGCCTTGAATCATATTTAAATCAGAGGGGTTGATGGGAGCCGCCAGCATTCTCACCACAACACTTTCAGATCCCATCTGAGGCAGAACCGATGACTGCAACCTGCCAACCGTGCAGAAAACGCTGTTAACTGGATAAAACTGACAACATGTTATTATCTCTGGTTATGATATGCTTACTGGACGACTTGTGAGGGCTCGCCGTGGTTTCTGTACGAAAGCGCAGTGCTGTCTTTGACTGCAGACACAGAGGAGTTGTTTTTAAGGACAGCTTCATCTCTGACAGAACCGAGACGTGCCCGTATTAAAAGAGATGTGACTCGCGATAGTTTCATTTTAAAGTTGTGATATGTCCGATATCAAAATATCATAGTCTTACAACGTTTAAATAAGCACAAGAGAGCATAAGTCCATGTTTACTATCAAGTAAGTGGCCATGTTGCTACCGTAAAGCCTATAGTAGAGGCGAAGATGATGCTAATGAATATTAATTAGCAACGGTTCCGACATCGCGCACGTCATGGACTGTCCAATCATAACCCACGCAAAAAAAAAAAAAATCATAACTTTTTTTAGTAACCTAAAATTCGTTCATTGGCCAGACTGACCAGCGCCCACTCACCAACGCCTGTCTTTTAGCCAATCAGGTAAGCCTACCGGGCGGAACGTCACATTGCGTAATTAATATTCATGAGGTGACGCTGCGCTAGACTTGAATTCGTAAATCTACCATCAAGTTGGCAATATACGCGCACTATTATATTTTTTTCTAGTTAAAAAACTACTGCTTGCTCGCAGGTCTCCGAGAAAGGCTGATACAAGTTAGGAAAATCTGAATAAATGTAGCTGTTAAATCAGAATAAATGTAGCTTATTATAGAGATTGTAGATACTAACAGAAACTAATTATGTTTACTTCTATAACTTTAAAAGATTATGAATTTTCATGGCAGTTTTAGGGCTGGAAATATACCCATAAATAAAATATTGATAAAAGTCATCACAGCTGGTCTTTTTTCTTATATCACACTAAATTTATTAGATGACAAAACCATTGAAAACTTCACATTACATTCAAACGTTCAAGAAGTGATTCCCAAGTTCAACAGGATAGTCAAAAACAGCATCTAAATGGTGCAAAACTTCGTATGATTCCTTCTTTATTAAACAGAACAAAAACATGAACTTAAATATTATTGCATAAAGGAATGGATTAGATTTCGGCAATGTTTCCAGTTTATGTAAGAGACAACCACACCGTTCTAGATAGGATATACATTCCTGTTTGAGCCACACATCTCAAAAATGGTATGAAACTATAATACAATAATAATAAATTAATACAATTCATGTCTTCCTCACACTCCTTGAGTAATCTGACATAACCTACTCCCTGAGTTCAGTCATGATTCAACACTGAAGTGAAAGGCATTTATAGGTCAAATAGCGACTGAAAAATAAAGCATAAATCTGTAAAATGATGCAGAGCGCAGTGCAGACTTCAGCACAGACAGAGAGAAATCACAAATCAGTGCAATAAAACACAAACACACAAATCAATTCATCGATATCAGCTGATTCGTGGCACATGATGGTTGAGGTATTTTAAGAAATAATTCTGAGATACTTGAGCTAGGAGCCTGAGTCTCTTTACATTGTGGAGAAGATGCAGAACACGTTGCTATAAATAAATACTATGCGTAAAGGCTAATAAAAGGTTTACATAAACAGTATGTATATATATATTAAATATGTCTTAAAGTCTTTCAGCTCTCCTGTAAAATGGGAGTAAAAGGCTGTTAAATACATTCCAAACAATACAGGCAGCTAGAGAAAGGAGCCCAGGTCTTCACCATGGACGTAGGAATGGGCAACATTTGTTCAAAAGAATAACTTATTTCTCTCTATCTTGCTCCAAGAAAACCCCTGAGACCAATCGTCAAAGACAAATAACAAAATATATTGCTAGCAGACACAGATCAGCAGCATTTAAGACAAGATTGCAAATACCAAGCCGAGATTTCTGTAGACTGAAGTTTAGAGATAAAAGTGTGATTGATTATTTACTTTCATGTCTAACAGAGTGAGTTATTGTTTGATGATAACCACAGATCAGTAATGACAGATCTGGACACGTGTAAAAGGAGCCGCTGGTTGAGAGAGCCAGGTCAGCGGTTTAACATTCATTTGGTCCCTGGTGATCAGTCTATCGCCGAATCCCCAACTCAAACCCACCCCAAAACATTTTCATAAAAGCATCAAGAAATACAAGAAACATTCAAATGCATCAATCAGTCAATAATCTGTAAGAATAAGACCTTTGTTTTGAGTATATTCATATGGCAACTCTAGACGAGCTGAGTAGAGAAAAAACTTTAAAACATCACTAGGGGTTTTTACACGATGCCGTTTTCAACTAAAAATGGAAAACATTTTATGCGTTTCAGCTGTTCATTAAAACGGGGACTGAAAATACAAACGTATATAGCAAATTTTTGAAAACGATACCATTATTGTCTCTGTGTAAACTACAAAAATGTGAATTTGCAATGCGAATTTTATAAAGAGTTTGATCTGTAGGCATGCGTGAGTATGTAAGAATGCGTATGTGTGCAGGTGCATAGTGTTTCTTTACAAAGAGACATCGCCAACTACTGGCCTGGCATGTATAATACAGCATGTTCAGTCTTTTACATGGATTAGTGTAAACAGGGATCATTTTGATAATGTTTGTATTCAAAACGTAAACAAACACAACCAAAAACTTTTCCATTTTTAGTACATCGTTGTCGTGTAAACGTCCCCTTAATGAGATATGAGATACTACTTCTGTACACCAAACACTGTACTGAAATTCCTGAGAGCAGCTCTATTCCTGAGTGTTAAACCAGTAAAAAAGTGACATCTTCTCATCTGTTGCTTTTATAGACCTGAGGGAGTTCCAACAGCAGCATTAGTGTTTGTCTTTCCAGTATAGTGATATGATTGGTTTTCAAGCGTCGTCCCAGCGGTCTCTGCTGTCTCAGTCGGTGCTCCCGGTGGGTGGTGGAGAATGACTGTGCTCTGCTTTCTCTTCTTTGACACCGCTAGACTTTCCCTGAGACCCCTGAGATGGCTGCTGGGCTTTGGCGGGGCAGTTGGCGACCATGTGCACGACACTTTGGCAGAAATGGCATCTTTTGGGTTGGGGAGGCAACTTGCACTCTTTGGCATGGTGGTCCAGACCGCCACAATTATAACACCTGCGGGACAATTATAATAAGAATTTTCCTTAAATGAATAAGACAATCACCATTATAAACAAACTTGCTTAAGTGTCTTACAGCAGGGTTTAACTCAAATCCTGTTCAAATCCAGGATGGGATTTATGGAACCTGACTTTTAGAATAGTTTTGGGAATATAGAATAGTGATGAAGTGTTTTTACATGTACCACAAAATGCTGAACTATCAAAAATCAGGTCATTCTAAAAATTCATTTATGTGAGATTTAATAAGGTTTGTTTCCTGTATAAACAGTTTTGTAACTGGCATGTGCACATCAAATAGACTCACAGAATGAATAAAAAAAGGATTCATTTGCCAACAAAAATTGGGTAATGGCAAACTCTCTCTCTCTCTCACACACACACACACACACACACACACACGAGTTTGCATATGTGTTTTTTGAGATTCATGTTTGATACTTCAAGCTTTTATGGCTCATATAGTATGATATAGCAGAAAATGAAGCTTATATTTCAGGTGGAAAAACAGCTCAATTTTATTCAGAGGCAAAATATGCAATTTGGTGCAGCTGCTGATGTTTCTATGGAGAAAAATAAGATGCCATTCTTGTAATGTAAATCAGTAAGAACTTTATAACAGTAAAACTAAGACTTCTTATATAAAATGCATATATCTATCACCCAGTAATGTCTTAGTAAGATGATATTTATATGACTCGTTTTATGATCAAAGTTTTATGCAATACAATGATGACTGAGAGATGAACAAATACATTTTCCTCAAAAGCCTGATGATCATATTTGAGACTCACATTTGAATATGATTGTTCTAAAAATGATGTATGGATAATCAAGTAAGTCCAGATGGTTCATCTTGAAATATTACTAACAATATCAAAGTTATACTTATGCTTACTTTATAAAAATCAATAGATTTCACAGCAAAAAAGACACGTGAAGCACTAGCTGAAGGTGGACGTTTGTACAATTATAATAAAAGATCTTTTACTTGATAAAAAGTCTAAACTATCAATCAGACAACAGAAAGCATGTAGTATAATGTGTGCAAAATGTTTTTTCAGCAAAGATTTGATCAGGTCTCAGAAATTTGTGTATCAAATAGGATATGTAGGCTTTATAGGGTTAATGTTTTGCCAAACAGTGTGAGCAAATATTCCAATTAAAATATATATATATTTTTTTTTTTATCTAACCAAGTGTATTTTGAAACATGTTTTCCTGAATGTCCTTCATGCCCAGGCTGTCAGAGTTGACAGTTATTTAGAGGAGGGTCATGTGTGGAGCTCTCGGTGACATATGGGTGCCTGGTATGAGGCAGTCACTGCTGCATTGATGTCCACTCAGCTGAGGTCATGTGGGTGACCGCAGGGCACAGGGGACTTTTGGGGGACACTAGAGTGGCTTCTGGAGGTTTATAGGCACTGACCCGAGCAAGCGTGCAGAAGGCAATGACGGCCTTTGTTTGAAAAAAGCTGCAGCAGCAACCTATGAACTATGACCTCTTGCCGTCCTAACCCCCAAACACCCCACCCAGTCCCTAAACACATGCAGTTTCCATGGCAATCCTGACCCCTGACCTCTCTCGGGCACCTTCATCTGGTATCAATTAAATAAACTGCAGCGTTTTCTCCTCCACATCCTGAAGTCAAGCATTCTGCTCTCCCTTGTGACAAAGAGTGTGTTTAATAGAACTGAATGTGCACTTGTAGTGTTCTTCAAATCTTAAGTGTTTTTTAAACTGTACTTGCAGAAAACATTAAAGAAATAAAAGGACACTTAAGTGTACTTAAAATTAGACATTTTCTTATTCCTTAACTCACTTAAGTACACTTTTTAAAAGTGCACTTTGTAATAATGTCAAATTAAAAGTTTTACTTTATCTACATTTTAAATCATTATGTTTTAATAATATTTTGTCATGCTTTAAAGAAGTACACTTATTTTGATGTGTTGATTAACATACTAAAGCACATGTAAAATACATCATTAAAATTTCAATGGTAGTGAATTATTTGATGTTATATTTAAAATGAATATATTTTAAATGTGCTGAAATGCCACTTCATCATTATAAATGTGTAATTACTAGTTATTGCATGTAATATAAATTTCAACTATAATATATTATTTAATTTTATATAACATGCTATTAAGTGTCTGAAAACATCACATTCTTTCTTAAGCACATTCTTTTAAAGTATATCATTTTAAAGTATATAACTTTTTAAAAGATTGCACTTCTTTTTCACAAAGGCTGCTTCAGTAAAACAATGAAGCTCAATGCAGAGAGTCCATTCAAATGAATGAATGACCACGATGGACAGATGTGGTTTTCTTAAAGGAGCAACATGCTCCAGGGATGTATCGAACACAAGCCTCGCAAGACCCTTTGAGGATACAACGATCTGATACTGTCAACACCGTGTCTTTCACAGTAATCAGAACGGACTGACCGATGGCCCAAATGATCCGCCTCTAACTTCCAATCGCACTGAGAGCTGAGAACGCAAAAAATGGCATGAAATAAACTCCTCGCTCTATGTATGCAAACAGAACTTTCTTTAATCAAATGTACCATAATTCTGGCATAAGGTTTAACTTTTTACAAATCAAATCTAAAACTGCATCCTTGGAGTTAATATTTAAAGTGGCTTTTGGATGTAAATACTTCGTAAACAACAGCCTCAGGATTGGGGGATATCCATCAGGTATAAATGCATCAGTGACCAGGCGTTTTAAACAGTTATTGATCCGGGTCACATCGACAGCCTAACCCAGGCCAGAGGAGGGGGAAGGGAGGATGTGGTGAAAGGGGTGAGGTGAACAAACCACATTTTTGGAGAGATCAGAGTGAGGGTTTCAAGCTCTCCCTGTGGACTGATAAAACATACACCCTATAGCGCTACACAACTGCTGAAGAAAGACCCATGCACTGTAAAAAGTGCTAAAAGGTAATTGTTACCTAAAGGATTACATATTGTCTACCTGTAATATAAAATAAAATGACTTTTGTTGGTGGAACTTAATGTAATCAGATTATTCCAGTGATATTAAATCATAATTCTGAATCCATTTAATTTAGATATTTAATATTAACAGTGCTGTAAATGCCACAATGAATGACTTGTTGTATTAGACATATTGTATTTTATTAGAAATGTTGTATTAGACAACTAGTCTTAAATAAATTGCATTCTGCCACCTCAAGCTAAATAAATGAATGCTAAATTACACTGGAATAGAACCATGCCTACTGAAAAAAGATCAGTTTCACAGTTTCAATTGGACATTGCAAGCCTTACACTCAACGTCATTAAACTACAAGGTGCTTCTTAGTCATTTAGGTGTTACACTCTCAGACAAAAATGTACAAAAGCTGTCACTGGGGTGCTACCAATTAAAAATATGTACCATTTTGGTAATAATATGTACACTTTAGGAAATAATATGCAGCCTTTAGGGGGATGGTACAAAGTGTACCTTTAAAAAGCTACAGTGACATTTATATTAAATATTTGAAGTTGAGAATTTAGTTTTACAATTAAAGATTCCATGTCAAAATAAGACAAAATAGGACATTTAGTTGCTTCTATGATTTGACATGAATATGACATGGAACAGGGTTGACCAGCCAAACAAGGCATTATAAAAGAATAGTTCCGGTCCTTGATTCTGATTGGTTGAGCTGTTACTCTACAATTACTCTCCGCTTCGAGTCTTGCCTAACAACACCCCTTAGCTGTTATAAATTCACTGTAAACCATGGCTTCTTGGGGCTTATTGCTTTAGTTTAATGGCACAAGACCTACAATAAAGCTGCTGGGTTTTTGTTGATAAGTTAAGAAAGACCCTTGAGTCTTAGTAATGAATGAAACCAGCCTTTTGCCAAATGCCCCAGTTCTAAATTATATATTTAAAATCACCATATTACTAAAATAAAGCTTTTTAATTGGCATTGATAGGTTCAATGAAGAAACTTTACCATCCATGGAACCTTTCCATTGTACAAATGGTTCTTCCTAGTGGAAAAGGGTCCTTCAGATTATTAAAATGTTCTTCTCTGATCACTGAAAGGTTCACTGGGGAACCCAAAATGGTTCATAAGACATCACTGCGAAAACGAAGGCCGTTTCTCAAACGGAAGGCTACATCCTCTGGAGGTCGCATTTGTAGGCTGCATACGACATCAAGCCTGGTTTATTTCAGTTAACTGAGCATTACATTTGCGAGTCAAAAGCATATTACAACAAGTTACACTTAACTAAGAATAATGGTCAAATTTATAACTGTTAATATTCTAAAATAAGATCTTCTTTATGACATATGCAGCCTACAAATGCGACCTCTGGAGGATGCAGCCTTCCGTTTAAGAAACGGCCAAAGAGTGTATAGCTCTGAGATGACTCACCTGTCTCCTTTGGCCCGGCGTTTCTGGACACTCTTGCCTTTGGGTCTCCTCTCACTGCCCAGACAGTGAGCTCCTCCAGGACCCGTCACCCGCAGAGACTCAAGACCCTTGGAGGACTTCTTGAATGTGAATTCAACAGTCTCACCCTCCTTCAGACTACGGAAACCCTCCATGTGCAGTTTACTCTGAGAGAGGCAGACAAGGACATTGTCACTAAGGTCACTAGACCAAATCCACATTCATACAGGAACACAATTAGTTACATGCACAAAGCAAGAAATTGCTGTTAGGTTTGAAATACAAAACATCTGGAATCATCAGTATTTGTGTTACTGTGGAACACTATTCAAGTAAAAAGGTCCCAGAGGATCACAGCTTTAAAGGAACAGAAGAACTGGAGTCGTGTGGATTATTGTGATGTTTTTATCAGCTGTTTGGACTCTCATTCTGACGGCACCCATTCACTGCTGAGGATTCATTGGTGAGCAAGTGATGTAACGCTACATTTCTCCAAATCTTTTCCCATGAAGAAACAAACTCATCTAAATCTCGGATGGCCTGAGGAAGAGTGAATTTCAATTTCCAGAAAATGTTCTTTTTTGGGTGAACTATTCCTTTAACTAGCTGAGTATGTGGTGATGTATGTTCTTTTGGGATATGAAAGAGAAAGCGAGTGATTTATGTGTGAAAAACCCAGGCCTTACCATCCCCCGACCCAGGTTACAGCATTCCTGATTCACACACACACACACATCCCCCACATCACACACAGGTCTCTTAAACCCCCTCACTGACCACTGGGAAGATGCTGTGGGGTCCAGAAAAATTCTTCACATGGTTGCTTGGCTTTAGTGTATCCTGAGGGTGAACATTTTCCCTGTGAAGAATTAGTTCCCATTGCAGAGTGTAAATGAGCACCTGAACTAATTATTTGAAGGAATAGCTCACCCATCATTTACTCACACTCATGCCATTCCAAACCCAAATGCCTTTCTCTTTTCCATGGACAATAAAACAAGGAATTCTTAAAGTCAGCATGAAATTAAAATCTTATCTGATCATTAACTGTTTACTAAATGCATGTTATTGTTCTTATTGGTATCGATTCATCCATGCATGGTTTTTTATTTTTTGACCTTGTAATTTTTTATCAAAAAGTGACAACACTTCATAACTTGCATTCAGATATGCCTCTATTTTTTTGAATTCATCGCTCAGATCTCAAAGTAACAACTGAAGCTTAAACCCAGTTCCCTCCTTTTTCGAATTTCCATTGCACTTGGATGTATGTCACAATATAGACCAGACCTGTCTCTATTTCCGTTTAACCGTGACTTTTTATGACTCATGGAAGTGCAGCTTTCTGGTTTCAAAATAAAAATGGCATTCTCAGAGCTCAAACAGTAGAGCATGCTGCTAGCAACTCCAAGGTCATGGGTTTGATTCCGTGGAAATGCATGAACTCCTTAAATGTATAACTTGAATGCAATGTAAGTCACTTTGGATAGAAATGTCTGCTAAATGCATAAATATGAAAAGGATGCAAAAATACATTAAAAAGTATACCATTAGTTAATGAGAAAGATTCAGATCAGATTCACAAAACTGGTCTGAATGATTTGTTCACAAAATCGAGTTCAGTTCATCACACAAAGTTATCATGTGGCTTGGGAAGATTTGCATGGACACTTATGTTCTTTTTGAAGTTTGAAAGCCTCAGTCCCTATTTATTGTCACAGCATGCATGGAATAGGGTGACCAGCATCCTCAGATAATTCACCTTTTATGTTCAACGAAAGAAAGATAATCATATGTTTGGAACAAGATGAGTTGGGTAAATGACAATTTCATTTCATGGTGAACTATTCCTTTTACGGAAAGCCTTTTACAGGCCATACTCACAGACAACTAATGCTACACTGTACTTTACAGTATCCTATTCATCTGCCACCAAACGATGGCAGTGATGTGATGTCGTGCAGCAAAAGCATTGCAGACCTGATTAAAAAAATGTAAATGTGGGCTTTTTACATTTGGATAAAAGCATCTGCATAAATGTTGATGAACACAATGAGTGGATGTAGAGATTATAGAAATTATATTTTGCATACGACCATTGAGATTTTAAGCACTGTTTCCATGCCCGTGAACTGCATTTTTATCTCCCTCCTCCAATTGTAAGTAGCCTACAGTTATGCAAACATGACATTTTCTTTACTGTAATGCAGAAAATATGATGTACATCTGTATTAGGTGTTATGAGTAATATTTAACTGATGCCGTATATCAGTTAGAGTTTATACAGCACAGCTTATTGTCAACAATCTGCTGAAAACTGAGAATGAAGGAGATTAATTCTGTTTTATTATTCCACTGCTCCTGGATGTTTTATTTAGGATTTTAAGAAATAAGACCAATGTATCAAACACACTGTCGGTGGATCATCAGGTTTGGGTTTGGCCTTAGAGGACTAGTATTACAGATCTTGATGTAAAAGGCCCCGCTGGAGCCGAAGAGGATCTGTAGTTGTGTATGTTTTGTGGAAACATCATTGTTTACAACTATGTTGTGGCAGATGCAGTGTTCGCTTTCAAGTACTTCCATTGTGTGTCGGTCAAAGTGACCGTTAACCTATTTCCCTATAGACACGTGTGACCCCCCCCCCAACCCCCAACTTCCCTTCCTCCCACTGACGTCCCCCTGATGCTCCGAGGCATCTTTTAAAGCTCTCCCTACAGTAAAAACCCTATGAAGTGAGCATGTTCACAGGATCCGTACTGTATGGACATGCATGATCCATTCCTAACAGTCACAGGTGATGGAGAAATCACAAGCAAGCAGGTTGTGACATAATAGGAAGCAAAAGTCCACAAAGAAAGAAAGGATCTGTCACGCTCTCTTTCTTTTGTCTGCTCTCACAAAGAGCAGTGGAGTTAATGTTGTGTAGCTGAGGCCCGCTGTCACAACCGAACGTGTGTGCAGCACGTGGATCATCAATGAATGTGGCGATGGACTGATATATCGGCCTGTACAATATCTGACCATTTTGAGAGAACTGATCACTCCCCATTGGATCGGTTCCTTTGGGGAAGTCGTGGCCTAATGGTTAGAGAGTCGGACTCGTAATCCAAAGGTCGTGGGTTCGAGTCTCGGGCCGGCAGGGATTGTAGGTGGAGGGAGTGAATGTACAGCGCTCTCTCCATCCTCAATACCACGACTGAGGTGAGACCCTTGAGCAAGGCACCAAACCCCCAACTGCTCCACGGGCGCCGCAGCATAAATGGCTGCTGTGTGTGTGCACTTTGGATGGGTTAAATGCAGAGCACGAATTCCGAGTATGGGTCACCATACTTGGCCGTATATCACTTTCACTTTCACTTAACTTTTCAATGTAAATTGGATATTTTGAGTTTTTAATTGAGTTTAGTAATAATGTGTTAAATAAATGTTCATTTAACCTCAATTATGCATATACATAATTAAGTTGTATTCCAATAATAATGGTATTATATCAGACACCTTGCATTGGCTTTGGCTACTGAAAACCCCAATCAACCATTTACAACTCTTTAGTTTACTCACTGATAGACCAACAACAACACAGAAAATGTACTACATGCCCAGTACTACTCTACTCTACTGTTTAAGAGAACACTGGGACTGTGCTGTGTTAAATGTGCCAAATTATAGTAAATGAAGTTGCAAATTTATGGGCTGTAGTAGGTTTCTGAGACACAAATGGCCACCTCAACAAAAACCAGCTCCTAAATGCTGCTTCAATAGCAATGGCTAATGACTTTATGGCAGGACACAAGATTAAAGGCATCTTCCTTGAAGGTGCAGTTGCTGACAGGCCAAACTATTGTTTTAAGACATGACACTTACATGGGAATTGAGAGATAAAGGGGAGAACTAACCACACCAGAGTGGACCAATGCAACTACTGCAGAAGTTCAAACACTTTGTCTGGGAAGTGATGCTGTTTGACTATAGTGTTTGGACATTCATGAAAGATTGTTTCAGCCATTTAAGAGCTAACTAAGCAATTTTTGCTTTCAGATGTTGGTTTCCCAAATGGGAAAGAGGTCAATGCAAATTAGAGTTGGAATAATGTGCTGCAGGGATGACGTATTTTTGTCATCAAAAACCCAAAACAAGTCAGCACTTCCAGTTCCATCATCCTCAAGTCCATTGTTTTTTTAATAGGTTTTTGATAAAATGCCTGAAATTAGATCTGTGTACATCAGTATTTCTGCAGGCAAATTTATGACTTTTTAAAGACCAAATTGAAGGAATAAACTGAAATACATCAAAATGTTTTCTAAATGTCTAGAGAGAGCACAATCAGTTGTTTTATAAACACTTAAAAAATTGAAAATACAACTTACTACGGATCACAATTAGTTTCTAATTCATTTTACAAATAAGTAAATAAAATAACGTTTGATTAGCTCTGCTGCAAACCACTAGAATATGGACATAACATTTACTGCAAAAAAAATGATCACACCGCAAAAAAAATAAAAATAGCTAACTATTCTTCCTCTGTATATTTGTCTCTTTTTCCAATGCAAATGTCTAAAGATTCTTAAACCGATATACATTTACTTGGGAAGCTAAATGACATAAGTCTTGTTTTTCTATAAAACTGATCAATATGAAGTTTATGATTAAAAAGAACAACTTAATTCAAGGGGGAAATAAGTTTCCATACCCCATTTACAGATATTTGTTCTTTTTTATAATTTTTTATTAATTTAAGATTTGCTGCTCTGATTTAAGACATATTTAATGCCTTCATTTGTGGAAGTGTGAATTAAAACTTTTTAAGACCTTTTTAAAACCTGCAGAAACCCTCAAGCTCGAGATATTGTCATGTTTTCTATCAGTTTTTATAACATCTAACAGCTAAATAGGACTACAGCCTCATTGTGTTTATAATCTAGCTATTTAGGTTGTGTTGATTTGTTAACATTATCTTAATGAACAAAGTGTTTTTTGTGTAAGAATCTTTTGTTTGTCACAGAGCTTGTTTTCTGCAATAATCCAAAAGTCAAAAGCCTGATTTGACTTGATTGACATGTTTCTCAACACTACACATACCTGATGGACAAACACGTCGACTGGAGATTCTAAAGGCACACCATCTCTTGTGCTCATGGACAGGAATCCGAACCCCATCCGAACATTGAACCACTTGCACACACCCACGCCGTGGTACGACTGAGGGTCCTCCTCCTCTGTTTTCATACAGCCTCCTGCAAAACCATTCACATTTACCATCTGAAAATATATGCATGCAGAGAAAATATGTATTCAAAGGTGGAATGTAAAAATTCGAATGTAACAGAAACATGGGCCAACATTCGAAACTTGCATTATAAAATAATTGCCGCCAAAATGACAGACCTAACCAACAGTGGTTGATTTAAATTATTTACACAGTAAATCTGCGCCATTCAAACGGTCACTTTAACTTTATTTCAATGTTTTAAATAGAACAAATATCTGGTTAGTCGTCTCTTGTACTTTTGTAGCAAATAACTAAAAATAAAAGTTTTTAAAACACATTTGGGCATGTTACAATTAACGCGTTTTAGACTATTGTATCTTGAAAAGCAGTGTAGAATTTACCACTCTTTCCATGTATTTTGCAGTATTATTTATTACGATTTTTTTAATTAATAAAAAGAGGCAACGAATTAAATTCACCAAAACGTAACATAGTTACGAAATGTCTTGATATTGTGTTGATACAACAATTGAAACTATTTAATGTATTATGTTTTTAAAAATACAATATATAAAATTGTAATATTCGTTTAAATAAATATCAGAACATGGCTTCGTATAGCACAAAGCTGGCAATAATTAATAGGCTTATATAGGCTAATTAAAAAAAAAAAAATTAAACATGCCCTCTTGTCTCAATGAACCCGTGCTGGTTCTTTAGGTGCAAAATGATGAAGACTTGTCCAGATCCGGTCAGAACACTCTCGTACTTTGATAGTCCTGCTGTAAATCTGAACCCATGTTGAGCTGAATGAAATCCCTTCCCTTCTGCGACCAGCGCGGGCCTAAAACCTTCCTCAAGTCTCATGAAAACACTCTCACAACAGAGTCTTCAGAAGAACGCGAGTAAAACAAAGAGGATCTCCACGATACCTCACTTACACGCGTACATGAGGGAAAACACACGGAGAAGAAGAAACCTGAAGACAATGCGTGGACCCGGGGCCCCAACCCCCGCGTCCCCTAAACAAGCAACACCTTGAGTGGGCTACCTTCATGAAGAGGACCAGAACTTCCAAAAACAAATGGCATAGCCTACCCTCTGCCATGGGTTCCTCTCTTCGCCTCCTCTATGCGTTTCTCCTGATGTTCAGTGTGGGATGTTAGCGTTAAATCTCGGTTCTCCAGGTGTTCTCTCGGTGTTTGGGTGGCTGCTCTGAACTGATGATGCTTCTCTTGCTCTCTCTCCCTGTTTCGGTCAAGTCCACGTGATTCCCAATCAGTCTCCCCTCCAGGAGGCCAAAACAATTCCTCAATGGATGCCCCCTTTGTCCAAAACAAGCCAATCACACATAGAGACCACCGCGCAAACGCCCGGCCCCCAAAACTCCTCCACACATAGGTGACTAACCCCACATTAGATGTTTGTTTGATGCGAACATCTGACACTAAAGTTAAACCTGCACGATCAAATTTTGCATTATCATTTAATTAAGTGGTTCTCAGCAAGCGCTGGTCATTGATGTGTTGAATTCTGATTCATTCTTAACCATTTTGTTTTAATGACAAGATTTTTTTTAGATGTTTCTAAATGAAATGGTCTCAAGTTATGCTCAAAAGGAGAGTGAACACGCCATTCTGCTCAAATATGTGTTTGGGGTTTGTGTTCTGATCATATTGACCATTAGAAATATGTTTGACAGACTGAATGCAGCTTCAGAGCGTAAACTATAATACAGTCAGAAGAACGGACTCATGTTAACTGTACAGTAATTCAGATCAGATGTATAACTCTTCCGAGAGTTAAGCATTCATATTCATGCTGCAGCTTTAATATGTTTCAATTCTAAGCTATTCGTAAATAGGCTATTATCATTCGCTATTTTTGTTTGAAATAAATTGGAGAATTCCGGCCAAACCAATTACAGTGTAATAAACAATAAATCAAATTGTTGTTTAACGTATAGTTTTTCTTGCAGAATAAACAAAAAAACAATGTTTTCTGTAATTCACCGACTTTATTTATTCAACATTATTTAATTTTACACATCCATTATTATAAACAATAAATCTGTGATCAGGAAAAATGTAATCGATCTTTTGATTTGATTCAGATGATAGGCTACAAAAATAAATGATATTTAGCTCTTTATTCGACATTATTACCGTTTATTATTATTATTATTATATACAGTTTTATATACTACATTTATAGGCCGTTTTATTATTATTATTATTACAGTTTAGGTAATTATTATTATAGCATACGAAACTAAAAATAAATGTAGCCTAATTTGTGCAATAAGTTTTCATTACCAATCAGAAACATTTCTTAACCTCGAAGTTATAACTGCGTGCGTAACGCTCTCACATTGATGTAGAATATTTAGCTAGATGTTGTTGTTCTTTCATAGTGGTGTTCAACTTTGTGTTGAATATGAATCACTATCACGTGAGGACTGAAGAGAAAGCAGACAGCATGAATGATGACAGATGTGAGGTTAGCGGAGCTGAACTGAGCATTTCCTCTTCAAACCGTTCTTGTTAGAAAAGTTCTCATCATTCTGTGATCAGAGCTGCCCTCCCCCATCCAAACAATCAATAATCAAACCAGCATGCCGATTGATCAATGCATTGTTGCTATGGTGATGCAACAAGTTACCTATCTATCAATAACCCCTAATTTGTAAGCATATGTAGGATACTGCACATACATCACATCACAAGGGTTTGAGACATTTCTGCTTTATAAATCATGAACTAAAACAATGTTTGTTTTTGTGAAGAAAAATTGTTTTAAAGAAGCATTTGTGATACATATTTTAAGCTAATGAATGAGGTATAAAGGTGCAAACAAAGATGAAATTTATGGTGAAAGGAATATGTTTAAACACTGTATTTTGTTAATGAAATTAGAAATAAAATATAGGGATCCTTATATGATGCTTATTGAATAAAATTTAAATGAAAATGTTTCTGCATGTACCATTAGTTGCATTTTCTTCTCTTTTTGTTGTTAAACTGGTCATGATTGTTACATAGTCCATGTTATGAAGAGCTACAGTATCAGTTGATACAAAAAACATAAAGACTGTCTTCTATAACTGATGAATGAACAACAGCAGAACAAACAGAGTTTAGAGTGAGCTCAAGTCAGCTGCAGCAGGGTCCTATTCTTTGATTCTTTATAAAAAAGGGGGAAAAATTATATATATATATATATATTTGTATGGGCGAATGGGTGATTCTGGGGACATCTGCTGGTTAAATGCAAGTAAATGCAATAAAAAGACCATCAAAATTGTACAAAAAACGTCCAAAATGCTACAGAAATTACTGGCATATATTTTTTTTAATCATTAATACCTTGAAATTTTGTTATAATAAAGTGTCTATTCAGTTTTGTTTTCAAAGGTCTTTAATACAACATTATTTATTTTTGTCTAGATATATAAAAAGTCTATATGGTTTTTATGATTTATAAGTCTATGATATGGGTATGCTTTTATATCGTCTATGAACAAATAAGCAAACATTACTGTGCTAATCATGAACCACTATACCAGGCTTGTTTGATTAATTAACACAACTTCTCGACTCTTTGGTGGAGAGAATGCTGAGAGAATTAAGATAGCCTTTATTACTTGAAATGATGCATACCACTACAATTTTACCAGTATCATATCACAATGTATGCGACACTAATATACAACCTGAATTCTGGAAATGTTGGGACGTTTTTTAAATTTGAATAAAATGAAAACTAAAAGACTTTCAAATCACAATTTGAATATTTTATTCACAATACAACATAGATAACATAAATGTTTAAACTGAGAAATTTTACAATTTTATGCACAAAATGAGCTCATTTCAAATTCGATGCCTGCTACAGGTCTCACAATAGTTATACCATATATTACCATAGATTTATAACAACAACAAAAACTACTACTACAAAACTACTACTACTACTACTAATAAACTATGGTATTTGTAATGAAAAACATCTTGAACACATGAAACTAAAACAACACCCTTTGGCTGACCCCCGGTTATCGGCCCCCCGGGAAAAGTTCAGGGGCTCCTGATGTCCAATCAATCTGTATCTGAAATCACCTCTTATACTCGTTGGGCACTATTTGAGGGGACAGCCATTTGTAGTGGTGTCCGAAACCATAGTGTTAATTATTGAGTGCACTCATTCAATTCCATCATTTACTGCAATAAGGAGTGTATACTCGATGGCTAAAGAATACCCATAATGGACAGTGAAGGTCATGCCAAATGTTAGTGGAATAATGTAGGGAATAGTGAATGAGAATATGAGCCTAGATATGCAGTGTTAATAGGATTAATGCAAAGTTCTGTCATGAAACTCTAGATGGCACAAGACAATAGGTTCAACTCAGTCTGATATAATTACATCATCATTCACATGGCACAGCTGATTGGTTTCTTTTCACATCAGCAGCCAATAAATTTGCTACTCAATCAAATACTTGGCTGCTTGCTGGAGCAGTCGCAGCACACTTCAGAAACCCTTCACCTTCCCCAGCTTCACCTGTATAGATCTGCTACAGGTTATTTCATCCATGTTATATTATGGGGTTATTTTATTGTTGTTTCATGTCCAGCAGTATTTCTTACATGCTCACTGCAATAATTCTTAATTCACTGCAATAATTCTTAATAATTCAGTATTTCTTACATGCTCACTGCAGCGTGTCTGTGGATGTATTGGCAGCAGCAAGTCTTGGTGCTCACTGTGCTGCAGCAGCAGCGTAGCAGATCTATTCCGCTAAGAACAAACACATTAACATTGCCATGTTAAAATTCTCAGAGAGTTGTCATGACAGAGCTAGATTTTAATTTGTCCCCTCCCCAAACAACTCTATACGAGTTATTTTTTAAATATTTAAAATAACCCAAGCATACCTATATACATATGGAATGCTACATCAAACAAATTCATGAGAGAAAAATAATAGAATAAATCAACTCCATAGTGGGTTCCAAGTGATGAAGTGTCACGCCCTTGGACTGTCTGTGTTTTTCTCCCCATGTGCTCGCCGTGACCTAGTTTCTCCCTCTCGTTGATCGTCTCATTTGATCCACCTGTGTCCCGTTCATTACCCCTCGTTAAGCCCTGTATTTATAGTGTTGTCTGCCCCTTGATTCCTTGGTCTGGTGTTATATATCTAGATGTGCTACATGTGTCTCCTGGCTGCCTGTGTTACTCTTTGGATGTTTATTAAAGACTGTTGTTTGAGATTATTCCTCGTTTCCTCACAGTAGGCATTGCTGATATCAAGGGTTTAGGATGTTCTAATTCTAATTGTTCCGAGTCAGTGGGTAAGATGCCCCATCTGGGTGTAAACTGTCCATCTAACTGTTTCAAACCCATGTGAAAATTTAAAGATAAATTACCTCTTTTAAAAACTAATTTAATAATCACATTTTCTTTTACAAATAGTCACATCTCGGTCCTACTTTATATTAGGTGGCCTTAACTTATTAAGTGGCCTTAACTTCAGTGTAATTACATTTAAATTATTCATTTGGTGCAATGCACTTATTGTGTACATGTTTTTACATGCACATATTACATACGTATACTTGTATTCAGGGGTTAAATTGGGATTTGTTATGTGGGGGGGCTCTATGGTATCGAGCTTATATATATATATACATTTAGTAATTTAGCAGACACTTATCCAAAGCGACTTACAAATGAGGACAATGGAAATATATATGTATTATGTGTGTTTTGTTTTTATGCAAATATGGTTTATTCTAATGCAATATTCTCATCGGTTTTCTATCAGCTGTGACATAGGCTATAAATCTGCATGTTTTTATATTTTATCCAAGGGCATTTTTTAACCTTTTTATAGAGGGCATTTTCCCTCTAATCTCATTAATTTTAATTTCAAATTCTTACATTTGATCTATACATTCAATTATAATAATGTGATTGTTATTATCTATACGTTATCAAATTAAATCATTTACACTGAAAAATACAACTACATTAAATTATGAGATTCTTTTAAAAAAAAAAATTTAATATAAAACAAGAAATGATGGTGGAAATGATACTTTTCAACGAAATTAAAACACCAGTAGGTGCCAGTAGTGAGCGTTTAATGAGTGAGTCATTGAGTCGTTCATTCAAACGATTCGTTCAAACGGCAGATTCATCATATGTTTATGCATGGGCTAATGAAACTTTGACTCAACCGATTCGTTCAAAACACTGAATCATTCAGCAATGAATCGGATGGTTGCTGTGAGATGCGCTGTGGTTCCGCCAAAAATGTAAGTGACCTAATATTATTGTATTTGCTCATTGAAATGTTTATAGAACTATTAAACAGTCGTAATGGTGAGTGATGTTGCCTAACTAACTGTATTTTAAATATAAAAACTTTCCATTTTGAATTTTTACCTCAGTATGCTGAGTTTCTTGTTGTGTTTTGATTTCTCCTGAAGATCTGCGCGAGCCTCGCCTCAGCAGCGCAACCTTATACTGGCAATAGATGCATTATATACAGTAGCTCAGTGGCGTAGCCAGAATGTTATTTTTGGGCGGGCCTGGGCAAAAGTGAGCGGGCACTAGGCTAACTAACGGACAGAGTCCAGTGGCATAGAGCAAATCCGCGGCCCCCAACCGCTAACTCCAGGGTGCGTGGGTGGGTTGGGGGCTGGTTACGTCTCATTAGCAATATTGTAAATATTTGTTTTAAACCAGGAAGTCGAGCCAATGGATATCACACAAGTAACGTGCAAACTTTGCGCAAGAGTTATGCGGTGAACCTCTTAATGGATTCACTAAAGTGAAAGTAAAAACTGATGGCGCTTTCGGCATCTGACGCTGCATTAACGGCGCATATTCGCTCAGAGACAAAAAGAGACGAATCTACTTCATATGCTGATAATGGTAGCATATAGATAAATATTTTAATTTACTCCCTTAATATTTCTCATGTGGCCTGAACATAGTGGAAAAATAAAAATCAATAAAGAGAGAAGAAACGTATTTTGTGTTAAACAGGTTTTTTTTTTCTTTAAAAAAGTCGGTGCTTGAAATAAAGCTTTTTCATTGATGATTGCAGTGTTAATAATTTTAATTAAAGGCCTATAATTCATTGTATAATAAACCTGTTTTTAAAGACCTTTTTAAAAACATTTTCAATGAGGAGTAAGCTAACCTAATCTTTATTATCCTCGCAGATGGTCAGTTAGCGTTGATGGCTATGAAATTATTGCGGGGCAAATTAATTGTAATATTAATTTAATAATAAAAGTAACTTAATAATAATAATGCATATATAATGTAATAATAAGAAGAATGTAACAGGCCTATGTTAATTGAAAATGCCAAATTAGATATAACTAATAAGTGTATAAAATTATTTTATTCAGAAATGTCATGTTTGTGATTTTTTTTTTTTTTTTTTTTAATTCGTTATTTAAATTAATAGGATAACAAATTAGGAAACAGGTGCAGTTAATCGCCGGCGTCAGTCACAAAATTTATATTAAATAAATAAATAAATAAAAATAGGCTAATCTTTGTGAGGACACTGGCAACAGGTGGTCTTAAATTCATTAGACACCACACACCAAACGACTTTGAACACCGACTGAAAACACTGACTGAGCTCAAATGACATTCATAATCAGCCTGACAGTGTTCCCGGCTTCCCGCGTGGAACTGAAAGTCTCAGGTTACTTGCGGGCTGATGGACAGGCTCTCTCCCTTGTAAGTGACAGTTTTTTTAAAGTCTTTTTTTTTTTTTTTTACAGAATTATGCATTGCTGCTGTTTTCTAACATTTTCTAAAACAGCTGCAAATTACAGTCCAACTGAATGGGTGAACACGCACGAATTTACATGCGGGACATGCTCGAAACAGCCTGGATAACAATTGGCAATCACTGATGTCAATCAAACTCATCAAGAATTATGCAAAAACACATTATATTTATTTTAGTTATTTGAGATGTTATAATAGTTCTCTAATTGTGTTAAAATAGATTAAACAACAATTATTTAACAAATATTATATTTGTATAATAAACTGGGGGGCCTTTCATCAGAGTGGGCGGGCCTGTGCCCGTCAGGCCCGTCCGCTGCCTACGCCCCTGCAGTAGCTACATCCACTATTCGCCACTTACTCTATAAAATCAGAATAATACTTGCGTTTTGGTGTTTACATAGTTATTTTGGGTTAGTGATGTTTTAATCATGTTACTTGTCTGGCATTAATGAAGCGTTAATGTCGAGCCCTGGAGTGATGTGCCGCGGCTCTGCCCCGGACGGCCCCGGCCCAATTTAAACTCTGCATGTATTTAAAAAAAAATGCTTGCATGTAATTATATCTGTAATTACTTTCTGTAATTACATTCATGTATACTTACACTGTTGACCCATCCGGCAACTTATTATAAAGTGGGACCGATATTTATTTTCTTAGAGCTGACTTAAATTAAATAAAACCAACCAAATGAATTTTAAATTTCAATACCTTCAATTGTTTGCATTTCTGAAACAATTGTTGAAGTCCAAAAACAGACTAAACAGAGTGTTGAGTAAAATTAAATAAAACCGAATTAGAACGAAGGAATAAATGCCATTAAAACTAATAAATATTTTAGTCAAATATTCTTGGCATAGCAGCTTTTCTGCAGTGTCAAACAGACCATTATGGACTACAGGTATAAAAATATATATGATTATAATGTAATGAAAAGCATCTTCTGGTTCTTATCAGAGAAGGTTTTGGTGCACTTGTACACTGTTCCTATCAAATAAACTACACGTATGTGTATATATATATATATATATATATGATAAATTAAACCAGTTGTGTAATATCACATTAAAATACCAGGTTATACTTCAAAGATTTAACTTAACTTCAGGGTATTATGGTTGTTACGGAGCTGACGAGACGTGAGACAGGCGGATCCATTCGCAAGGCTTTATTATAATACATGGTCAATACAGGCAGGGTCGGTCAGTAGCAAACAGGTATGGCATGGGCAAGACACAAGAATAATCCAAGGCAAAGCGTGGGTTGGCGATCGGCGTACAGTATCCAGAGGGCTAGGCAGAGAGAGAGAATCAGGAACACGGGCAGGAATCGGAACACAGGAAATCAAACTCGGGATAATTGGGAAACGCTTGGTAAGCAGCAAGGCTAACAATACTCGGCAGTGTGTGAGAGGAAGTCCATGGTTTATATAGTGTGTGTGTATGTGTGTGATTGGGTGCTGGTGATTGTGAGATGGAAAACAGGTGTGTGCTTGATCATGGTGAACAGCTGTGTGGGTGCAGTGGATGATGGGAAATGTAGTCCTTGATGTGATCTGTGACTGACTGGGTGGTGTGAAAGTCCATGTGAAGGGTGAGTGACCTCTAATGGTGAATGACTGGAAGTTCATGGCTTGGATTTGTGACATAGCCCCCCCCCAAGGAGCGGCTTCCAGAAGCTCCTAAAAGATCCAGGGTGGAGCGGGCGGAGCAGGAGCCCACCAGGGCGGAGCAGACGGACCTGGGGCCCACCGGGGCGGAGCGGACGGACCTGGAGCCCACCGGGGCGGAGCGGACGGACCTGGAGCCCACCGGGGCGGAGCGGATGGACCTGGAGCCCACCGGGGCGGAGCGGACGGGACCAGAGCCCACCGGGGCGGAGCGGACGGACCTGGAGCCCAACGGGGCGGAGCGGACGGACCTGGAGCCCAACGGGGCGGAGCGGATGGACCCGGAACCCACCAGGGCGGAACAGACGGGACCAGAGACCACCTCAGGGAAGCAAACTGGGCAGGTAGCCCTGACAGCACCTGGAAGTAGAGGAGAACAAGGACAAACAACACAGGGAGAGCAGAGACAGACCACACTGGGAGAACAGAGACAGACAAGACAGGGAGAGCCTTCCTAGTCTCAGGAGCCGTGGCAGAGCAGATCTGGGAATCACAGGCGGCCTCCATAGCCGTGCCAGGGCAGGACAGGAAATCCCAGATGGCCTCCGTAGCCATGACTGGGCTGGACAGCGAATCACCGACGGCCTCCTTAGCCGTGTCAGGACAGGGCGAGAGTTCGTAGATGGCCTCCGTGGCCAGGACAGGACAGGGCGAGAGTTCATAGACGGCCTCCGTGGCCGGGACAGGACAGGGCGAGAGTTCATAGACGGCCTCCTTAGCCGTGACAGGACAGGATGAGAGCTCGCAGACGGCCTTCTTAGCCGTGACAGGACAGGATGAGAGCTCACAGACGGCCTTCTTAGCCGTGACAGGACAGGGTGAGAGCTCAATGACGGCCTTTATAGCCGTGACATGACAGGGTGAGAGTTCATGGATGGATACCACCGACACCTCTGGAGGTTCTGCAGCTAACGCCGCCACCTCTGGAGGTTCTACGGTGATACCAGGACCGGGTGAGAGTCTATTGCTGGGCGCCACCACCTTACCAGGGGCTGAGACGAGCACCACCGCTTGGGGAGGTTCTGCGGCCGATGCCTTCCCCTGGGGCAGTACCGTGGTGGTGTACGTGGCCCAAATGCAACATAGTGCTATCCCCACCCTGGGGAGCGCTTCAGACAGGGTAATCAGTTCATAGACAGGAGGGTCAGAGTGAGTGGATTTGGGGATGCCAGCGGCGCGTACAGACACCAGTGGGACATCCCTCACACTAGACATCAGACTGGGGTACTGAAAGACTGACCTTGATGAACTGGGTGCAACAGACAGGGCATGACGAGATTCTGGCAGATCAACTGAGACGTGCTGTGACTCTGGCGGAGCAGCTGAGACGTGCTGTGACTCTGGCGGAGCAGCTGAGACGTGCTGTGACTCTGGCGGAGCAGCTGAGACGTGCTGTGACTCTGGCGGAGCAGCTGAGACGTGCTGTGACTCTGGCGGAGCAGCTGAGACGTGGCGTGACTCTGGCGGAGCAGCTGAGACGTGGCGTGACTCTGGCGGAGCAGCTGAGACGTGGCGTGACTCTGGCGGAGCAGCTGAGACGTGGCGTGACTCTGGCTGGTCAGCGGTGACGTGGCGTGACTCTGGCTGGTCAGCGGTGACGTGGCGTGACTCTGGCTGGTCAGCGGTGACGTGGCGTGACTCTGGCTGGTCAGCGGTGACGTGGCGTGACTCTGGCTGGTCAGCGGTGACGTGGCGTGACTCTGGCTGGTCAGCGGTGACGTGGCGTGACTCTGGCTGGTCAGCGGTGACGTGGCGTGACTCGTGACGATCAACGGTGGCTTGGCTTGACTTGTGATGATTAGCTGTGCTTTGGCTTGACTTGTGACGATCAACTGTGGCTTGACTTGACTTGTGACGATCAACTATGGCTTGGCTTGACTTGTGACGATCAACTGTGGCTTGGCATGACTCACGGAGATCACTGGTGGTTTGGCCTGACTCGTGATGATCAACTGTGGCTTGGCTTGACTCATGACGATCAACTGTGGCTTGGCTTGACTCACGGAGATCACTGGTGGCTTGGCTTGACTTGTGATGATCAACTGTAGCTTGGCTTGACTCACGGAGATCACTGGTGGCTTGGTTTGACTCGTGATGATCAACTGTGGCTTGGCTTGACTCATGACGATCAACTGTGGCTTGGCTTGACTCACGGAGATCACTGGTGGCTTGGCTTGACTTGTGATGATCAACTGTAGCTTGGCTTGACTCACGGAGATCACTGGTGGCTTGGTTTGACTTGTGATGATCAACTGTGCTTTGGTTTGACCTTTTAACATCGGCTGTGACCTGACTTGGCTTCTTAACCTCAGTTGGGACTTGACTGGACTCTTTAACAGCAGCGGTGACTTGACTTGACTCTTTAACAGCAGCGGTGACTTGACTTGACTCTTTAACAGCAGCGGTGACTTGACTTGACTCTTTAACAGCAGCGGTGACTTGACTTGACTCTTTAACAGCAGCGGTGACTTGACTTGACTCTTTAACATCAGCTGGGAACTGACCTGGCTTGTGATTGGCCGCAATGCCGCTACGGGGTGTTGTTGTTGCCGCCATTTTGTGAGCGTGATCTAGCGTGGCTGTGTCCACACAATTGGGTGCGGTGTCTCGTTCCTCCGCGACCCCCACAGTGAATGAAGAGCCAACACATAGCAAAGCATAGTCCAGAAACTGACTGAGAGATGAACGGGGACCCTCACGGATTAGCTGTGACTTCAGCGGCTGATTAATGCCCTCACAAAAGAAGTCTATGAGTACACAGTCCGGCAGATCAGAGAAATGGGCGAGGTCTAAATATTCTTGTATATAATCCTCGAGTGGTCGAGAGCCCTGCTCGAGGTGTAACAACATCCTTGCAATGTCCATACCTGGCCAATATCCACATGAAAAGCCGCTGGATCCTTTTGTGGCCGAGTATTCTGTTACGGAGCTGACGAGACGTGAGACGGGCGGATCCATTCGCAAGGCTTTATTATAATACATGGTCAATACAGGCAGGGTCGGTCAGTAGCAAACAGGTATGGCATGGGCAAGACACAAGAATAATCCAAGGCAAAGCGTGGGTCGGCGATCGGCGTACAGTATCCAGAGGGCTAGGCGCAGAGAGAGAATCAGGAACACGGGCAGGAATCGGAACACAGGAAATCAAACTCGGGATAATTGGGAAACGCTTGGTAAGTAGCAAGGCTAACAATACTCGGCAGTGTGTGAGAGGAAGTCCATGGTTTATATAGTGTGTGTGTATGTGTGTGATTGGGTGCTGGTGATTGTGAGATGGAAAACAGGTGTGTGCTTGATCATGGTGAACAGCTGTGTGGGTGCAGTGGATGATGGGAAATGTAGTCCTTGATGTGATCTGTGACTGACTGGGTGGTGTGAAAGTCCATGTGAAGGGTGAGTGACCTCTAATGGTGAATGACTGGAAGTTCATGGCTTGGATTTGTGACAATGGTGGGGTAAGTTTAAATGCTGGCTCAATTTACCCCACAGCATTTGGCTCACTTTGCCCCATAGCTGCCATTTTGGAATAGGCTAATATTTAGCCTAATGATTTGCATGGTTTTATACATTGCTAAATCACCTACAGTGGTGTGAAAAAGTTTTTTTATTTTTATCTTTTGCATATGCACACTTGAATGATTCAGATCATCAAACTAATTTTAATATTACACAAGGATAACCCGAGTAAATACAAAATGCAGTTTTGAAATAATGATTTCATTCATTAAGGGAAAAAAGCTGTCCAAACCTGCCTGGCCCTACGTGAAAAAGTAATTGCCCCCTAAATCTAATAACTGGTTGTGCCACCCTTTGCAGCAACAACTGCATTCAAGCGTTTGTGATAACTGACAATGAGTCTTTCACATTGCCGCGGATGAATTTTTGCCCACTCTACTTTGCATAATTGTTTTAATTCAGCCACACTGGAGGGTTTTCGAGGGTTTTCGAGACTGTTTAAGGTCATGCCACAGAATCTCAATCGGATTTAAGTCTGGACTTTGACTTGGCCACTCCAAAACCTTAATTTTGTTTTTCTTGAGCCATTCAGAGGTGGACTTGCATAACCCAAGAGCGCTTGAGCTTGAGGTCACAAGCTACAAAGCAGCCTCAGACCATCACACTACCACCACCATGTTTGACTGTTGGTACGACTGGCTGGCTTATTGTTGAATCATGAACACTGACCTTAATTGAGGCAAGTGAGGCCTGCAGTAGTGATGTGACGTTTGACACCGAGGCTTCAAAGCTTGTATCAAAAAAACGAAACCTCTCACACTGAAGCACTGTATCAGAGCTTGATTCGTTTTGCCAAAAGCACATGATCTATGACATCCGAAGCTTCATTCACCTAAAAACCACGTGAATGCTTCAGTATCTGGTTCAAACGAAGCGAACCTCAGCGCCGTTTTCTTTACATTATAATGCGTTAGCATTGCTGTCTTTTTATTGTAACTTTGCACATGAAATAACAGTCTAAGGACTGAGGCAGAGTTAACATGGACAGATCACAGATTTAATTCATAAGTTTGTTTGATTTATTTGAATTATTTTAGTGGCAGTACACTGACACTAATGAATGACTTTGACAATGGCCATTATTTTTATACAATAAATTAAAACAAGGAATCAGTTGTAGAACCAGATGTGAAACCAGCAGCTGTAATGAATCACAGCACTTTGGAAGTTGTTATTCATTTTTATGACCACTAGATGGCCACAGCATGAACCGTTTTAAAAAGCTTTGAGTAATGAACTTTTTTCCGATACAATTGGGTTGAAAGCTTCACTGGTTCAGAACGCTTCACTTCGCCATCACTAGCCTGCAGTTCTTTAGATGTTGTTCTGGGTTCTTTTATGACCTCCTGGATGAGTCATTGTTGCGCTCTTGGAGTAATTTTGGTAGGCCGGCCACTCCTGGGAAGGTTCACCACTGTTCCAAGTTTTCTCCATTTGTGAATAATGGCTCTGACCGTGGTTCGCTGGAGTCCCAAAGCCTTAGAAATGGCTTTATAACCCTTTCCAGACTGATACATGTCAACTATTTTGTTTCTCATCTGTTCTTGAATTTCTTTAGATCGTGGCATGATGTGTTGCTCTTTAAGCATGCTTCACTTTGTCAGACAGGTTCTATTTAAGTGATTTCTTGATTCAACAGGTCTGGCAGCAATCAGGCCTAGGTTTAGCTAGTGAAATTTAACTCAGCTTTCTAAAATAATGTGGTTAATCACAGTTCTTTCATGATTTAACAGGAGGGGACAATTAATTTTTCACTTAGGGCCAGGTAGGTTTAGACAGCTTTTTCCCTTAATAAATTAAATCATCATTTAAAAAACTGCATTCTGTATTTACTTGCATTATCTTTGTGTAAGTTTAAAATTTGATTTAAAATTAGATAAAAATTTGTTTGATCTGAATCTTTTAAGTGTGACAAATATGCAAAAAAAATAATAAAAATAAAATAAACAGGAAGGGGGCAAAAACCTTTTCACGGCACTGTATATGCATCATACATTTTTTTTAGACAAGTGGATTTTTGAAGTGAAAGTGAATTTTAATTGCCCAATAGGACAAGCACATAGGGGCCATATAGGGAAGCACCAAAATTTTGGCGAGAAAGATTTTGATTTTATTAGGTACATTTGGTGTTGTTGAAGACAGATAATAGATAATGCATTGACGGTAACAAGGTTGCACCAGTTGAGGCACAGCTGGGGCCTCATTTATAAAGCGTGCGTACGCTCAGATTTGATCTTACAGTGTGCGTACGCTTAAATCCACGCCAAAGCTCATATTTATAAAGACGGTCTTTGACGTGGAAAAGTGCTTACCGCCACGTCAAGGTCTGAGCAGACGTACGCACTTTTCCTTGTGGCAAACTCAGAGTACTGCAGCTATTTGAATATCTAATAAAAGCGGTGTATGTGCAAGCACCGAATTCATCATAAACAACAAAGATGCAGTGTGAGAGATTAATTGTGCAGTGTGGTCAGATTTTTTATTAACGGGAGTTTTTGCGAGATTAAACTGACCTTTTTAGTAGCCTAATGTTAAGAGTTCTTTACTCGCAGTCTAGGCTACACAGTTTATTCCTTGTTATTGTTTTTAATTATTTTATTTTACAAGAGAACTTGCGACGTCTTGTTTTACTACTATTGCGTAAAAAAAAGCATAAACATCTCCGACTGTTTTGTCCGTGTAGCCTATAAGAATCTATCCTTCAATAACGGTTTTAATATATTCTATTCAATAACATTGTTAACTGTTTTTATTTATAACATCTGCTGCTTTGCTTCTGTGAAAATGAATAGAGACATCAGCCTTAAACTTTGTTTTTGTCATTTACATCAGTTATATTTGTATAAAATACACTAGATATGTTTGTGTCAGTACATTAATGGCACATTTGAGCAGCATTAGTAAACTGTAAATATAAAGAAATTCCAAATCACATGCAGATTTTTTTCAGACCTGAGACCATAATCGTGTAATAATTAATTTTATTATGATATAAAACATCCAATTTTTCTTTCTATAATGTTTTTTTTTTAAGTTTTGCTAGAATTTTGTAATACTACACTTTTTATTAGTTGTCATAGCAAGTAATTTTAAAAGTAGGATGCTCACTTTTTATAAGATGACTGAAAATTTTACTTGAATTCATAGTTTATTCTTACTTTTGGAAACCTTATTGTTTAATAATTACTACTACTACTACTATTATTATTATTTCTGTTGTTTCTAGTAGTAATTTTGATAATAGTCAATAGAAAAAAATATAACCACACACACATTGTTTGTCCAAAGAATAATTACACATTATGAAATAATTTGGATCCACGCATGTTAATAATTCCTATGCATCTATGGCCTATAAAATGGCTTATGGAGTAGTAGTTTGCAAGAAGCAGAATGACAGCATTAGCGCTTCTTGAAGATATTGCAAACCATGCAATGAGAAGACAATGTGTTTTTTGGACTGTAATTTCATTTTTTTTTACGTCTTTTAGGGACCTTTGCTGCCCCCCTACCTCGTTCACAGCCTGCGCTATACACTGCCATGCCACACATTTTGTTTTGTGTGAAAGCCCACTGGAGAGACTCCCAAAAAGCGTCCCCGCACGAACCTCTACCTCCGCCAGCAATTTCAGACTCAGTAAAGTTTTTTTTTTCTTTGTGCTCGTCATTCTCAAGCATAGAAATTGGGATATTGGCGTGTGCTCTTTTATATGATAATGATATTAATTAGGGGGCGTTTACAAGGTGGAGATCTGACACCAGTCAGCTGCGCACAATTTCAAGATCATTTGCCATTTATAAACGTCACATCTGGAAGAGAGGCGTACGCACGTGTTTTTGTGCGCACGTTCGTTTTCTCTGAATCGCACTTACGCACTTTTGCGAAATGATCTTAGAACAAATTTAGGATTGTTTCTGCGCAACATTTTATAAATAAGGCCCCTTGTGTGTGAGGGAGAATCTCGTGGAGAAATCAAAACAAAATAACACAACTGCACACAGAAACAATATACTGTAGTTTTAATAAAAGTAGTTTTTATATAAGATATAGCTTAGTTAAGTTTACATGACCAAGAGAGTGCAGTTTTCAAAACCAGTAAAAGAGTTGAACAAATCGTTTGAATGAATGATTCAATGACTCACTCATTAAGACAGTCACTTGCTGCCACTTACTGGCGGTTTACTTTCAGGTTTAAAAATAGCCTATCTTTTTTTTTTGTCATGTTTTCAAACATTTCATGTTTGTATATGTAGCAAATTAGCTCAGAAGGGAAAATATTTATGATTATTTATAACTGGTTATAATTAATTATGAATATTTAGATCAGATCTCAGAATTAACTGTAGCAGAATCAAGATTGCAATTATATAATCTGTTCATCCACCGAATAGACAATATAATCATGTATCAATTCTAGGAAAGATTATTTTCCTGGCCAAGAAAGAAAAGCTTTCCTACTTTATTCAGTACTAGCAGTAACTTAACATGTAGCAAGATCAACATTCAGTGACTCAGCACACAGAGGCAATCAATTGTGAATATAATGGATTTAATAAATGAAACTACAGCTAACATACAACTAGACTAAGCAAAACACATATATACAGAATGAAGGAAAGAGAGAGAGAGAGAGAGAGAGAGAGAGAGAGAGAGAGAGAAGAACAAAGAATGGCAGTATTTAGCATCAATTAACCACAACCGAATGAGAATCATCAGAGAATCAAAAATCACCTTAACAAAGGGGCCCAAACTTAGACACGCATCTAACTAGTTGGAAACGGTTAGTTGTATTGGCTTTGTTGCTGAACAAGTGTCCAGATGCGGTAGACAACAGAGGTTCTTGATGAGTTCAGTAGGAGTGAGCTGGAGGCTTTCGTCGGGTTCTTCTGAAGATCGGAGAGTCCACAGCGAATCGACAAAGTTACTTGAAGATAACAAACACTGCCGGAAGGTCAGAGTCAGGGGTGAGTCTTGAGCCTCATTCACACAGAGATTCCGGAAAATACACGGGTAATGTGTTCCGGGAATCATCCCGGGATGGTCCGATCTTATCTTTGGTGGAATGGCCAATACAAGGTGTGAATTTCGAGCAGGATCATTTTTCTTTATCTCCATTTACAGCCCATTTGCATGTTTATTGCTGGTCTGGAGGATTTGCACAATATTAAGCAAAAGTGTGGTAAAAAGAGTATGGTGCAAGTTATAGTGACATACTATACATCATTTTGATACCTAACATGCCAGGGTTTGGAAAACATTAAGGCAGTGATACATTCATATGTCTAGATCCAAGTAATTGGAGTTTCACAACAGTACTACAGAGTTATAACTAAGCTACTATAACCTAGGAACATGCATACAACACAGGAATACACTATATACATTTTGATTGTGGATAAATGGAGCCAATGTCCTTTCCTATGTGTATTGTGGCTTTTGAGTGTGTCTGGGCCACGGGTAGTGGCTCCTCGTGGCGATTGGGGAATCGTTCTTCCCCCCCTGGAATCTCTTTGAAGCTCAAAGAGAAAGTTGACGACTGTCCCTGTTAGCATTGGAGAAAATAGCAGAGGTGATAACGCTCTTTGAACCAGAGGTGGACGTTAGACATGCATCTGTAATTGCATCTAGTTATAACAAGGGAGGAGGGAAAGTTCACGATGCCTAAAACCTGATCAAACATCTTGATTGCATTCAAAAGCTACATATATTAAAAAAAAGATTTAAAACACTAAGTTCATAACATTATTTATGCAGTTGTAATTTTTCTGTGTAAATCATTCATGCTACATTAAACTGTCTGTGTAAATGCATCTAAATGCATTCTGCTTCTGTTTCTGCAGTGGAAAGATCGATTTTGTTAATACTGATTTCATTTGATTGGTAACAGCCCTATAGTGTCTTATCATTTAAAAAATTGTTATAATAATTAATAAAATGTAAGAATTTGATATGAAACATTATGTTTACATTAAATAAGGTTAGGGGGAAAATGCATTTTATATATGCAAAAAAGGACCTGGAAATCAATTTAAGTATAATTTAGTATGCAATAACTTTAATCATATAAAATATAATGTCCCAACATCAAAATTGTGGCCAGTGTAAAGGCTGATTGGCTGGCTAGTAATTTTGGAAAACCACTAGCCCCAGTGGCTGGTGAGCAAAAAACTTAACGCCAAGCCCTGCTCTTGAGAATGAACAAGTGAAAAAAACCACGACAACCTGCAACACTTGAGCTACTCTCTCTTGTGGCTGGAGCTGCACTGTTTCAAAATTCAGTTTTTAACAGTAACGATTTACAGAGTGATAAATGAGATAAATCTCTTTTGTTGCACCAATCAATCAATTTTCCAAATCAGCATTACAATGGTGAACACACATTTGTGTGCATTACACATAGCAATCTCCTTCTTCTTTTGGCTTCTCCTGATTAGGGGTCACCACAGCGGATCATCCATCTCTATTTTGTTCTGTCTTCTGCATCTTCCTCCTTCACACCAACCACCTGCATGTCCTTCATCACCACATCCATGAAGCTCCTCTTTGGTCTTCCTCTTCTCCTCCTGCCCGGTGGCTCCATCCTCAACACTCTTCTACCGACAAACCCTGCATCCCTCCTCTGCACATGCCCAAACCATCTTAGTCTTGCCTCTCTCACTATGTCTACAAACTGTCCTACCTGTGCCGTCCCTCTAATATGCTAATTCTGATCTTGTCCCTGCAAACATACTCCTGCGGGGCCCATGCTGGCTTTTTGTGGGCACAGTGGGCTAGGGCCAGCCCACACCAAACCCTAAACAGGCCCTGTGCGGGCTTGCCCAGGCGAGGCCCACAGCTTTGGGCTCACCGCAGGCTCTCTGTGAGCAGCCCACACTAGCGGACTGTCCGAAGCGAAGGAAGTACAACCTCTGCTGGGCCTTTTTAACAATGGACTCAATGTGATTGTCCCACTTCAGGTCCTGAGAAATTGTGGTGCCCAGGAATCTGAATGACTCCACTGCAGTCAAGTCAAGTCAAGTCACCTTTATTTATATAGCGCTTTTAACAATACAAATTGTGACAAAGCAACTGCACAATATCAAAATGGGAAAATAGTGTCAATAATGTAAAATGACAAGCTTAAACACTCAATTTTCAGTTAAAGGCATTTCATTGTTGAATTCAGTGATGGCATCGTCCAGCTAAGTTCAGTTCAAAAAAAATTCTGTTCAATCAAGTCGACGATATTGCTGGAAATGAAGTATCCCCAACTAAGCAAGCCAGAGGCGACAGCGGCAAGGAACCAAAACTCCATTGGTGACAGAACGGAGAAAAAAACCTTGGGAGAAACCAGGCTCAGTCGGGGGGCCATTTCTCCTCTGGCCAGACGACACAGCAGTTCAATTCCAACTGCTGCAAAGTCAGATTGGATGGCTCAACAGGTTCCCGAGGTCTTTTCCTGATGGCTCTCTAGGTGACGGGGTCCTCACTGGGGGTCTGTCTCTGGGGCTCATCTAGGTGTCCTGGTCTCCGCTGACGTTCAGGGCTGTAGTAGAGGTCGTCTCTAGGTGCTGATCCACCATCTGATCTGGTGACTGCAGTGACCTCGGAATAAGAAAGAAACAGACTAATATTAGCGTAGATGTCAATCGTTTTACGATGTAACGAGTACATCATGTGTTATGGGAAGTGTTCCCGGTTCCGGTTGATCTAATTAATGCAGCCTAACAATCCTTTAACGGATTTGAATAATAGAAGTGTATTAGTGTGTTATGTGTACGCCAGGTTAAAGAGATGGGTCTTTAATCTAGATTTAAACTGACAGAGTGTGTCTGCCTCCCGAACAGTGTTTGGTAGATTGTTCCAGAGTTTGGGCGCTAAATAGGAAAAAGATCTGCCGCCCGCAGTTGATTTTGATATTCTAGGTATTATCAAATGGCCAGAGTTTTGAGAACGCAGTGGACGTGAAGGACTATAATGCGATAAGAGCTCGCTCAAGTACTGAGGAGCTAAACCATTCAGGGCTTTATAAGTCATTAACAAGATTTTAAAATCTATACGATGTTTAGTAGGGAGCCAGTGCAGTGTTGACAGAACCGGGCTAATGTGCTCATACTTCCTGGTTCTAGTAAGAACTCTAGCTGCTGCATTTTGAACCATCTGTAATTTGTTTATTAAGCGCGCAGAACAACCACCCAATAAAGCATTACAATAATCTAACCTTGAGGTCATAAACGCATGAATTAATATTTCTGCATTTGACATTGAGAGCATAGGTCTCAGTTTAGATATATTTTTAAGATGAAAAAATGCAGTTCTACAAATGCTAGAAACGTGGCTGTCAAAGGAGAGATTACTATTAAATAGCACACCTAGGTTCCTGACTGATGACGAAGAATTTACAGTGAAGCCATCAAGTGTTAGCCAGTGTCCTAGGTTATTACTTGTGGGGGTTTTAGGTCCGATAAGTAACACCTCTGTTTTTTCAGAATTTAGCAGTAAGAAATTACTCGTCATCCAGTTTTTTATATCGACTATGCATTCCATAAGTTTCTCAATTTGGTGTGTTTCACCAGGCCGTGAAGAAATATAGAGCTGAGTGTCATCAGCATAACAGTGAAAGCTAACCCCGTGTTTCCTAATGATATTTCCCAAGGGTAACATGTAAAGCGTGAAAAGTAACGGTCCTAGTACTGAGCCTTGTGGAACTCCATACTGCACTTGTGATCGATATGATACCTCTTCATTCACTGCTACGAATTGATGGCGGTCAGATAAGTACGATTTGAACCATGCTAATGCACTTCCACTAATGCCAACAAAGTTTTCTAGTCTATTCAAAAGAATGTTGTGATCGATAGTGTCGAACGCAGCGCTAAGATCCAGTAGAACTAATAGAGAGATACAACCACGATCAGATGATAAGAGCAGGTCATTTGTAACTCTAATGAGAGCAGTCTCAGTACTATGATACGGTCTAAATCCTGACTGGAAATCCTCACAGATATCATTTTTCTCTAAGAAGGAATATAATTGTGAGGATACAACCTTTTCTAATATCTTTGACAGAAAAGGGAGATTCGAGATCGGTCTGTAATTAACTAGATCTTTGGGGTCAAGTTGTGGTTTTTTAATGAGAGGCTTAATAACAGCCAATTTAAAGTTTTTGGGGACATATCCTAATGACAATGACGAATTAATAATAGCCAAAAGAGGATCTATGACTTCTGGAAGCACCTCTTTTAGTAGTTTAGATGGAATAGGGTCTAACATACATGTTGTTGGTTTAGATGAATTAACAAGTTTATACAATTCTTCCTCTCCTATAATAGAGAATGAGTGGAATTGTTCCTCAGGGGATCTATAGTACACTATTTGATGTGATGATATAGCTGACGGCTGCATGGTTACAATTTGATCTCTAATAGTATCAATCTTGGAAGTAAAGTAGTTCATAAAATCATTACTGCTGTGCTGTTGGGAAATGTCAACACCTGTTGATGCTTTATTTTTTGTTAATTTTGCCACTGTATTGAATAAATACCTGGGGTTATGTTTGTTTTGTTCTAAAAGAGACGAAAAGTAATCAGATCTAGCAGTTTTTAAAGCTTTTCTGTAGGATAGGGTACTTTCCCGCCAGGCTAAACGAAATACCTCTAGTTTTGTTTTCCTCCAGCTGCGCTCCATTTTCCGGGCTGCTCTCTTTAGAGTGCGAGTGTGCTCATTATACCATGGTGTTGGACTCTTTTCCTTAATCTTCCTTAAGTGTAAAGGAGCAATTGAATCTAAAGTGCTAGAAAAGAGAGAGTTCATAGTTTCTGTTACATCATCATGTTGTTCTGAGCTGTTAGATATGCTAAAGAATTGAGATAAATCAGGAAGATTACTTACAAAGCAGTCTTTTGTGGTAGAAGTGATGGTTCTACCATATTTATAAGAAGGAGTTGAATTTACAGCTTTAACTATATGGAGTTTACACAAGACTAGATAATGATCTGATATATCATCGCTTTGCTGCAGAATTTCAATACCATTAACATCAATTCCATGTGACAGTATTAAATCTAGAGTATGATTTCGACTATGAGTAGGTCCTGAAACGTGTTGTCTAACCCCAATGGAGTTCAGAATGTCTATGAATGCTGATCCTAATGCATCTTTTTCATTATCAACATGGATATTAAAATCACCCACAATTAGGACTCTATCTGCAGCCAGCACTAACTCTGATAGAAAATCAGCAAATTCTTTAATAAAGTCTGTATGGTGCCCTGGTGGCCTGTATACAGTAGCCAGTACAAACGTTACGGGGGAATTATCATTAATACTTTTTTCTCTAGATAATTTTATATGAAGCACCATTACTTCAAAGGAGTTATACTTAAAGCCTGTCTTCTGAGAAATACTGAGAATATTGTTATAAATTGTAGCAACACCTCCCCCTTTGCCTTTTGGACGCGGCTCATTTTTGTAACAGTAATCTTGGGGGGTGGACTCATTTAAAATAATGTATTCATCTGGTTTTAGCCATGTTTCTGTCAAACAGAGCAAATCTAGGTTATGATCATTAATCAAATCATTTACAAAAAGTGCTTTTGTAGAAAGGGACCTGATATTCAGTAAACCAAGTTTTATCAATTGTTTCTGTGTATTGTAAACATTTTTTATTTGTTGAACATCAATTAAATGGTTACTCATAAATAGTTTTTGACGTTTTCTGTATTTTCTAGTTCGGGGAACAGACACAATCTCTATAGTGTGATATCTAGGTGAAGGAGTCTCTATGTGCTGAGAATTAACTGACTTCTGTGACATGAGGCGGCTAGCAGACGGTCGGTTTAGCCAGTCTGTCTGCTTCCTGACCTGGGCTCCAGTTAGTCAAGTATGAACTCTAAGACTATGTGCCAAATTTCTAGAGAGAATAGCGGCACCACCCCAGGAGGGATGAACACCATCTCTTTTCAACAGGTCAGGTCTGCCCCAAAAACTCGTCCAATTGTCTATAAAACCTATGTTGTTTTGCGGGCACCACTTAGACATCCAGCCATTTAATGATGACAGTCTACTATGAATCTCATCACCCCGGTAAGCAGGGAGGGGGCCAGAGCATATTACAGTGTCTGACATCGTACTTGCAAGTTCACACACCTCTTTAACATTATTTTTAGTGATCTCCGACTGGCGAAGTCGAACATCATTAGCGCCGGCGTGGATAACAATCTTACTGAATTTACGTTTAGCATTAGCCAGCACTTTTAAATTTGCCAAGATGTCAGGCGCTCTGGCTCCCGGTAAACAATGGACTATGGTGGCTGGTGTCTCTATTTTCACGTTCCGTACAATAGAATCGCCAATAACTAGAGCACTTTCACCAGGTGAAAGTCACATTGCTGTTCATGATGGTGAGTGGGGGGAGAGCAGGGGGGTTTCTCCTGAAGTCCATGATCACCTCCACTGTTTTGAGCGTGCTGAGCTCCAGGTTGTTAAACCTGTTCAGCAGGGACGGATTAACGCACGGGCCTACCGGGCAAGTGCACAGGGCACTGGACCAGAGGGGGGCCCAGCCTAAAACTGTGCCCCCTCAGATTTTTGAGGCAAGTGGATTTTGAATGCAGCTTCCAAAAGAAAGAAAATAAACGAATAATATTTTTTTATATTTGATAAACGATCACACCGGTGTGATTAGATCGTTCAGTGCGGCACATCATCAGCTACTAAATTCAAATCTGCGTTCGCTCAACTTCGCTGGCTGGCATGGAGCCAGAGACAGAGGTGTTTTTAGGTACAGCACTGCGCATTATAACCAATCACACATGATTCTGTTGAGTTTATGAGTACAATGGCCAATAAGAGGCATTCAGATGAGTCATCGCTGAAACAGCTGTTTTATTCAGTGTGAGCGCTCCCTGAATGAATTCTGCTCTCTGTCGATTTCTCTAATCAGAAACAACAAAGTAGGGCCTACAGATGTGCGTACGATGTAAGCAAGATATTCATTTCACAATGTAAGCAACTTCAGTGATTAATGGGAGTTTTTGAGAGTGCTTGAATTCTGGCTTGACTTAAGTCAATGATAATGTTGATAATGCTATTTTGCTCTCTTTCTGTACAATAAACAGGGCCGGATTTACCTTTTATCGTGACATAGGCAAAACGATATTTTGGGGCCCCCTTCCTTATTAATAGGCCTATATAATACAACCCCAAATCAGAAAAAGTTGGGACAGTATGGAAAATGCAAATAAAAAAAGAAAGTAGTGATTTCTAAATTTACTTTGACTTGTATTTCATTGCAGACAATATGAACACAAAATATTTCATGTTTTGTCTGGTTCATGTCATTTGTAAATATACATCCTTTCCTGTCATTCAGACCTGCAACACATTCCAAAAGAAGTTGGGACAGTAAAGCATTTACCACTTTGTAATGTTGCCATTCCTTTTCACAACACTTAAAAGACGTTTAGGGACTGAAGACACCAAGTGATGAAGTGTTTCAGGTGTAATTTTGTCCCATTCTTCCTGCAAACAAGTCTTAACAGTACGGGGTTTTCGTTGTCGCATTTTGCGCTTCAAAATGCGCCACACACTCTCTATTGGAGACAGGTCGGGACTGCAGGCAGGCCAGTCAAGTACCCGTACCCTCTTCCTCCGCAGCCAGGACTTTGTAATGTGTGCAGAATGTGATTTTGCATTGTCTTGTTGAAATATGCATGGACGTCCCTGGAAAAGATGTCTTCTTGAAGGCAGCATATTGTGCTCCAAAATCTCTATGTACTTTTCAGCATTAATGGTGCCATCACAGAAGTGCAAGTTACCTTTGCCAAGGGCTCTGACACAACCCCATACCATGACAGACCCTGGCTTTTGGACTTGTTGCTGGTAACAGTCTGGATGATCCTTTTCTTCTTTGGTCCGGAGCACATGGCGTCCATTCCTCCCAAAAAATACCTGAAATACTGATTCATCTGACCACAGTACACGTTTCCACTGTGTGATGGTCCATCCCAGATGCCTCCGAGCCCAGAGAAGTCGACGGCGCTTCTGGACACTGTTAACATAGGGCTTCCTTTTGGCACAGTACAGTTTTAACTGGCATTTGTGGATGTAACTACGTATTGTGGTACTTGACAAAGGTTTGCCAAAGTAGTCCTGAGCCCATGTGGTGATATCGCTTATAGATGAATGACGATTCTTGATGCAGTGCCGCCTGAGGGATCGGAGATCACGGTTGTTCAGCTTAGGCTTGCGCCCTTGTCCTTTACACACTGAAATTCCTCCAGATTCCTTGAATCTTTTAATTATGTTATGCACTGTTGAAGGGAAAATATCCAAATCTCTTCCTATCTTTCTTTGAGGAACATTGTTTTTAAACATTTCAATAATTTTCTCACGTATTTGTTGGCAAACTGGCGATCCTCGGCCCATCTTTGCTCCTAAAGGACTAGACCTTTCTTGGATGCTGCTTTTGTACCAAATCATAATTACAATCACCTGTTGACATCAACTGTTTCAAATCACATCATTATTTAACCAATTTACCTCATTACTAGCCCTAAATTGCTCCTGTCCCAACTTTTTTTGGAATGTGTTGCAGGTCTGAATGACAGGAAAGGATGTATATTTACAAATGACATGAAGTTGACCAGACAAAACATGAAATATTTTGTGTTCATATTGTCTGCAATGAAATACAAGTCAAAGTAAATTTAGAAATCACTACTTTCTTTTTTTATTTGCGTTTTCCATACTGTCCCAACTTTTTCTGATTTGGGGTTGTAGTACCACCCCAGCAAAAAAAAAAAAAAAAAATCATTATCAGTGGAAACCGTTACAGTGTTTTCTATCACAATAAGCGCTTGCGTTCAGTCAATAAAAATCGAACGCAGAAAGACCGTTCCATTAATATCTAGCCTTCGGGAGTGCATTATTTCTGTAATAATTTTAACGGCTTGGAGTCACAACCACATATCAAGACATTATGATGATTTATTTCAAGACATTTGTCATGTTTCCATCCTGAAATATCTTGTGTGTTGAACTAATTTCTTGCGCACCTCATAAACCTTCCATTGCAATTTCCAAAACGTCATTTTAGAGCTAATAACGGGCTTGAGCCATTGATATGCAGGCTAATGCAGTTATTAATGCAGTCTAACACACTTATTAAAGAGAGAGAGATTAAGCGCATGTGAATACCAGCATCTGTGCGTCTCTCATCAATGTTCAGCAGCAGCGTCTAATAACAAATCTTTAAGTTGAACTGCCTCAAGAACCTCGCTACTGAGAAATGTAGCTTTTCAACTGCGAAACTATTTTATTGATAAATTCCCGGGGCAGCCGCAGCACTGACAACAAGTTTCTTTCGGCGTCTCCGCGTGTGCATGCGAGTGCGTGTCTGTAATCTGTGTGCGTCTGTGAGATATAAAGGTCCAAAATCCATTTACTTATTGAGAATCGAGACATCTCATGATATAGTTAACATGTTTTTTTTTTTGGGGGGGGGGGTGTTAACTGAGGGGGGCCTTTATTCAGTCTGTGCCCAGGGCACCGCTGCGTCATAATCCGTCCCTGCTGTTCAGTGAGCAGCTGAACAACGCACACGCGCGTGTGTGTTTATGTGAGGGGAATAAGTGAGTGTCATGTAAGTTTAGGAAAGGGAATAGCCTAAGTTTTATTATAACCTATTATCTGATCCACACTCCGGAGCAGAGGGGGGCGGTAATGCACCAAAAAGTTGGATGCCAACCGCCGTAAAACTGGAAAGAAGAACAACAACAACAACAACACAGGCTGGAGTGTGTCGTTTAGATGGGGAGCTTTTTTTAATAGATAATCCTCATCAAGCCTTGCTTTTGAGAGTTTTGAAGAGCAATAGTTGTAAGTTTCTTTCTCTACTTGCTTTGGGTGATATGTATTTTTGACATTAATGTGTAAAGTGCATAAGATGTTGTCATTTATACACATAGCATGTTATCTTAAGCTTTTGCAATGCAAGTCGTAAATATTTTTGGAGATATATAAAAATCTATTTTAATATGCAAATGTGTGTAATATTAACAACATTCCTGTAACCTGTATATTATAATTTGTGTTATTTGAACACGTTTATTCATGAGACTAACTAGAGATTGTATTTTTCCTTTAGCATCACTCTGGTCTATTGTAGAGTTCGGACATCAAGCTGCAATAAATGCTGAAATTAAAACTTCCATTTCTCGAATTTATAATTGATGGAGTTTAACTTGCTGTCAAACTTTGGAAAGGTTAAACATGACGGGAGAACAGTATACCTATATTAAGTCATTCTTGTCACTAACCTACTTCAAGCGTGTGTGTTTTTAAATTATATTTAGTTAAATGTCATGTTAATTAGGCTAATAATTGGACAATGTCAACGTTTAAGCGTAATTGGTTGAACTATTGGATGTTCCCATCATGTTGCCATTATCAAAGCCAGACAAGACAAGCCTGCAACCTTTAGCCAAAAAAGTGTAACAGGTGCTAACACTGCGGCTTTGGCAGGACACAGGGAAGGAGATTAACTGAGGTGATTTACATTATCCAAGTTAGCCATTATGCTTTTTCCAATCTCTCAATAATAAGACAAACTTTGGCCGTTATCCACCTTATTTTTCATTGCAGAAGCAAGCTGTTTTCTGTGAATGTGCAAGACTTCCAATTCATTGATAAGAATATCAAAGTACAGTAAACGGTAAAATCGTATGCACAACAAATCAGTGTATATAATTAAGACAGTACATTAATATAATATGGTAAAAAATAGCAGCATAACAAGCTGTTTTGTACAGCTAAAATTAACTGGAATTGAATGACACTGGAAGCCAGACACATTACATTTACAAATGTTTTACTTGCATAAATGCTTAAATGTGTAATTAGAAAAAAAAACACTCAGAAACTGATGTATTGTTAATTTTGGCAAATCTGCTTCCACACAGAAATTCATGTTCAGTGAAGCTCCTTCCACAACAATCACACAATCAGCAATTCACCAATAAATGCTGGAATATTCCCATCAGTTTACAAGTGCAGACGAGCATCAAAGCATCAGGAAGAGCTGAAGTCTGCAAAGATTGAGTTTATTAAAGAAGACAGAGAAGATGAGAGATCCAGAACCCTGCAGAATGAAACGCACTGAAGATACTGAAGAACAAACAGGTTGGTGTTTACTAGTGAAAGAGACTAACTAGTTAAACGATGAGAGACGGCACTGATGGAGGGTTGAATGCAGCGCTGTCAGATTACCTCACGTATAATTGTAACACCCCCTAAACTGGTGCTTATGTCTAATATGAAAAGGTCAAATACACTTATCCATTATGTCATATGTTCTTGTAATGACTAAAGATCAGGTCATCATGACCAGTCAAATGTTGCGGGTAAAAATAGATGTTTGACTTATGGTTTTCACACCTTGTGAAAGTGACATTAGAGCTGATCGGTGCATCACTGCACACATCTGCGGCACATTACGACCCCGACACGGCCTTATTCTTGTGAATCCAGTTGCTTCGCTCCTGGTGTGAGTTGGCACCGCGTGGAAGACTGAACAAAACCTCATCGGAGCCATAAAGGGTAATGTTAATATAATACGCTGATCTTAGGCTGCTTTTCACGAGTTCACACTTGCATATAATTGAATTGAGCAGATAGTAATCATATTTGGCGTGCTGTCCTGAGGGAGGGCTCTGAGCCCGGAATATCCAGAGAACTCCCTTTATCCCTAATCTGGGCTGAGAATAGTTAAAGTGAGGAGTTGGGGTGGAGGAGGGATGCCGGAAAACTGTTGTGGGACAGATGTAAGTCGGCTGTATGCAGTATATACGTATCGTGCTGATTAAGATGAATGACTAAACAAGCTCCACCTGTGCTGAATTGGTTGACTATCTGATCGTGCTCCTCCTGAAAATTGTTATTAAAACATTTAAATGAACCTTTAATTTTAAAACAAAAGTTCTTCTTTGGCCAGATTAGCCTAAACTTTCTTAATATCCTAAACACAGGCTTTAACTCTAACTGCAATGGCACTGTTTCTGTCACTGCAACTTCCCAAACAGGCAAAACTATTTTTTTTGTGTCTGTCTGCCTGATGATTTTTTTTTTATTAAAAACACACCTTCATATTTCAGAGAATGTAGTTAATATTTGAGTCATTAATGGTTTATCTCTTTCACCTGCAATAGTATTTTTGGAGAATACTACAAATAGGCCTATTACATATAAACACATCTAACAAAATAAAAGATAAACTTAAATGTGTAACATTAATGAGTAAATACATTAATATATCATGAGGATTAATATAAGAAGAATAAATCATTAATGAATACATGGATATGAAAATCATTAAAAATATAACAACATTGATTATTTGGATACATCACTGATGATTATAAAGCTTCAATCTGATTTAGATTTTTTCAATAAAACTTATGTTAGATAATTGTGTAGTTGATCAAACATAATAGTTTCTCCCTATAGAGACATGGGATTTGTGCCTATAATGTTTTAAAAATAATAATTTGTAGATCAATGTACCTTATTCTTGGAAAGTTTCGACGACATAATTTATGCAAAATGACCAAAATTTTGTAACACAATTGTCTACTTTCTGCTGTTATGTCAAGGTTCATTTTTATGTCCTTTCACATGTCTCTTTTTTTTAATGAGTTACTCACAAATGAACTGTTTTTACTTTTATTTCAGAGTCGATTGAAGAAAACGAGGAGAATGAAGAATTGAGAGAATTTGAGGAGAAAAATCATGTTAAAAATAGAGAAAAACCTTTGAGTTGTTTTCAAACCAAACAGAAAGATTTAAAGAAAAGAAGAGCCAAATCTTTGACCTGCACTCAGTGTGGGAAGAGTTTGACAAACAAACATCATCTTGAGCTTCATATGAGAGTTCATACTGGAGGGACGCTGTATGCATGTGATCAATGTGGCAAAACATTTTTGTGGGCTTCAGACCTGAAGAAGCACCTGAATGTGCATGCGAAAGAGAAGCCACATTCATGTTATTTGTGTGGGAAGAGTTTTTCATGTCTACAACATTTAAAGGAACATCAGAAAATGCATACAAGTGTGAGAGAGTACATGTGCTTTGAGTGTGAAAAGACTTTTACTTCAGCAAAGTGTTTAAAACAGCACCAGAGGATCCACACAGGAGAAAAAACGTACAAGTGTTCACACTGTGACAAGAGATTCAGTCGGTCAGAACATGTGAAAAGACATGAGATGATTCACACTGGAGAGAAACCGCACACATGTGATCAGTGTGGGAAGAGTTTCACACTAAAAGGACACCTTACTGCACATACGAGAGTTCATACTGGAGAGAAACCTTTCACTTGTGATCAATGTGGAAAGAGTTTCGCTCAATCAGTAAAACTTAGGGAGCACATGAATATCCACACCGGAGAGAAACTGTACCCATGTGATCAATGCGGCAAAACATTTTTGTGGGCTTCAGTCCTAAAGAAACACCTGAAAGTTCATACAAAGGAGAAGCCACATTTATGTTCTTTGTGTGGAAAGAGTTTTTCACTTCTACATCATTTAAAAGAGCATCAGAAAATACATACTGGTGTGAGAGAGTACATGTGCTTTGAGTGTGAAAAAACATTTACTTCAGCATACTGTTTAAAACTGCACGAGAGGATCCACACCGGAGAGAAACCTTATAAGTGTTCACACTGTGACAAGAGATTCAATCAGTCAGGAATCCTGAAAACACATGAGAGGATCCACACTGGAGAGAAACCGTACAAGTGTTCACACTGTGACAAGAGATTCAATCAGTCAGGAATCCTGAAAACACATGAGAGGATCCACACTGGAGAGAAACCATATCACTGCACTGCGTGTGGGAAGAGTTTCAATCAATCATCTTCTCTACACAATCATACAAAAAACATTCACAGTAAGTAGATCATCTTCAGATCCAGCACTTTCAGGTCTGATGCTGCATCCTCACCAAATGTGACAATGCATCAACCAATAAAAACATCATCTGGATAAATCTGTCCTAACCAGTCACTACAAGCGACATGACACAGAAGCATTATCTAAAGTTTTCATAGTGAATAAAGTTCATCTTCATCAACTGTGAGATTCAGATCAACTCAAAGATGTTCCTCCCCAAAGAACTACACTAAATGATATCACTGTTCTTTCTTTCAAGTTTCATATTATTTTCAGTTGTCTTAAAATGCATTTGTGTCACTTGTAGTTTGCTTACTGTTTCATGAAGAAATGTAGAAGTTTTGACAAACAGTTTTTTTGACAAGGCTGTAACACTTTTTAGAGAGACTGAGATTTATTTTTATTTGTTTTTTAAAACACTAGTTATTCTCTTTCAATGACATATTTAGAAAACACAGATGCAAGATATACTGTCATGTAGCTTTGTAACTGTTCCTTCTGTGCTTCTCTTGTGTGGAAGAAAATTTTATTTATTTATTGATTTTATATGCTTATGGAACATTGTGTAGTGCCTGCTTTATTTAGAACTGCTGTGAAGTCTAAATGAGATATGGTTTGGGGCCTAAAGAATAAGATGTATGGGTGACAAGGGGTTCATGCAGGCCTAAACTGGGCTCAGGTTGAACAACTGGGAGACCCAAAGGTGCCTGTCCATGACCTAGAAGGTCATCATGGCCCTAAATATAAGGGCACAAGCTTTAGAAGTATGATATAGTAGAATGTGTTTTTGACTTTCTTACCATGTGTGGAAAAGTACGGCTGTTAAGAGATGTAACCTTGTAAAGGCTAGGGAAGAGATATAAAGCTGGAGGAAACACTCCCATTTTTGTCGCACTCTGCAGCAACTTGAGTTTCTGTATGACTGTCTGACCTTCCTTGCAAAGAATACAACTTAGGAAAAGACAATTGACTGGGTTTGTCTCTTAAGCGGTGAGAATCATTTTCATTTTTTGCCACAACACTTGTAAGGAATAAGGATGGTACCTGAACCCGGTATTAAACAGGCTCTGGGGCTAAATTATGAAAGACCGTAGTATTGACAAGCTCTGACGCTATCGGTTCTGCTTTCAGTAATGGAGAAATTAAGAAAATACACTTACAATTTATAATTGCTACATAAACATTATCAAGCTAACTGCAACCATTTCTATATGCGATAATATCAAGATGTTCGTATATAATGCGCTTTTGTTATTGCACTGTAAATCTTTGAGATTAATCTAAATTTATTTTCGATTTTGAGTTTGGCTTCCAAGGATTATGAAAAGATGTTTAAGGAAAAAGCATTGTGCTGCATTTCATTTTGCAAACCTTCCTTTCCTTAATAGTGCTTTTGTTCCACACTTAAGCTGCTTAAAGCTGCATAATTTGTTTGGTTAAAAATTATACAAAATAAATATTTGAGCAAGTACATACCCAGCCAGTGTTCAAAACTATCGCCTTATTCAGAACGGTTAGCTTATAATAATGTTTTCTAGTTTGAGTGGTACGGGTAGGTTTCCATGGGAAATTCGAGCATGGCACTGCATCATTACGTCACGTCTGTAAACATAAAGAAGTTTTCCCGGCTACTAGACTATCGCATGTGAGGATCCTGCAGGTGGTGGATCGTTTAGCCTTTTCTCACAGCAGCTAGAATAATTAAATGTATCATTTTGATGGCGGATTGTAATCCAGAAAGTATTATGTGTTTATGAAACGCATGTGAATGAAACTAAATTATATTCCAGTTTTAAATATGCTTCTGATTACAGATAGCCTGGGATTTCACAAGATTTGTATTTTAAAGAAAACCAGTTCGAAGGGAGCACAATTTGCTTTTTGGGTTAAAATAATTTCTTAATATGAAATTCGAATGGCATGACAATTAGATATTAGGCTGTACAGAAATTGAAATCTACAGGTTAATACACACTATACTCATAGTCACACAATGCTGATGTTGTTAACATGAATAATTTGTCATGTGACACACAGCACTTATGTTTTATTTATTTTTTTATTTTTATTCAAAACATTCTCAAACGCATCAACTATATCATGAAATATCTTGATTCTCACCTTTATAGATTATGATGATTGGCGATAGTCAAAGTAACCTGCACTGAACAAAAATATAAACGCAACACTTTTGTTTTTGCCCCCATTTTTCATGAGCTGAACTCAAAGATCTAAGACTTTTTCTATGTAGAAAAAAGGCCTATTTCTCTCAAATACTGTTCACAAATCTGTGTTAGTGAGCACTTCTCCTTTGCCGAGATAATCCATCCACCTCACAGGTGTGGCTTATCAAGATGCTGATTAGACAGCATGATTATTGCACAGGTGTGCCTTAGGCTTGCCACAATAAAAGGCCACTCTAAAATGTGCAGTTTTACTGTATTGGGGGGGGGGGACCAGTCAGTATCTGGTGTGAAAACCAGTCAGTATCTGGTGTGACCACCATTTGCTATCTCCTTTGCATAGAGTTGATCAGGTTGTTGATTGTGGCCTGTGGAATGTTGGTCCACTCCTCTTCAATGGCTGTGTGAAGTTGCTGGATATTGGCAGGAACTGGAACACGCTGTTGTATACGCCGATCCAGAGCATCCCAAACATGCTCAATGGGTGACATGTCTGGTGAGTATGCTGGCCATGGAAGAACTGGGATGTTTTCAGCTTCCAGGAATTGTGTACAGATCCTTGCAACATGGGGCCGTACATTATCATGCTGCAACACGAGGTGATGGTCGTGGATGAATGGCACAACAATGGGCCTCAGGATCTCGTCACGGTATCTCTGTGCATTCAAAATGCCATCAATAAAATGCACCTGTGTTCGTTGTCCATAACATACGCCTGCCCATACCATAACCCCACCGCCACCATGGGCCACTCGATCCACAATGTTGACATCAGCAAACCGCTCACCCACACGACGCCATACACGCTGTCTGCCATCTGCCCTGTACAGTGAAAACCGGGAGAGAACACCTCTCCAAAGTGCCAGACGCCATCGAATGTGAGCATTTGCCCACTCAAGTCAGTTACGACGACGAACTGCAGTCAGGTCGAGACCCTGATGAGGACGACGAGCATGCAGATGAGCTTCCCTGAGACGGTTTCTGACAGTTTGTGCAGAAATTCTTTGGTTATGCAAACCGATTGCAGCAGCTGTCCGGGTGGCTGGTCTCAGAGGATCTTGGAGGTGAAGATGCTGGATGTGGAGGTCCTGGGCTGGTGTGGTTACACGTGGTCTGCGGTTGTGAGGCCGGTTGGATGTACTGCCAAATTCTCTGAAACGCCTTTGGAGACGGCTTATGGTAGAGAAATGAACATTCAATTCACGGGCAACAGCTCTGGTGGACATTCCTGCAGTCAGCATGCCAATTGCACGGCTCCCTCAAAACTTGCGACATCTGTGGCATTGTGCTGTGTGATAAAACTGCACATTTTAGAGTGGCCTTTTATTGTGACCAGTCTAAGGCACACCTGTGCAATAATCATGCTGTCTAATCAGCATCTTGATATGCCACACCTGTGAGGTGGATGGATTATCTCGGCAAAGGAGAAGTGCTCACTAACACAGATTTAGACAGATTTGTGAACAATATTTGAGAGAAATAGGCCTTTTGTGTACATAGAAAAAGTCTTAGATCTTTGAGTTCAGCTCATGAAAAATGGGGGCAAAAACAAAAGTGTTGCGTTTATATTTTTGTTCAGTGTAATAATGTAATCTATTAACTATGCATAAAAACCTGTCTGTTTATGGGTGTCATGCCATAACATATTTTTAATACTACTGACTTTATATTTAACGTGAATTTAACATTGAAAGTTAATGTGAATAAAAACATTGCAAATTAGTCTACTAATCACATTCATTGTAGCTACAGAAAGAGAGCAAAGAACATTTACATCAAAGAACATTTTCACTGACAGTCTAGTTCAAGCACTCTCAAAAACTCCCATTAAAATCACTGAAGCTGTTTACACTATGAAATTAATATCTTACAGATTCGTACACACATTTTCACTTTGCTGTTTCTGATGAGAAAATTCACCAGAAAGAGGTATTCAGTCAGTGAGCGAGTGAAGAAAACAGGCATTTTAGCGATGACTCATCTGAACACCTGATTGGTCAATGCATTCATAAACTCAACAGCATCGTGTGTGATTGGTTATAATGCGCAGTGCTGTAAAAACGCGTCTGAACGCAGATTTGAATTTAGCAGCTGATATGACGTGCTGAACATTCTATTCACTGGTGTGATTGTATTAAATATAGAAAATATTATTCTGCTATTTTTTGTCTTTTGGAAGCTGCATTCAAAATCCACTTGGCTCAAAAATCTGAGGGGGCACGTGCCCCTCACTTTGAATGGGCATGACGCCTCTAATCCACACCGTTGCGGTGACGGACTGCCACACATTCACTTCAAAACATTAGATTCATCCGCGCTGAAGCCGTGCTGGTGCACATCCCACGCAAGCAAGATAATTCCGCAAGTAACTGCAATTCCTAGTTTTCAAACAGAGATGGCGACAGAGGCAAAACTTACGGACTGCAGCTTTAAAGGGGTCCTATTATGCTTTTTCACTTTTTGAATTTTAGTCAGTGTGTAGTGTGTATGTTTGGGCATAAAACAATCTACAAAGTTACAAATCTCAAAGTCCACTCCAAAGGGAGATATTTCATTTTTAGAAAATCCCTTTTGAAGAACTACAATGAATGGCTCGTTTGGACTACAGCGTTGTTTTCCGGTGTTTGTGACATCACAAAGCGGTCCATTAGAATATCATTAAAATAAATCCCGCGTACAGAAATTTGAATGGTTGGGGGTGGGGAGAAGCTTGGTTGAGCACTGCACGTTTCAAAATCGAAACAGTGCTGGTGTTTTTATATCACTGTATTTCTGAAGGAAACCGACTGTCTTCAGAAACTTATGGATGTCATTTTCATTTCATCTTGCATGTAGTGTCTGATAAAGCAGTGTTTGTGAGAGGAGCTCTGCTTTGTGTACAGCGTTACCGAGGAAACCTCGATCTCTCCCGCTCCAACAGCGGCTCACCTGTTTTATACAACCTCAAATCAGAAAAAGTTGGGACAGTATGGAAAACGCAAATAAAAAAAGAAAGTAGTGATTTCTTGTATTTCATTGCAGACAATATGAACACAAAATATTTCATGTTTTGTCTGGTCAACTTCATGTCATTTGTAAATATACATCCTTTCCTGTCATTCAGACCTGCAACACATTCCAAAAAAAGTTGGGACAGGAGCAATTTAGGGCTAGTAATGAGGTAAATTGGTTAAATAATGATGTGATTTGAAACAGTTGATGTCAACAGGTGATTGTAATTATGATTTGGTACAAAAGCAGCATCCAAGAAAGGTCTAGTCCTTTAGGAGCAAAGATGGGCCGAGGATCGCCAGTTTGCCAACAAATACGTGAGAAAATTATTGAAATGTTTAAAAACAATGTTCCTCAAAGAAGGATAGGAAGAGATTTGGATATTTCACCTTCAACAGTGCATAACATAATTAAAAGATTCAAGGAATCTGGAGGAATTTCAGTGCGTAAAGGACAAGGGCGCAAGCCTAAGCTGAACAACCGTGATCTCCGATCCCTCAGGCGGCACTGCATCAAGAATCGTCATTCATCTATAAGCGATATCACCACATGGGCTCAGGACTACTTTGGCAAACCTTTGTCAAGTACCACAATACGTAGTTACATCCACAAATGCCAGTTAAAACTGTACTGTGCCAAAAGGAAGCCCTATGTTAACAGTGTCCAGAAGCGCCGTCGACTTCTCTGGGCTCGGAGGCATCTGGGATGGACCATCACACAGTGGAAACGTGTACTGTGGTCAGATGAATCAGTATTTCAGGTATTTTTTGGGAGGAATGGACGCCGTGTGCTCCGGACCAAAGAAGAAAAGGATCATCCAGACTGTTACCAGCAACAAGTCCAAAAGCCAGGGTCTGTCATGGTATGGGGTTGTGTCAGTGCCCTTGGCAAAGGTAACTTGCACTTCTGTGATGGCACCATTAATGCTGAAAAGTACATAGAGATTTTGGAGCACAATATGCTGCCTTCAAGAAGACATCTTTTCCAGGGACGTCCATGCATATTTCAACAAGACAATGCAAAACCACATTCTGCACACATTACAAAGTCCTGGCTGCGGAGGAAGAGGGTACGGGTACTTGACTGGCCTGCCTGCAGTCCCGACCTGTCTCCAATAGAGAATGTGTGGCGCATTTTGAAGCGCAAAATGCGACAAGGAAGACCCCGTACTGTTGCCCACCTTAAGACTTGTTTGCAGGAAGAATGGGACAAAATTACACCTGAAACACTTCATCACTTGGTGTCTTCAGTCCCTAAACATCTTTTAAGTGTTGTGAAAAGGAATGGCAACATTACAAAGTGGTAAATGCTTTACTGTCCCAACTTTTTTTGGAATGTGTTGCAGGTCTGAATGACAGGAAAGGATGTATATTTACAAATGACATGAAGTTGACCAGACAAAACATGAAATATTTTGTGTTCATATTGTCTGCAATGAAATACAAGTCAAAGTAAATTTAAAAAATTGTACATTTTATTTACATCCTTTTCTCATAAAGAGCTAATTCACAGTATGGCTGTCTCTATGTTGTTGAAAGTATATTTTCTATAAAATAAATGTCATAAATATGATCTTAAGTTTTCTACTGTCTCAAAGACAAATTCTAGGCAGCTTAACAACCTTTAAGCTGAATGTAGCTATTACTTGAGATCAGTTTTAACATAAATTGTACTAAATGCACTAAACATCTGCAGTCTTAAATAATGGTCATTGCTCATTTGCTTGCAGTGCTAATCAGCAGTGGCGTGCACAGGCCTCCGGAGGGGCGAGATGGTGTTACAAGGGCACAATCGAGGGGGGGGGGGGATTTTTACTGTGATTTTATCACGATTCTTTGTCATGTTGGTTTTTCTATTTTGCAAGCTGTTTGAGCATGAGACAAAATCTTTGTCATTATTTTATCTTTGTTATTAAAAAATGAGAACAAAGATACACATTACAAATACACATAATATACAAATAAAATAAACAGTGTTTTATTTTCAGGTAGCTACAATAGGTGTATTAACAGGAGAATTCCAGAAACTGAATGAACAAATATAAAAATAAAACACTATATAGATTGATTCCTATTAAAGGAACTGTATTAAAGGTTTTCAGTCAAGAGTAGTGAGTGATTTTTCTCTTTGTGTTTGGTGTTTTATTAACATTAAAGGAATAATTCACCCAAGAATTAAAATAGGCTAGTGTTTTATTTTTATACCTTCATTTACTCACTCAAAAGTTGTTTTAAACCTGAATCTCCTTCTTCTGCTAAACATAAATGCTATTTTGAAGAAGGTGGAAAACCAAACAGTTGCTGGTCCACAGTGTTCTCTACTGTCAAAGTTAATGTGGACCAGCATCTGTTTGGTTACCCACATTCTTCAAAATATCTTCTTACTGATGTGAATGTGTGTGGTGCTGTACAGTATATTGATACGGCGGCGCCAGAACTGCAGCTGATAGAATGTGTGCTGTAGCACGATACTACGATATTTCTTCAAAAGCAGATCGTGGAGACATTTTTATCAGGGCCGCTGCTGGCCAAATGGGTGCCATAAGCAGGATTGTATTGTTGTGCCCCCTCTCTCAAGTAAAAAAAACACCTACCATAGGGGTCAAAATAGAACTTTAATAAAATATAAAAGTAAATAAATAAAATAAATTGTAATTAAATTGTATTATTTACAAATTACAATTGTAGCTCTAGACAGTTACCTATGGCAGTAATACAGTTGTCTGATTGATTTTATGATCTCAAGCATTCAGAAATCACGCAAAAGAAAATTAAGCAGTTTTACTACGAAAACCATGGTTCATTTTTGTAAGGGTTGTGATGTCCACATGTTTTTGTTGAAGAAATTATAGAGGCTGTGTCATCTATAGCAAAAAGGTGGCCAAAAAATAAAGATTAAGTGGATATTTGAATGAAATGTTTGGTCAATAGCCTATTAAACAAGGATATGATCGTCCTGTAAGTGTAACAGCAGCAATCACCAGGCCTTTGGCTCCCTTTACAGGCATTTATAACATGTAATGTTGAAAAAAAAACAATACACACCGGTCCGCCCTGGTGTGGTCGGCTGCCGGTGGAGCCTGCGGGCTTGCCGCCACGGCACCCTGGGGCGTCTACACTGTGGCTGTCGGAGGTCCCACCTTCGGGCTCTCCTCTGCCCTTTTCTGGGTGGAGGCCGCGGTTGTCCCTGCGGTGGTTCTCCTGGGGGTCCCGTGCCCTGGGGGGCCTCCGGATGTTTGGGGCCCGGGTCTTTTCCGTGCCTGCTTCATGCCTTGCGGGATGGGGCTGTTGTTCCCCACACACACTATTAAACATTTACATGGAGGAACCTTATGAACACAAGCGCGCTCACACACACAGGTGTACACTCAAGCATTCACATTGGTATAAAAACAGGTGCTCACAGACACACATTGTCTTGATCTGCTGTTGCTTCAAAACTTATTTTGTAATATTAGTTATGTGTGCTGCTCAATAACATTTAACATTTAGAATTTATTGTGATTCATACAGATGTTGGTTGTTGCTGCAGTCTCTTTGATGTCTTGTTGTTTTCTTCGGTTGTTTTCTCTTTTTGTCAGCAGGTATCGAAGCAAATTGTCTGTTTTTTTTTTTTCCCCTCTCTCTCTATCCCCCATTCTCCTTTTTTCTCTCTCTCTCTCCCCCTTCTCTGTTGACTTTCCCCACAACCTTTTTTTTTATTTTATTTTTTTCCTTTCTTCTTTCTTCTTTCTCTCTCTTGTTTTCTCTGTCCCCTGGTCTTGTCTGTCACAGTGTGGTTAAGTAAAAGGGTATATAAAATTAAATTAATTAATTAATATAAAAAAAAAAAATTAAAAAAAATAATAATAATAAAAAAAAATAATAAATAAATATATTTAATTATAAAAAAAAAAGAAAAAGGAAAAAAAAAAGAAAAAAGGCTGTGAATGATGATAGCATAGCCACGCATATGTACTGTCATGTGTTATCTGTGCTACTGACAGGCCAAAAAAAAAACAATAGACACCATCACAAAATTTGTAGTGGTTTTACTGGTTCTAATGGGACTTGTATTGTTATTAATGGAAACTGTAATGGACCCTGTTGGTCTCTACTGGTAAATGGTCACCTTCTATTGGTGGCTTGTTAAAACCAATAAATCCTAATGGAATATGTCCCAAAACACACTACAAAAAAAAAAAAAAAAAAACAATAATGGTTAAAAGTTTTTTTTTTTTTTTGAGCAACTGGGATAGTGCCCCCCCGCAAGTTGGTGCCCTACGCAAACTGCGTACTCTGCATATAGGGAGCAGCGGGACTGATTTTTATCATCCACGATATCTTTTATATCGCACAGACCGGACCGCAAGGGCACTTTAGCATCGGACCTCAAAGGGGCAGGGGCTTGAGGCTATCAAAGGGGCTTTAGAAACATTATTTGTTGTCTCAGCCCCCTAAAACTAATCACCGATCTGAACAATCGGGCCAGCGCTGCTTCGAAAGTTTACCATCCTCACGTGTTTCAAGTCTTGTCAGTTTAAACATTAAAGTGATTTTAATCCATTGCAGCTCAAGACAGTGTGAAAGAGATCTCACTGTGGTTGTCGTGCGCTGACAGCGCTGTGATAGATCATCTCTGTGCATGCACACAGTTAAAGTGCACACACAAATCAAGCATCTTCTTGAGCTAATAGTACACACTATTATGTCAGAATGGCTGTCTTGACGAGTAGGTGTCTTAAAGGTGCAGTGTGTAAATTTTATTGGCATCTAGCGGTGAGGTTGTGAATTGCACATAGAGAAGCTACGGTGGCTGACACAGGACAACGATGTCGTCATCTGTGACAGCAGAGAGTAGCCATAAGGAAATACATTTACTTAATTATTCAGTAAACCGATATGTTATTGCAAATATTATTGTTATTGTTGCTCATCGTGTCATTGTTTTATTCGCAAGAACAACATGCAATCTGTATAGCAGTTTGTCTGTTTGGGGCTACTGTAGAAACATGGTGGCAATTTCCATAAAAGGGAGTCCACGCTGTTAAATTGGTGTAAATGCAATAAAAAGAATTCAACAAAATCAGCTTAAAAATTACAAAATGCTACAAAAATTACTGGCATATATTTTATAGTAATCAAAAATATCCTGTTACTTTATATGATTAATATGGGCCTATTTCATGTTTTTTTTGATAATAAAGTGTTTTCAATGCTTTAGCTCTTTTCTTACAGCCACTTTCTATTTTGTGAAGCTCAACAATCTTGTTCTGCACATCAGAACTATATTCTTTGGTTTTACTCCTTGTGATGGATGATTAAGGGAATTTGGCCTTTGTGTTCCTCATTTATAATCCTGTTGAACAGGAAGTCATGGCTGGACAATTTCATGCTTCTAGTCACCCAAGGGGCAGTTGTGGCCTGGCGGTAAGAGAGTTGGGCTTGTCACCTGAAGGTCGCTGGTTCGATTCTCGCACCGGCAGGAATTGAAGGTGGGGATTGTGAATGAACAGCACTCTCTCTCCACCTTCAATACCATGACTGAGGTGCCCTTGAGCAAGGCACCGAACCCCCAATTGCTCCCCGGGCGCTGGAGCAATGACTGCCCACTGCTCCGGGTGTGTGTTCACAGTGTGTGTGTGTGTGTGTGTGTGTGTGTGTTCACTACTCACTGCTGTGTGTGTGCACTTGGATGGGTTAAATGCAGAGGACCAATTTCGAGTATGGGTAACCATACTTGACAATACATCACTTATTTTCTCTTCTCTCTAAAAAATGTAAATATGAATAGGAATATACTTCAGATATATTTTACTCATAAGAATTTCTAGGGGTGCCAATAATTGTGGCCAACATGCATTGGAGAAAAACATTTATTTCATCATGAGAGCTTCTTCCCACTTTCAATTGTTTTACTTCAGTGAGAGGGTAGAATTTTTTGAATGAAAGATCAAAAGGATAAACAATGCAGATTTATTTCCACAGCTGCCTTTGCTCATATTTAGGTTACTAAGGGTGCCAATATTAGTGAGGGCACTGTAACTAGTGCCTCTAACTGTATTATCAACACAAGGAAGGAACTTGTCTCATATGCTTGTACTACTTATAATTATTACAATAACTGGGTATAATAACTAGGAACTAACTCTGAACCTACACTAACCTTATCCCATGTAGTTACCTTATACTACCCAGTATTTTCTTAGTTAGTACATTGTAAAAAGTGCAACCAAATACCAATTAATAATATGAATGGATGAAGAAATAAAAAGTGTATAAGATGTAAGTGATTGTGTTGGATGTTGAGTTATCTTATGAAAAAATAAACTGTTGTTGTTCTTAAACTAATTAAAAAAAAAAGAACTTTAAGGCAAACAAGTAAATGAAAAATATTTTTTTATGAACTGGTATCAGCTACAGTATATAATATCTAAAGTACATTAGAAAATCATATACCAATAATAAACAATGCCAATGTATGTGTAAAGAGGTTTAAGTCATATTTGCCTTCTACATGGTCAAGTGAGCAGAACTTTTAGGCTTTTGCTACTTTAAACAACCGATCATACGGATTGAAACCAGTATGTAAGTGTACATCAGAGTGGCTCAGTGAAGGGTTGGACTGATCTGCCATGAAATCAACACATCAGAAAATTATACAAAGCAATGTCAAGGTGTCCGTCTGTGAACTGAAGCCCTAAACATAGGCCTATAGAGGCACTGCAGTATCCAGAACCTTCCACTGTCATCTGAGAATTCATGTACTACATTTTTGATCAGGTACACTCCATTAATAATGGCATTTTGACACAAAAAAAGGAAAACCTTCTAAAACTTACACTATTACTGTACATTTACTACTTGTAAAGGTATAATGCAGTATATTTTCTAGTAAATGAACCCATAAATGGCTTTAACCAGTCACCTTTTAAAACATCCTTCAACCATGGACGAAATATCAACTATACAAAAATATTCAGAATCAAAAGGTCTTCTGTTTTTGAGACCTTTTATGAATTTGTTCTGGGAGTTATTCATCACCCTGATTATGGTATCTACCACACATTATGAGCGCTTATGAGCTACATAACATATTACATGCTGTGTCTTCAAGCGCAGACAAAAACAGAGGACAGAATTTAAATTTAAATAAAAACAAAATACGTATTCAAGCCAAACTACTAATGGTCATATATTTGAATAAGCATTTATTTTATATACATTAACATTCTTTACTGTCTTGAATAAGGAAAGTGTGAATTGAGTAAAGAAAACAAATAGCTTAGGATTGTTTATTGCTCCAAAAGGAATTTGAAAGGGAAGAATTGACATGGAATATTAGTGCAACATGCCAAAAACTGTTTTAGAATTAGAAAAGAAAATTAATGCATTTAATTCCATGTTGCTTTTTCCCTTGCCTGACTAATCACAAGTTTACAATTCCCTGATATTTAAAGGGTTTCAATATTCAGTTACTGATGATATTATTAAAACTAGTTGCCTCCTGCCATGATTTACTGATTCTGTCAAATAACTGGGTTATCATTTTAATTTTGATTAGAGACTACCTTCAACTCTTAAATAGAATCTTTCTGAAGTGACTTGCATGCACCATTACATGCAATGCTATATACGTCATGCACACTAGGCCTCTGATCTGGCCAATGAGGTTAAAATGTTCTCACACATCTAAACCGTAGAGACTCATTTCTCACACAACAGCAAGTGAAGTTTTGCGCTGCACGATCTCCCTTGCCAACAGGGACATAATGTTTTACCTGAAAATACCAAATGAGTGGGACTATTGCATAACATCTGCATAAGATGATTTAATCTGCTTTGGTCCACAATGCAAAACAGTACAATAATAGTTCTTGACATCAGATTCAGGTCGTTTTAATTTTATAAAAAGACTGACGCTCTACCAGAGAGCAAGTGACCCCTGAAAACTCAGCACAATAATTTGATGTTTAAAATTGCAATAAATAAAATCCCAATTAACAAAAAATCCTTGAATCTAAACTATTACTGTAACAAAGCAATCAACTCAGTCAAGCTTTACAGCATTCCCTATAATATTCCCAACATAATAGTGTATCCCCAAAGGCATCTCAGTGGTGTAGAGGTCATGTCAACAGGAGAATTATTCCACTGTATAGAACATCTGAACACTCTTTAGAAACTAAACGTCTGACTACGAGTAAGAAAAATGTTCGTCTTTAACATGAGAACCTTATAAACTGAGTTTGTGGATTCAATAGACTGGGATGATCATTTCAAAAGCACACTCAGATCAGATCCACCAATCCCAAACATCTTTGGAAAGAAGAGGTGAAAAAGTAGAGAAACTCAGACCCTCAAGACCCATTACTGAGAAGAGCATCTGATCTCTGGGCTGACTTTGACCTACAGCGGGTTTGTGCTGTGCTTGAATCTCACTGGTTGACAGGATCCTCCAGCAGTCCATACTTGTCCTCAAGCACCTGAACTGTAGCAGAGAGAGCACTGTAAGACAAGACAAGAGACAGGCCCATATTTTATTTGAAGTAGGGATGGGCCAAGATGGTTGACTAAAGGACTAGTAGACTAGTGAGGTCAACTGATCAGTACTGGATCAATGAAGAGACATACAATTTAGATGTGCACATCAAATTAAACTTACAAAAGTGATTTTATATACGGTAAAACTTTATTTTGATAGTCCACTTTAGACATTCTACTAACAGCAAGTAACTTTGTAACTACATGCCAACTAGCAGTCATTAGAGTATTAGTAGACTGTCTGCTTAACTTCTAACACTTTATTTTGATGGGTCCACAACATATACTTTGCAAGTATGTCAACTTACTCTATAAACACTAAACCTAACCTAACAGTCTACTCTGAGAGTTAGTAGACATGTAGTTGCAGTTATTTAAAGTTATTTATAGTTAGTATAATGTCTAAAGTGGACTATCAAAATAAAGTGTAACCTTACATACATAAAGATATTGAATGCAAGTCAAGTGACTACTTTAATGTTTCAAATATCAAAATATGGATGAAACGTTTCACTGTCATTCAGTGTAACATTTATGTCAAAATGAAAATTATTCTGACCTGTATATATTAAAAGAATAAGTGATTATACTAAATTAACTCATTTTTAAGTCCCTTTGGATAAAATGACTAAATGTTATTATATTTTAAATGATTAAAAACTTCTTGCTGATAAATGGATAACACCTCGTGGTTTGAAGGATAGTGGTAAAGATTTAAAATGACAATTAGTTCTGGGGGCCGCACTGTGATCCTTAATTTAATCTTTTAATGTCATCTAATGATTCTTGTTCTAAATATGACTGACAAGATTTTTTGGTATGTAAAATATTGTTACATTGATATTTTAGTGGGTGTCTTATGTAAATCATGGTGAAAGTGTATGGCAATCATTTTTCTGCTCAGAAAAAAAGAAACTGAACAGGACATTCTAATGTATGGAAAAAAATGTAATGCTGTGTGAAATCTTTATTGTATTATTGCTTAAAGCCTTTTTGTCATTGAACCATATACACACAGCACTTTTATGAATGTGTCAACATGGTTGTGAGTTGCTCACCATCCCGGCCTGATTATACGGTATCTGCCGCATACAGACAGATCCACAACTGTTGAACCCAAACGACTTTTATCTCCAATCGGGCCACCGTCCACCACAACAGCCAGACTGGACCACAAATCCTCAAACTCCTGCAGAAAACATTCAGCAGGTCAAACACACACTGAGGTCCATTTAGAAATAACTCTTGAGTTCTGTACTTACATTAGCAGCAACTGAGCTGGTTTGTGCGCTGACGTTAGCACTGGTGAGAGCAAGCGGTTCGCCACACATCTGACAGAGACGCCTCATGAACGGATGGTCTGGAATACGAACCCCTATGAGCTACAGCACACAAAATATGACATGATACAGAAGACAGACAGCAACAGAGGACAATACCGAGATCTACACACAAAATATGACACGATACCGAAGACAGACAGCAACAGAGGACAGTACTGAGATCTACACACAAAATACGACATGATACAGAAGACAGACAGCAACAGAGTACAGTACTGAGATCTACACACAAAATACGACATGATACAGAAGACAGACAGCAACAGAGGACAGTACCGAGATCTACACACAAGATATGACATGATACCGAAGACAGACAGCAACAGAGGACAGTACTGAGATCTACACACTTAACAAAAAGAAGTGTGCTTAATTGTATTAAATGCGCACTTGCATAACATTTTCTTATCACACTTAAGTACACTTTTAAAAAGTGCATAATGTAATAATGTCAAATGAAAAGTTTTAAGGTACATTTTAAATCATTTCAATCATTTTTTTGTTGTGCTTTAATGAAGTACACTTATTTTGATGTGTTGAACAACATACTAAAGCACAAGAAATGTACTTGATTATATTTAATTTAGTGTATTTGACATTTAAAGGTAATATATTTTAAATGTACTAATCAGACAACTTCATTACAAATGTGAAAATACAAATATATTTAAATACATGACAAGTTTCAATAGCATGAATGGCATTAAAGTATATTTTAGTTTATCATAAATGCTTGTCTGTACATTCAGCAGTAACACTTCAACCATATTGCAAAGATAAATAATTATGAAATTACATATAAAGATGTACTTAAGTTCTAATTAAGTGGGTCAAAAAGTTCAACTAATTGCATTTAATATAAATTTAAACTAACACGTTTTATTCAATTTTAAATAACATGCAATTATATGTTCAAATAAATTACATTCAATAACAATTATTTTCTTAAGTACTCTTTAAAAGTATGCTAAAGCATTCTTTTTCACAAGGGGTATACATTCAAGCAAACAGAGAATAACTAAAGCAAACCTTGGTAAAAGGATTGAGGTCTCGGTTCAGTGTGCTGGATCTCTCCAGAACTAGTGTAACAGGTCCAGGCAGCAGATCTCGGAGCAGCTCCTCCTTCACAGACATCTTACAGAATCTGAAAACATTCAGAACCCGCCTTACAACACAACTACTGTACTGTCACTATCAGAGGGGAATACCATGGTACATTGATACATATTCCAGAAGTGTATATGAAGTCACACTTAAAATATTTGTTGCAGTCAAATCAGCATGGTGCAATGTCAATACTATTCAAAAAATGAGATGTCGGTACAAATTTTTAAATGTTTTTTGAAAGTCTCGATCAAAAAAATACAGTAAAATCAGTAATATTGTGAAATAAAATAACAGTTTTCTATTTGAATATATTTTAAAATGTAATTTATTTCTGTGATGCGCAGCTGTATTTTCAGCATCATTACTCCAGTCTTCAGTGTCACATGATCTTCAGAAATCATTCTAATATGCTGATTCACTGCTCAAGAAATATTTCTGATGTTTTCAAATGCTGAAAAAAGTTGTGCTGCCAAAAATTGTGGTAACCGACATTTTCAGGATTCTTTGAGGAATAGAAAGTTCAAAAGAACAGTTTTTTTTTTAAATATAAATATTTTGTAATATTAGGCTATAAAACATCTGTGCTTGCAGTTTTGATTAATTTAATGCATTATTACGGAATAATAATATATATATATACACATACATACACATATATATATATATATATATATATATATATATATCTCTCTATCTCTCTTACTGAACCCAAACCATTCAACGGTAGTGTTGTTTCAGTAAACTGATCTGAGAGCAAACCTGTATATGTCCTGTATTTCTCCGACACAGATGGCTAGAGGTTTGTCTCCATTCCTTCCTTTAATATCATAAACTCTCCTGATGGCCGCAGAGTTTTGAGCCACGCAGGCCAGACCGTAGATGGTGTCGGTGGGAACGGCCACGACCTGACCTGCCTTCAGAGCCTGGACTGTGGTGGTCAGGATCTCGGTCCACTCTGTGCTCACAACAAACACAAAATACACCAGCAAAAGATGATTAGAAAACTTCATGCCAAGGGCTGATCCTTCAAAATATTGATTTCAATTTTCCTTCTTACTGATATATTAGGGCCACATTAAAAAGATTAAGACAGATTTATTTTTGTAAACACCTTGTATTTTCAGACCTATCAACACTACATTATGAAGATCACAACTTTTTATTAATCTGAACAAAGAGTGAAATAAACCATTGTTATGTGTGTGTTTCTTTTTAAATGTTATTCTGTATTTTTACTCAAATTATTAAATGTCTCAAAGTTGTCTTTTTTTTTTTTTTTTTTTTTTGCCAAAACCAACAATTTTACCTCAAATAAAAAAAAAAAAAAAAAAAGTTACCAAAAATAAGTGTAGGCTACTTAGTTACCAGTGAGACAACAGGATGATATACAAAACATTTCACGTGAAGAAAAAAAAAGGTTTACAAAAGAATACCTTTAAAAAGCCACAATTTTAATGAAATATAATTATGTATTTAAATAACGTAAATCGCTTGCTATGACATTATGACAAATACTTTGTCTATCTACCACAAAAATAGTTTAAAATGTCATTTCCACCACAGAATGTCATAAAGTCCTGAACCTATTTTAACAGCAGTCGTTCATAATAATACATAACTTGAAATATAGAGGAAACGACACTGCAGTAGAATCATTCTAATTATTTTAAGAGTTTATTTATTATTAGTCCACAGAGCCAGAAGCGCCATAGCGAGTAAAAGACTGCTCCTAAAACAACTGCGGTCAAGCCAGCCGCCACTTCGAGATGCATGGTCAATCTAGCCGCCGCGCTGTTTTGTTGTGCGCGCATATACAGTGCATTACGGCGATCTTCCGCCGGTCTTTCGAAAGCCTTCACTAAGCCATTTTTTTTTTTCTTACTGCTTAGCTTATACATACAAACAAGAACAGGGAAATAAGAGTAAGGGTAATATATATTAAGCAAATTAACTATACTAATTAATAAAGTAATATCAGATTACCTGTCTGTAATATTATTATAATAATCTTTAAAAAAAAAAAAATTAAATAGGCCTTATAAAATTAAATTGTCTAAAATTGTTAAGTAACAGCCTAATAATTAAGGTTCAAACAAAATGATATCAAAATAACTGATGTTGAATTACAAAATAAAAGCCCTCCAAAATCTCATATAAAGGGTGTTTTACTTGGCATTTCAGATAGCTCTAAAAAGGAAAGTCCCTGTTACCACAGACTAGTTTCACTTCTGATTGATAGTAGACCTTCTCAGGTTGTCACTCACCAAGAATCAGGCAAGTCTGATGTTGCATTACAAAATAAAAGCCCTCCAAAATCTCACATCCAAGCTGTTTTGCTTGGCATTTCAGATAGCTCTAAAAAGGAAAGTCCCTGTTACCACAGACTAGTTTCACTTCAGATTGATAGTAGACCTTCTCAGGTTGTCACTCACCAAGAATCAGGCAAGTCTGATGTTGCATTACAAAATAAAAGCCCTCCAAAATCTCATATAAAGGTTATTTTGCTGGGCATTTCAGATAGCTCTAAAAAGGAAGGTCCCTGTTACCACAGACTAGTTTCACTTCAGATTGATAGTAGACCTTCTCAGGTTGTCACTCACCAAGAATCAGGCAAATCTGATGTTGCATTACAAAATAAAAGACCTCCAAAATCTCATATAAAGGGTGTTTTACTTGGCATTTCAGATAGCTCTAAAAAGGAAAGTCCCTGTTACCACAGACTAGTTTCACTTCAGATTGATAGTAGACCGTCTCAGGTTGTCACTCACCAAGAATCAGGCAAGTCTGATGTTGCATTACAAAATAAAAGCCCTCCAAAATCTCATATAAAAGGTTATTTTGCTGGGCATTTCAGATAGCTCTAAAAAGGAAGGTCCCTGTTACCACAGACTAGTTTCACTTCAGATTGATAGTAGACCTTCTCAGGTTGTCACTCACCAAGAATCAGGCAAGTCTGATGTTGCATTACAAAATAAAAGACCTCCAAAATCTCATTTAAAGGGTGTTTTACTTGGCATTTCAGATAGCTCTAAAAAGGAAAGTCCCTGTTACCACAGACTAGTTTCACTTCAGATTGATAGTAGACCTTCTCAGGTTGTCACTCACCAAGAATCAGGCAAGTCTGATGTTGCATTACAAAATAAAAGCCCTCCAAAATCTCACATCCAAGCTGTTTTGCTTGGCATTTCAGATAGCTCTAAAAAGGAAAGTCCCTGTTACCACAGACTAGTTTCACTTCAGATTGATAGTAGACCTTCTCAGGTTGTCACTCACCAAGAATCAGGCAAGTCTGATGTTGCATTACAAAATAAAAGCCCTCCAAAATCTCATATAAAGGTTAATTTGCTGGGCATTTCAGATAGCTCTAAAAAGGAAAGTCCCTGTTACCACAGACTAGTTTCACTTCAGATTGATAGTAGACCACCTCAGGTTGTCACTCACCAAGAATCAGGCAAGTCTGATGTTGCATTACAAAATAAAAGCCCTCCAAAATCTCACATCCAAGCTCTTTTGCTTGGCATTTCAGATAGCTCTAAAAAGGAAAGTCCCTGTTACCACAGACTTTTACTTTGTAATGCAAAATCAGACTTACCTAAAATTGGGTGAGTGACAACCTGAGAAGGTCTACTATCAATCTGAAGTGAAACTAGTCTGTGGTAACAGGGACTTTCCTTTTTAGAGCTATCTGAAATGCCCAGCAAAATAACCTTTATATGAGATTTTGGAGGGCTTTTATTTTGTAATGCAACATCAGACTTGCCTGATTCTTGGTGAGTGACAACCTGAGAAGGTCTACTATCAATCTGAAGTGAAACTAGTCTGTGGTAACAGGGACTTTCCTTTTTAGAGCTTTCTGAAATGCCAAGCAAAACAGCTTGGATGTGAGATTTTGGAGGGCTTTTATTTTGTAATGCAACATCAGACTTGCCTGATTCTTGGTGAGTGACAACCTGAGAAGGTCTACTATCAATCTGAAGTGAAACTAGTCTGTGGTAACAGGGACTTTCCTTTTTAGAGCTATCTGAAATGCCCAGCAAAATAACCTTTATATGAGATTTTGGAGGGCTTTTATTTTGTAATGCAACATCAGACTTGCCTGATTCTTGGTGAGTGACAACCTGAGAAGGTCTACTATCAATCTGAAGTGAAACTAGTCTGTGGTAACAGGGACTTTCCTTTTTAGAGCTATCTGAAATGCCAAGTAAAACACCCTTTATATTAGATTTTGGAGGGCTTTTATTTTGTAATGCAACATCAGACTTGCCTGATTCTTGGTGAGTGACAACCTGAGAAGGTCTACTATCAATCTGAAGTGAAACTAGTCTGTGGTAACAGGGACTTCCCTTTTTAGAGCTATCTGAAATGCCAAGCAAAACAGCTTGGATGTGAGATTTTGGAGGGCTTTTATTTTGTAATGCAACATCAGACTTGCCTGATTCTTGGTGAGTGACAACCTGAGAAGGTCTACTATCAATCTGAAGTGGAACTAGTCTGTGGTAACAGGGACTTTCCTTTTTAGAGCTATCTGAAATGCCAAGTAAAACAGCTTGGATGTGAGATTTTGGAGGGCTTTTATTTTGTAATGCAACATCAGACTTGCCTGATTCTTGGTGAGTGACAACCTGAGAAGGTCTACTATCAATCAGAAGTGAAACTAGTCTGTGGTAACAGGGACTTTCCTTTTTAGAGCTATCTGAAATGCCAAGTAAAACACCCTTTATATTAGATTTTGGAGGGCTTTTATTTTGTAATGCAACATCAGACTTGCCTGATTCTTGGTGAGTGACAACCTGAGAAGGTCTACTATCAATCTGAAGTGAAACTAGTCTGTGGTAACAGGGACTTTCCTTTTTAGAGCTATCTGAAATGCCCAGCAAAACAGCTTGGATGTGAGATTTTTTTGGGGGGGGGCTTTTATTTTGTAATTCAACATCAGTTATTTTGATATCATTTAGTTTGAACCTTAATTATTAGGATGTTACTTAACAATTTTAGACAATTTAATTTTATAAGGCCTATTTAATTTTTTTTTTTAGAGATTATTATGATAATATTACAGACAGTTAATCTGATATTACTTTATTAATTAGTATAGTTAATTTGCTTAATATATATTACCCTTACTCTTATTTCCCTGTTCTTGTTTGTATGTATAAGTTAAGCATTTAAAAAAAAAAAAATGGCTTAGTGAAGGCTTTCGAAAGACCGGCGGAAGATCGCCGTAATGCACTGTATATGCGCGCACAACAAAACAGCGCGGCGGCTAGATTGACCATGCATCTCGAAGTGGCGGCTGGCTTGACCGCAGTCTAAAACACGAGCGGAGAAATGACAGTAGTGTTTGTTTCTCGGCTAAATAAGCACATTTGAGAGCATAAATGGCTATGACTAGCTAAACAAGCATCAGTGTCGGTTCTTACCCTGCTGCTGCTGCTGCTGCTGCGGCGTCAGGTCGTCGGAGCTCTGCGCTGATAACCGCAGGACTCTCGTCTTCTGCTCTTTACACATGCTCACGCTCCGAGACGAGCTATGTAGTGTGAACGAGGAAATATTTAAACGTAGGCCGGCCGTGCGAATAAATCTAAAGAGTACCATAAACAGCTCGGCTCAATGATGGCAGACAGCATGCTTCATAAAACAGGAAACCACGTTTGACGGCGCTTCAAAATAAAAGTCCCGTTACAACAAAACTGCGGTACAAGAAATATTTAAATATATTTAATTAAATATAATTATATAAATTTAGATCTTCATTTCAGTCGTGCAGGAACAACACATTTAAAGTAAACAACCCAGGTGCATCTTGTTAAGAACAATAAATATAATTAACGTTCTCATGTAATTAATTAGGACTAATTACTAATTAATATATAATTAAGACCGAACACGGATTTACCACTTTACAAGCAGAACTAAAAATGGCGTCAGTTGCAGGTGAGACATTTTCGTACATTTAAAGAATAATTTCATAGACTGATATTTCTTATTAATGTCATACTTCAGAGAACACTGAAGAATCAAACACCCAAATAAAAGCTCTTCGTGTAGATCAGGTAAATTGCATGCTTCTGTATTTATTCATTTTTAAAGCAGTCTTTAATTCACTAATCATGTTCAAACAGTGCCCTTCTGTGAGACACCTGGAGGCTCTTGATGGCAGAGTCTCTGACAGACAGCAGCAGCTCGAGCTCTGCACCATGATCCTGAAGGACCTGCTGGAGATCCAGAAGATAGTTGCTGTAGGTTTTTAAGATTATTTACAGAAGTGCTTTTAAAATGCTGTGTGCAGAGCTACTCATTCAGATGTTTATTTTGGTAGGAAAGAGGGCTTGAAAATGCATCACTTGGAGGACTGGATAACTGAACTGTTTCCTTTCAGTATTTGCACTTTACAAGTGTCTATATATAAATAAAATCTTGATGTGAAAGTGTTGGAATACAGCAGTTTCTTTCTGCAACAAGCAAAAGTGTGAAATAATGTAACGACTCAGGATTTTACTGGTATTGTATTGCTTTTTGATTCAAAAAGTTATTACTTTGCCATAATACTTTATACAAAACAAGCATATGTGAAATTTCACATTATACATTCTTTAAAAATACAGATCTTTACAGTTTCCTCACACTTTGGGTATCAAAAGCAGTCCTTATGGAAGCGTTTGTTTCCTCTTTACCTCAAGCTTCTGAGACTCGATGAACATGCCAGACCAACTTCTCGTGTCCTTTGATGCTGCCTGAACCAGAAGATATTAATAATGAAAAGCAACGGCTGATTAAGCTAGTTTGTTACACTGAAAGACCAAACCATAAGTTAATGCCTTAAAAAGACCCATGTGTGAATGAAAACGTGATGATGATGATAGCACCTGATGAAGGTGGAATGATACAAAAACAAAAACACATTACAGGTTAACATGAATCAGAGTCGATCTTGAGCAAGAACAAAACCAGAACGGGTGACAGTCAAGCAAGTAGTTCATTCACCACTATGTTTCCAACATTAAAACAAATGCAAGATTTTCATGTCATGTGGGGGTCAATAAAATAAAAAAATACATTGAAGCAGCAATAATTTTCAACAGGAAAAAAATATACATATATAACATTGCAATGCCCAGATACAAAACAAAACAGATTAAGTCACACCAAACATAACTGTACACAACACACACATTTTGATAGGTGAGACTTAAAGAAAAAAAGGCTTTTAAACTTGAAATACTCAATGCAACAGGACACGGCTGTTTCTCTAAATGATGACTTGCATACTAAAATGACCACTGAATGCTGACACATGATATTTTGCTTATGAACATGTACAGATGGAATGATTTTGTCTTTTCTATATGCTCTATTTTGTTAGGTGATGAATAATAACCGCATTCAATCAAAATTAATCTTTCATGTAAAGTAACTAGTCAAAACTAGAGTCCTATGTGAAATATGCGAACAAACAATAAGGTCAGAAAGCATGTGCATTATAATTATTAAGGTATGATTGATCATTATATTGGCTGGACCCCAAAGGGAAAGACTGTTGTTCAGAGAGATCACATTATAATGTTCTAGTACTAGGTTTGCACAGGTCCCATTAATAGATATTTAACAAGAAAATGTAGTGGATAAATAGCGAAGCAACTATTTAACATCGATTCTACCATGAGCTACCAGCGCAGTGTAGCATCAATGTCAGTTCACCGTTTCATTTGGCACAGGATAGGAAAAGGCTCGCTCAGTAATATCAATCCGATTCAAATTCTCCATATCTAGTCCACGCTGAAATAAAATAACTATCATGAGTTGTAAGGCAATTCTTGTCCTACTTGAGTCTGAAACACAAGGATCTGTGGAGAACTATATACTGCATAAGAGATGCACAGGTGACAGTAAAGAGTGCAGAGTCACGTCTCTCATCTCACACCCAAAGTCTGCTTTCTCATAGTTCTATACAAAAATACAAATACAATCTAAAGGCTTAAACATTTATCATATCAAATGTACTATGTATTTACATTACGGTCAGCTCTTTAGAACCTCTATACAGCAGTGGTATATAAATGAGGGGCAAACGAGCGGCGTTGGCCGGGTTGGCTGAACCGTGGCTGGGTAGTGCACTACAAGCAGGTTCAAAACAACAGGTCAGATGAGTTGTGTGTCTGCTTATCTGGTCAGGAACCCATAAATACAGACACGCACACGCTCACGCACACGCACACACACACACAAGCGCACACACGCACACGCGCACACGCACACACACGCGCACGCGCACGCGCACACGCACACGCACGCACACTCTTATCATCTTAGAATATACTGCTGCTTGTTTTTCTGCATCCCTGAGCGGGTCACAAGAGACTCACGCGGGTTTAGAAACGGGGTTCACGAAAGAAAAAGTGCAGGGAGACACTGATAAAAGGCGGGAAACAGAGATCTGTAACAACCGATGGGGGAAAAAAAGGAGACCCAACCACATGCCTATCACAAAGGCAAAAGCGTTTGATTTCATCACAGAGTATTCATATTTCATTCAAAAACCAAGAGAAAAAAAAAAAAAAAAAAAAATTTTTGCATAAAGAAAAAGACTATATTGTATATTGTGGCTACAATTTAAGAACTTGTTCCCATGACTTAATTCATTGCCGCAATTTACTAATTTGTTCCCCTGATTTAACAAATCATGGCCACATACTAATTGAACTAAAACTAGGGAATGATTTAGTATATAGTAGCCACAATTTACTACAACGAGGGAGTAAGAATTACTAAATTTTGCCCATGATATACTAATTTGATTCCTCATTGTAGTAAATCAGGGTCCATTATATATATAAAACAAATTAGTAAAATCGTGTTACAAGAATATACAAATTTAAAATAAAATAAAAATTAATAGAAATTTGAAATTACAAATTAAAATCAGTCTAAATTCAATTAATATAAAATAATATATTTATATTTATTTATATTATTTTTACATTACTATAATGAAAATGGGAGGTATGAAATTGTCATTAATAATCAAAAAAGAAAAAGTAAAATAGGGTTAATTTTCTTTATGCAAATTTGATTGTGGGAAATATGACCCAGAAAATTTCTAGACCGGTTTCGTGAGATTCACTTAAAGACAGACTTAGTTTGGGGAAAATCTAAAACAATCTAGTGAAAAGTTGGGAAAAAGAGCTACATTTATCCAACAATTGAGTATTTTAATAAATTAACATACATAAAATTAAATACTAAGTTATAGGCAGCCAAACAAACCTAAATTACATTTAAAAGGCAGGTAAATGTTCATCGCAGTTCATCAAGTGTGACAAACTGTAAAATAAAATCTCAAAAATCACATTATTATTATTTTGAGCACTGCAGCCTTTCTAATAAATTACACATAAAATACTTCAACTTTTCAATGTGCAGGACTTTTCGTAGATGACTTCATTACCCACAAACTGTGATGAAGGCCTTTCTGTTGAAGTCTCAGACACACCAGTGAACTAACCTGCAGTACATTTCCATCGATCTAGTGGGTTTCAAGTTTAAACTCAAGTAAAGCATGTGGCCGGGCGAAAACTCATCTTGTTTTGAACGGTGAATCTCTATAAGCAGATTTAGAGCTTTAAATAATCTTTGAAATAATCTACCAAAACAACGGGGTTAAAAAACTACGCAGACTCAAATCATTATGAGAAGCAACTAAACGACTTCTCCTGGTGCCCTAATCTGCTCCGCCTGCTACTCTCCCTTAAAAGTGCACCAAAAACCACTCACTCGGATCAGGACACCACACAGGCCTGGGGAGAGACGCGTGCCTATAGCAGAGGTACAGGTGTATGTGAGATACCCATCTGTACACGGTACAGATGAATGGTGAGGCCTGAGCCTCTAGGGGGTGCTGCTGCTGCCTCCATCTGTTATGCCTAACTCATCCGCCACCATCAGCAGAGCCTCTATGTTGGCCGTGGTGTCTGGACTGAGCAGATCTGAGACATCCATGCCGGCCAGACCATCGCTGGGGGTGTTGGGGGTCACCGGAGTGGCCAGGTTGTCCTGCTGGGGCTGAGCGGGGTCCTGTTTGGATGGGCAGCAGGTGCGAGGCTCTTCGGGGAGGGCAGGAGGAGCAGGAGGAGGTGCAGCAGCAGGAGGCGGCGATGTGTTTTTTGATTTCTCCAGCGAGGAGGCAGCGCTCTTGTCTTTAGCCGAGTCTCTGCAGGCACATTGACACTGGCAGGACTCCTCCTGCTTTATGATGATGACCGGCAGACTCAGACCGATCTGCTGCACTGCATTCCCTGAAACAACCACAACAACTACCTGTGAGAGACGCTCATGAAAATCTGAATTGCACTCTCTGTGTTAGGGCTGCATACCTGAATGTCCACCGACTGGTATGGCTGTTGTAAAAAAGACCTTCTCTACTTTTGGGCCCTGAAAATAAAAGCAGTAGTAATGTCAAAAACTGCCATTAATTCAAACCTGAACTAGACAATTATTAAGATCATAACTATTGTTAAAACAATCTAGCAGTAAAAACATGAATGCAGAGAATATCTGAAATTAAACTTATGTCATTAGGTACTCCTCATGTCATCCCAAACCCATAAGATTTCCATAAGATAAGATTTTTTTTCTTCAATTTCTTTTTAACATTTCAGTTTTTTCACAAAACTTTCAAGCTTCAAAAAGATCATAAAGACATCATAAAATAAATCTTTTACTTTCCCAATTTCTTTTACGATATCTTTATGAACATTTTGAAAATTTGGACTTGCAATGGAGTGACAGAATACTCCCAGGCTTCATTAAAAATATCTTAATTTGTTTTTCATATAAATAAAAGTCTTATGGGTTTGGAATGAGTAAATAAGTAATGAGTAATGACAAAACTTTCATTTTTGGGTGAACTATCCCTTTAAGGGCAGCTTAATAAATTAAGACAAAACATAAGATAGAAACATGCAGCTGAAGCTTAAGTAAAACGGAAAATCAAAACCACAGATGTAGTTGAACAGTAGACTGCTGGACCTGTTGTTCAGGGTTCTGCTGCGCGCTGGCGGCACTGCTGAGGATCCACTGCAGGTTCTGATCGGACATGACGATGCTGGGCTGCAGGCCGAGCGTGGGGGCGATAGTGATCGTAGGAGGAGGAGGAGGAGCAGGAGGAGGAGCCAAAGGCACCGTGTGTGTTACTGCCGCCGTCACCTCAGTCGTCACGGCCGGCGTGCTGGAGACTCCGGGCGTGGATGGCGGGGGCACCAGCTGAGCCGTGGATGTCAGCGTCACGTAGTGCTGGGTGACTGAGGGTGCAGATGGAGCGGGCACTTCTGGTGAGTGTGATGAGGTGGGCGGAGCACAGGGGAAAGTGGAGGTCAGTAATGAGCTGCTGACAGCGGGAGGGGGCGGGGCCGGCTGAGAGGGGAGTGTCGTAGGTGGAGTCTGAGCCTCCACATCAGGGTTCGTGATGGAGCAGGATGGGGAAGAGGTGGATGAAGGGGGCTGAGTGGACACGTCTGCAGCAGCTGTCTGAGGTGACGGCTCAAGGCCAAAAGACTCCGCTAGGTTATCTGGAGAGACAGAGGCCTGACGTCAGATTGAGCCACAGGATATGTGATGGCTCACTCCTACTATGCAGTACATTCTGTCATAAATATGCTGGTTGAAATGTTAAAGATGGAAATCATGTCATTAAAATGTTATCAATAAGTGAACTTTTAAAAAGATTACGAGCAAGTTTTAGCACGCAGTTCGTGGCATGTTACTAGCATTAAACTTAATACTTATATAATGCATCCCTGCTAAATAAAGGTATTAATTTCTATACCCCCCCCCCCCAAAAAAAAATACATTGTTACCATGCATTAACACATTGCTAACATGTCTTAACATGTTAACGTGTTTCTAACATTTTTTGTAAAATGTTGTTAACAGTGCCGGAGCTAGAGTTTTATACATGGGGTGGCCAAGGCTAATTTAGGGGGTCCATAGACCATGACAGAAAATCAGTGTATAACTCCAACCTGGCATGAAAAAGCATGAATAAATCCTACGATTGCTGATTACTTCACATATATATATTATATATATATATATTATTATTATTATACTGAAAACAGCTGAGCAGATTTTTTCAGGTTTCTTTCTTTTAGCATTTATCTGAAATAGAAATATTTTGTAACAATATACTCACGTGGTCAGAATTGTTGGCACCCTTGGTAAATATGATCAAAGAAGGCTGTGAAAATTAATCTGCATTGTTAATCCTTTTGATCTATTATTTAAAAAAAATCACAAAAATCTAACCTTTCATTGGATAATAAGAATTTTAAATGGGGGGAAATATCATTATGAAATAAATGTTTTTCTCAAATACACATTGGCCACAATTAACGGCACCCTTTTATTCAATATTTTTTGAAACCTCCATTTGCCAGTTTAACAGCGCTGAGTTTTCTCCTATAATGCCTGATGAGGTTAGAGAACACCTGTCAAGAGATCAGAGACCGTTCCTTCATCCAGAATCTCTCCAGATCCTTCAGCTTCTTCTCTTCAGTCCACCTCACTCATTTTCTACAGGGTTCAGGTCAGATGACTGGAATGGCCATAGCAGAAGCTTGGTTTTGTACTCAGTGACCCATTTTTGTGTTGTTTTTGAGGTTTGTGTTTGGATTATTGTACGGTTGGAAGATCCAAACATGGCCCATTATAAGATTTCTAACAGAGTCAGTCACTTGTTGATTTTTTATCTGTTGGTATTTGATAGAATTCATGATGCCATGTGTCTAAACAAGATGTCCAGGACCTCCAGCAGAAATATAGGCCCACATCATCAAAAATACAGAAGTATATTTCATTGTACACATGGGGTACCTTTTAATCCCTGTGTTCACCAAACCCATCTTGAGTGTTTGCTGCTAAAAAGCTAATTTTTTAGTTTCATCTGATCATAGAAGCCAGTCCCATTTGAAGTTCCAGTCGTGTCTGACAACTGAATATGCTGGAGTTTGTTTTTGGATGAGTGAGGAGAATTTTTCTTGAAACCCTCCCGAACAACATGTGGTGATGTAGGTGCTGTTTGACAAATTTTTTTTTTTTAGGTTTTCTGACCCCGAGACTCAACTATTTTCTACAATTCTCCAGCTGTGGTCCTTGGAGAGTTTTTAGCCACTCAAACTCTCATTCTCACCGTGCATTAGGACGATATTGACACATGTCCTCTTCCAGGCAGTTTCGTAACATTTTATGTTGATTGGAAATTCTTAATTATTGCCCTGATGGTGGAAATGGGAATTTTCACTGCTCTATCTCTTTTCTTAAAGCCACTTCACTAATTTGTGAAGCACAATTATCTTTTGCTGCACATCAGAAATATATTCTTTGTTTTTTTTTCATTGTGATGGATGATTAATTTGGAATTTGGCCTTTGTTTTGTTTCCCTCCTATTTATATTTCTGTGAAACAGGAAGCCATGGCTGGATAATTTCATGTTCATAATCACCCTGGAGTGCTCAAAATTGTGAATATGAATGGGAATATACTTCAGAGATATTTTACTCATAAGAATTTCTAGGGGTACCAATAATTGTGTCCAACGTGTATTTGAGAAAAACATTTATTTCATAATGACATTTCCTCCCATTTTAAATTCTTATTCTCCAATGAAAGCTTATATTTTTGTGATTTTTTAAATAAAAGATCAAAAGGATTAACAACGCACATTTATTTTCACAGCCTTCTTTGATCATATTTACCAAGGGCATCAACAATTCTGACCACGTGTGTACATGTCTTTATCATAATTTGAATCAATTTAAAGCATCCCTGCTAAATAAAAGTGTTAATTTCTATACCCCCCCCCCCCCCCCAAAAAAAAAAAAAAAAAAAAAAAAATTACACCGACTCCAAGCTTTTGAATGGTATGGTGTATAATGTTACAAAAGCTTTTTATTTCAGATAAGTGCTGATCTTTGAATCTTTCTATTCATTAAAAGAATATTGAAAAAAATGTACTGAACTGTTTTAAATATTGCTAATAATAATAATAATAAATGTTTCTTGAGCAGGAAATCAGCATATTAGAATGATTTCTGAAGGATCATGTGACACTGAAGACTGGAGTAATGATGCTGAAAATACAGCTTTGATCACAGAAATAAATTACATTTTAAAATATATTCAAACAGAAAGCAGTTATTATAAATAGTAAAAATATTTCACAATATTACAGTTTTTGCTGTACTTTGGATCAAATAAATGCAGGCTTGGTGAGCAGAAGAGACTTCTTTAAAAAAACATAAAAAATCTTACTGTTTAAAAACTTTTGACTGCTAATGTACACTTAATTTTTCTCAATTTTTCTAAACTATACTATACAAGGAACCCTATTGTTAAGGTTAAAAGTAACAATTGATTTGTATACAAGATCATAATATTTTTTATATTAACGTTTTATAATAATCTATACATTTTTATTAATTATAATATAAAAGAGCAATTATGAGTAAATATATAAAGGTAAATTTAGCAAAATTCTTTCTAGTGTAAATTTTTTTCAGTAGTTTATGGACACTGAATGTATTTTCTGCTGTTATGTGACTATGTATTCTCTACTGCTGTCTTTCCACGGTTGAAACACTCATTGAGTGATTACATGAGACACTATACATTCAGTAAGTGTTAGTGTATCTTTCATCATGGATCGGATGTTCATTCAATGTTTAATTTGTGCTAATAAGAATGCACTCATGCTTCGCTTGAACTGAGGCAAAGCAGGAGCGCGCATGAGCCGTCACGCCACTAAAGAGCTCCAAAACTGTATTTATCGTAAATAAATATGACTAACTAACTAATAAATAAACTAATAAAACTAACATAATTTGAATGCTGAGACTTTGTTTCCTATTATCAAAAGTGACCTTAGTAGTAGTAGTAGCCCTTTATTGTCACTAGTCACAAGTACCAGCGAAATTAGCCATCAACCTGTCGTGTCCGTCAGCTCATGTCTGTGTCCTCTGTTAACATGTTTTTACACATTGTTACCATGTTAACATGTTTTAATATGTTGCTACCATGTTTTTACACATTACTAGCATATTTAAGCACATCTCTAACATGTTTTAGCATGTTACTAGCATGTTTATAACATGCTGTAACATGTTGCTAAGATGTATGAGCACATTGCTAACGTTGTTACCACATTTCTAACATGTTGTAACCATGTTTTAACACATTGCTGGAATGTTTTAACATGTTTCTGTCATGTTTAACAAACTCTACCCACACAGACCACAGGGTGAGCACCCCCTGCTGGCCTCCGTAGCACCTCTTCCAGCAGCAACCTCGTTTTTCCAGGAGGTCTCCCATCCAGGTACTGACCTGCTCAACCCTGCTTAGCTTCAGTGGGCGACCAGTCTTGGGCTACAGGGTGATATGGTTGTTGCTATCACGTTTACAGTATACATTTTAAGTGGCTGCGAAAATCTCTGAAAGTCTGGTATACTCAAAAAAGAAATGAAAATAAATACTTTAATCAATTACATAAAACACTAACAAATGCTTATTCACTTATTCAAACCGTACTGCATAAGAGGAGTGACCCAGTGTATTTGAACACAGTGAGCTCTAAAGTTCTTGCCTGTGGGTTTAGGGTCGTCTGGGCTGACACTGTTCTCAGGACTCTGGAACATCAGCTCAAAGATTCGTATGGGGGTGACGCTGTTCAGATCCAAACCCTGAGACTGAGACATGAACATGTGCTGAGATGAACTCGTATCTGAGTGACGACTGAAAACAGCTCTGTGGAAATGAGGACGCGACTCACATTGTGGTTCTCCTGGAGCTCAGAGTCTGTGGAAATGAGGCTCAAATCACTGAGGCACAGCGAGTGATTCGCATCCTGCAGTTGAACAAGTACAACAGTACCAATTAAGTCCACTGTCCTAAAGCGGCCATGTAACAAAGCAGCTAGACAGGGCTGTGATTATGTGAGTGCGCACCTCTGACAGCGGATGACTGATCATGGTGAATGCTGGACCTTTATCATGACCCCGAACGTGACTCTTCAGGCTGTACTGAGAGCTGAAGGTCTTCTCACAGCCATCGCTCGGACAGAAAAACGGCTTCTCTCCTGGAACAGAAAAAGAGACCATAAGAGAAAACCAGACAGGTTCTCTCATCTATATAAATATATAAAAGAAAAATGTTATATAATTAAAAAAATTAGATTATATATATATATATATACATAAAAAGAGACCATAAGAGAAGAACCGGAAAGGTTCTCTCATCTATATAAATATATAAAGGAAAAATGATATATAATTAAAAATATATATATATATATATATATATATATATATATATATATATATATATATATATATAAAAGAGAATATATATAAATATATATATATAATGATATATATATATATATATAAAATATAAATATAAAAGAGACCATAAGAGACTAACTGGTAGGGTTGGGTACCGAGACCCGGTACCAATATGGCACCGGTACCTATGGAACCGGTATGTTCTAGAACCGAATCAGAACGCAGATTTCGGTGCCTCATTTCGGTGCCATGCACGAGCGATCGATTGAAATATTTGTCCTTTGTTTCTCCGAAACGCACGTAAGAAGCATTAGACTACAACTACAAATATTTCAGCAAAATGTATATTTTAGTCAGAGTCATTGCGCTCCTATTTCATTGCGCGCCGTCTGTTTGGCGCGCATGCGCGCGGCGCTCGTTCTGAATGAAGTCTGTGAAGTTTAGCAGAGAATCGCAAAGCAAAGCTCACGCACTTCTGACAGCAAAATGGAAATATTTCCATGGCTTTCTAACATTTACAGATGGAGAATATACCTGTGAATTGTAAGTTATGCATTACGGAAAACAGCAAACACATTAAACAGCGCGAGACGCATCTCTGTCAGTGGCACACGCAGCCTTTCTGTCAGAGCATCTGACGGGGCGAGCGAGAGCCGCTTTAAACTGAAGCTATAAACTATAGGCTACTGTATCTTACGAGGTTTTTTAAAGCCCTTCATATAAAGCTTGTCACATGTTTAGAACAAATTGTATTATGCACTTTCTCCGCAGCAGTTCAGTCTGTGTCCTCCCTAGATATTTTATCAGATGCGCTCGTATCAAACTACTGTATATCAATATTAACTGTATTGCTTCATAACGTATCGATTATAAAGAATATATCGATATATCGTACAAACTCTATATACCGCCCAGCCCTAGCTTTAATTAAAATGCATAAAGCTAAAATTATCTTGTATTCGCGTTTTTAAACCTGTTTAAACCAACAAAATAGAACTTTATAACCTTTTTAGTCCACAACACCAGTTAAATGCTTCCTTTTGTGATCTGATAGCTTCTTGTCACAGAATGAGGCAGAAAATATGTTCCATAGGCTACTAATGCATTGATTAGCAATGGATTTTAAATATACTTAATTATGAAAATACCAGAGATGGCTTGAATAACACAGACAAACTATATATTGTCGTAGTCGAGTGTTTAATGTATTTGTTTTATCATTCAAAACGTTTATATCTTCTGTTTACTCAGTTACAGGAATAGCAATGCCTTTGTCCATATTGGGGATTTCCTGGAGCTTCATTAGTTCCATATACAGTATATGTGTGTGTGTGTGTGTGTGTGTGTGTGTGTGTGTATGTATGTATGTATGTATGTATGTATGTGTATATAAATATATATATAACAAGTATCGGTTCAGGCACCGTTCAGGCACCGGCACCGTTTTAAAAGTATTGATTTGGCACCGGTATCGAAAAAAAACCAAACGATACCCAACCCTACCTAACTGGACAGGTTCTCTCATATAAATAAGGTCTCTCTCTCTATGAATTAAAAAATACAATATTCTGGGTTAGTATTTATGATGAATAATAATTAATAATTAGTTTAATCAGTTTTAATTTTATATTTTTGGTTTTCATTTTATTTTAGCAAAAGCTTTGCTAAAGCGTTTTATGGTCTTCTCTATGCTATTTGTTCCACTATCTGTACCAATAACAATAATTAAATTTTACGAGTTACATGCCTCTTATGCTTAGCAACGCTGTTTTTATTTGATCAAAAATAAAATTTTAATATAACGTTTTCTATTTTAATATAGTTAAAAATGTAATTTATTCCTGTGATCAAAGCTGAATTTTCAGCATCATTACTCCAGTCTTCAGTGTCACATGATCTTCAGAAATCATTCTAATATGATGATTTGCTGCTCAGGAAACATTTCTTATCATTATCAACATTGAAAATAGTTGTGCTGCTTCATATTTTGGTGGAAACTGCGATAAAAAGGTCAAAAGAACAGTGTTTATTAAAAATAGAAATCTTTTGTAACAATATAAATGTCTTTACCATCATTTTTGAACAATTTAATTCATACTTGCTAAATAAAAGTATTAGTTTGTTTTAGAAAATGGTAGTGTAAGTCACCAATATATTGTGCACATCTACTGTTTTTATTTCAAGGGTTTGATTACCAATTTCACATCTAAAAAAGAATGACTATGTCATGATGCAGGAATGAAAGGTTTTTGAGAGCAGTGTATTACACCAAGCTCATATTCATGTGTTTGTGTCAGACTGACAGAGCATGAAACCTCAGTAAAACAATCCAGCTGCTCAGTGAGAGGCACATTCATGAAGCCCTTCACCGCAGGTCAGAAACCCCTCAGCTGTGTGAGGTCATATGAAATATTGGTCAGAATTAGTTTTTTTAAACCTTTGGACAAAAAATAAAAGAGAAGTGTTTCAAAGTGTTTCTACATAATTGTTTATGGTTGAGTATCATTATTTGATACATCATGCTTTTATGACTCATATAATATGATTGAGAGATAATATGGAAGAAAAAAAAAAAAACCTGAGCAAAAATATGCTATTTTGCTGATATTATATAGCCAAAAAGTGAGATAAAATTCTGATAGATTGAAATGCAAATCAATCTTTATAACAGTATAGCAGATATACAATTATATAAAATATCAGTTGTCACTCTATATCTCCCAATAATATGTATTTGTAAGATGATATTTAAATGCTTAGTTTTATAATCAAAGCTCTGTAGTTTGTATTGTGGGGGAAAACACAACACATTTTAACACATTTTTACTGTGCATGGATTTCAAGTAAACCTAAGTTCACCAAGGGTTGAACTTACAGTCCAGTAAGTTGAAATATTACTAACAATAAAAAAAGTTATATTTACTTGATAAAAATCAGTAAGGATTTCACAGCAAAAAGACGCATGAGCAACAAGCTGAAGGTTGACATCTCTACACTTAGACTAAAAGACCTTTTACTTGCTCAAACTTATAAAATATCAGTCAGACAACAGAAGGCATTTAGTAGATTGTGCAACAGGTTTTTAGGCAAAGTTTTGATCATGTTGATAAATTAGAGGCCTTAGAAATTTGCATATCAAATATGACACAGTAGGCTTTATAGGGTAAAGAAGTTTTGAGACTTTGTCAGTGTATTGCTTTCATTTTGAGGCTTACCAGTGTGTGTCCGTACATGTGTTTTCAGGTGATGACTAGCAGCAAAAGCCTTACCACAGCCATCATGATCACACCTGCAGACACAAACACAATAGTACCTCAATCGTTACTAATATACACACGTGCCACATTCTTGTGTGTTCCAGCTCGACTGCAGTATCAGAAAGCAGACCACTGTGTCCACTTCCAGTGATACTGGCTGCACATTCAAGATCTGATTGCTCTGATCACACCTCTGAGTGGGTGCTGTATAAATCAATCAGTTATCCTCACCGGAATGGTTTTTCTCCCGTGTGTGTGCGGATGTGCTTCCTCAGGTCACTGAGTGTGGTGAAGTACTTGGTGCATCCCTCTGATTCACAGTTAAACGTCTTGCCAGTGTGCAGCCTCTGGTGTGCTTTCAGTCTGACGAGAGCAACACAGTAATCATGCAGTGATCAGGTTTAGTCATTAATCGTTAATTTTAACCTTTAATATTATAGTAATGTCACAGGGTTCCCTGTATAGTTTATAGCATTTATTGAGAAAGATTTTTCCTTAAGAAAAAAATACATATACTGTACCTGATATATCAGATGAATCAATATTGAATCAAACTGAATTAAGAGCTTGCAAATAGAATTGTGCAATCCGTGTCAATACCCAGCTCTACTGTGATGTCTTCTGATTGGCTGTTACATTTCATGTTTTATACAGTTATAAAGAGTGTGATTTCAGACCAGTGCGATTTCACTCTGAACAGGGTGACCCAGTGCGATACAGAAATTAAATCCAAGAAACCAATAAAACGACCTGCACTCTTTGTTTTGCAGAGTTACGGCTGATTAGATGCATATCTGAGGGTGCAGGACATTAGCAAACAGAGGCTCACAGGAAGTGAGTGACGGCAGATCTGTGGCTTCTGGCTAGCAGTCACATGAGCATGAGCTTCTGTGAGAACCTAATACAATGCGATCGCTGTCTTAACAGCAAAGCCCACAGGAGGGCAGGAGCAGCTACTCAAGCATGCATATGTAAAACGAATAAACAGTGTTTCGTCCTCATATTCACCTGTATAGAGTGTTGAAGGCTTTCTCACAGCCGTGCACATCACACTCAAAGGGCTTCTCTTTTGTGTGGACGCGGACGTGGATCTTCAGGCTGTAGGATGTGAGGAAGGCCTTGCCGCAGCCCTGCTGGTTGCACACAAACGTGTATTCACCGCGGTGCGTCTTCTGATGCGTGCGCAGGTTTCCCGCCGTGCTGTAGGTGCGCGTACAGCCCTCGAACATGCATTGGTATCGCTTCACCTGAGAGACAGAGAGAGCCAATGGTCACAAAGAGAGATTGGGAATGACAGTCTCCAATGGAGAACAAAAGGCATCACTCAGATGAACAAAATGTTGCCCTTTTTGTCAAACTACTGTACCACAAACAACACTTTCTCACAGAAGCCAGGCTCTACAATGAACAAAATATATTTTAGCTAAAATATTTATGTAGTGGAATGGCAAATTTATCAATTAATACTTTTCTGAAAATCTACTTACCCTCAGGCCATCCAAGATGTCTGTTTGTTTATTTAATGGGAAGAGAGTCGGAGAAATGTAGCATTGCGTCACTTGCTCACCAATGAATGCTCTGCAGTGAATGGGTGTCGTCAGAATGAGAGTCCAAACAACTGATTAATACATCACAAGTAATCCACACCACTCCAGAGTCCAGACCATCAATTAACGTCTTGTGAATAGAAAAGCTGCATGTTTGTAAGACGTATTTAAGGTCAAACTTTTGCTTCTGGCCAAAATACAGTACTAGTGCATAATCCATAATAACGCTTCATCCAGTGAAAAAGTCCATCTCCTGTTTTCTCTCACATCAAAACCAACCATTTGGCATTTAAACAGTGCTTGATCTGTGCATATTTCTCTCCTGCTTTTTCCACTGAAGGAAGCTAAATTATGGTCAGATGACTCCTATTTTAGCTGGAACTATTATGATGGATTTTTTTCTAACAAACATGCAGCTTTTTGCTTCACAAGACATTAACTGATGGACCGGAGTGGTGTGGATTACGGTTCAGACTCATTCTGACGGCATCCATTCACTGCAGAGGATCCATTGGTGAGCAAGTGATGTAATGCTACATTTCTCTAAATCTGTTCCAATAAAGGAACAATCCCCTCTACATTTTGGATAGCCTGAGTAGATTTTCATTTTTGGTTGTACTATTCCTTTAAGTGGCATGTGGGTCAGATACGTAACCAAGTGGTTAACTCACATGATGCTACCAGTGGTACTCATGTGTGCAACATGACATCAAATCTGGCTCATGACATTTCCCAATACACCCACTTCTTCTCTCTTCATTTCCTGTCATAATACTGGCCAATGATTGTCATACTACTGATACGACTTCTGCAGCATGCATTGTGTGCATACTAGGCCTGTGCAAATTTTCTGCATGCACAGAATATCACCTGCTACGCTTAACTAAAGGTGCAGTACACAACAGAGCACATTGCATGCAACACTGACTGTATCTCACAGTGCAATGCATTTGATTGACCTTTCATTTCTAGCGTGATGTGAGCTTTCTAAAACATTCACTTTGCTTGCCTATTAAATGGTAGAACGTTTTGATTTCATGCTGCTCTTTTAAACTTTCTTTTTTATCAAAAATTAAGGTATATCTTTTTTTTCTCAAATATTAAGCAGCACAATTGATTTCAACATGGAAAATGTTTCTTGAGGAGTAAATCAGTATATTAGAACGATTTGTGAAGAATCATGTGACACTGAAGACTGGAGTAATGATGCTGAAAATTCAGATTTGATCACAGCAATCAATTACATTTTACAATATATTCACGTAGGAAACTTATTTTAAAGGTGCCATAGAATGGAAAACTGTATTTACCTTGGAATAGTTTAATAATAAGAGTTCTGTACATGGAAATGTACATGGACATACCGTGAGCCTCAAACACCATTGTTTCCTCCTTCTTATGTAAATCTTGTGAATAAAAAAGACCACTGAAAAATAGGCGAATCAGAACATAACACCTTTCGGCTTTCCTGTAGCTCAAATGGTAGGGCATTGCGCTAGCAATGCCAAGATCATGGGTTCGATTCCCAGGGAAAGCAAGAGCTGGTCAAATGTAAAAAAAAAACAAAAAAAACTGTAACTTGAATGCAATAAGTAAGTCGCTTTGGATAAAAGCGTCTGCTAAATGCATAAATGTATATGTAAACACCGACTGTGATATAACAGTTGGGATCACTAATAGTTACGCCCCCAACATTTGCATAAACCCGCCCATGTTCTAGGCCAGCCACCAGCCGAATCATCAGAAGTTCTGCAGGTATTGTGAAGAAACAAGTGAGGACAACAGTGAAAATGGCAGATCATGGAAATAAATGTTATGTTCCAGGCTGTGCAGGGGATGTGAAGTGCAGGGATGGGTTGGTGTCTGTATTCAGAAAGGCACGGAAAGCAAATAACGTGTTCTAATAAAATAACGCGAGCCACTAAACGGACATGGTTAGCTCCTTGCTAGCGGTAGCCTAGTCTCAGCCTCAGACGTCACGCCCACGGACCGCTGGCTAAACGTCTGATGCATATGGCACACTTATCTGGAAACACTTCAGGAGTTTCGAAGTCGTCGTCGGATTGGTTGAATTATATAGGATTTCTGGGAGACGTGTGTGTCGCGCTCTTTAACGTTCCGCCTAGAACCAAAGATGCCGTGGCCCCAAACCCCCTCACGAAAGATGAAAGCCGTCATGTTTACAACTGTGATGACAAACGCTTATCAGGATCAAATAAACGCTGGATTTTCAAAAGTATGTGAAATATTTAAAGTTCGCTGCATAGAATCTTTAAAATACGTCCAAGAGTTTTACACAATGGTCTGTTATTGTGGCGACATTTCCACGCCCCGCGACGTGATGCTGAACAAAACTATGTGTGATTGGTTGTTTGACATGTCGGTAAAATGGCCTCATGGGCGGGCCTTGGCCAATGAAAGCTACCATACATTACAGACCTTCAGCCGTCAGTCTGAAGGTTGGCTACGCGAGACTAGCGGTAGCCTGTTACATTGCAGTACATAAGATTTCACTTACCACACAAACAGAGTAAGGAGAGATGACTGAGGATGATGGCGAATGATTTACAGATCCTGAGCACCACTGACAAGCATCTGATCTTGTAAAATGTGTGGTAAGTACTGCTGCTCCATGATTGTAAATCTCAAAAGCGAAAGTAAAAAGCGATCATGAATTTGAAAGCAGTTTCAGTGCCCCTCATATTAATAGCGGCTCCCTGATGCCTGCATTTTATTTACAGTATAATTACCCAACGATATAACTGCGAGAGAAAGTATTGAAATATATATTTTCCTCCCTGTGTTTCCTTCCTACTTTGAGATACTGAAATGAGCCGCACTGTGAAACAGCCAATCAGAGCAGAGCTCAACATTATTATTCATGACCCTTCCAAATAAGCCAATAACAGACCGTTTCATTCTGGGGAGAAATCCTAGGGTTGTAAATGCACATGTAAACCCATTTCTGGAGACTTTTTGCCCTTACCTAAGCCACAAACCTTCTATGTAGATATCAGAGAACAATTTAAAATATTGTATCAATGCATTCTATGGCACCTTTAAATTGTAATATTTCCCAATATTACGTATTACGTAAATACGTATGTATTTATGATCAAATAAATGCAGCCTTAGTGAGCAGAAGATACTTCTTTCAGAAACATTCAAACATATTACTGACCCCAAATGTTTAAACAGGTAGTATAAATTACATTAAAACAAATCTAATCTATTCTTTACAGTTACATGTTAAAAAAAAAAAAGTTAAAATGAAGAGACAAATTAGAAATGAAGATATGTTTCAGTGGCATATGTTCTTGCCTATTTTTTCCACTCTCTTGTAATATGACATGGTGCGACCGATCAAAGGGCATCAACGGCCAACTCTGGCAAGCTGGACCTGGTTTCATCATCTCTGGTATAGAATTACTGATGTATTAACAGTTTTTTTGTGTGTAGTCTAAAAAATGTATAACATGCAATTGCCCTAAATAAAATAAGTTATATTAATCAACAATTACCAACCAAGATTACAATATAAGAAGTTATTATTTTATTCTATCTATGTGCAGTATTCTGCTCAAATGTTTCATAAGCTGTTTATTTTATAACAATGGATCAATAAAGCATGTCCAGCTGTGTTTGGGAAACACTGGGCTCTATTCTGAGTGGTTTATGTGTGGCCCTGAATGACCTACGCCTCTCTCTGTGTGTGTGTGTGTGTGTGTGTGTGTGTGTGTGTGCTTCAGCAGCAAACAGACTCTCTTTCACATCAAGCCACTGATCAGTATTCAGCAGCAAAATCAGACATCTCTGTTCCCGTGAGCAAAGAACATCAGGCCGTGGGATAATGCTGATCTCTCTCTGCTCTTAACAGGCAAACACACAAGACAAACTACATATCAATAACTCAAAAAACACAACTTACTTCATTTGTACTGGAAATGTCATGCCCACTTTAAGGCTACAGTCTAGTCCAAATGTGATTTTTATCCTCATATGGTCTACTGCATTGTATTTGTCCTACTACTTTAATGATGCATCACATCATTTGCTTCTGACCATGTCATCTCAGTGCTCTTTTAATGCTACACTTCATATTTAAAATATCCTTACATTTTCATTCAACTATGTACATAATCAACCAGGGGCGTTTCCTCCGAGTAGGCAAGGGAGGCAGTGTCTCATCAAAAAACTGGATGAGAAAATAATTAATATTACAAAAATAAAACACAAATATTGTAACTCGCTTTTATAAAGTAACACTGTCCAACAGCGACACCCGCAGCTAAAGTTACAGCTGAGGCTCGTCTCCCCTCAGCCCACTGACTTTCAACAGAGACCCCATAATGTGCCATGACTTTACTGGGGGGTAATTGACCGTTGGCAAAGACCCGCCCTCCTTAGTTACTGTTGCCATGACCGACAAACTATGCCACTCTCACACTACACTCATGTTCTCAAGCAGTGAAAAATACATCGCAGAGCAAAGCGGAAACTGACAACACACCGACAGAGAAGACAGAGCAGGCTCCTTCTGATATGAAACAAGGTCTCAGGACCCTCAGCTTTTAAACTGTGTCATTTTTAAAGAAATTCAAACAATAAATACCGTTTTGCGGCTCTTCAATGTGTCATGACAGATCACTGTATTGCCTCAGTTCAAACACGTGAACCGATCGTCTTTTCATATTTACTTAAAGCACGAAATGAAGATGAATAAACATCAGAAAGTGTTTTATTTCAACGGCGGAACACACTATTTTTCAAGTTTAATTCCACCGAAGTTAATGTACTGATTTGTCTGATTTGTTGTTAAGGCTAGAAGAGATGCAGCTGCGGCTACTGGGCATGTACATTTACATATTGTCAGAGCCAACTATATAACGTGAAACCTATGAAAATGGTTTTAAAAAGCACATAGCACCATAGTTTCATCACTTTAGAGCGTCGCAGTGACCGTCTTTTTGCAGTAAAGTACCTGTCATAGTTTAATGAGTGGGAAGATGACATGAAGCGACGCGTCGCGAGGAGAGCTGCATTGAAAACAGATGAGTGCACATGTGCATATAAAGCTCCCGATCGGGGCGAAGTTCACGGGATTTTGTCCACAGAATGGTAAGAGCACACGTTTTAACATATTATTTAACACTCAGTATTTAACTTAAGCGCTACAAGTCATGCATACAGCGCAGGACATGACAGGTTTTCTGGTACGCTAAACAAATACTTTAAAGGAATACCTTAAGGCCGGGACACACCAAGCCGACGGTCGGGCTAGTTTGTTTGGCGTGTTCCACTTGTCGGCTCTCGTTGGGCTCACGTCGGCAGCAGTTTGCCCTGTCGGCGAAAGGGAGATCTCTAATTGGATGTTCATTTTATCGAACGAGTCAGTGCCCGAGAATTACAGCAAAAGTGATGAAAACGAGCAAGTAAATGAAGGCGGTACAGACAGAAGGCTGTTTAAATGTTACGTGATTTTTCCCAATCATTCTAATATGCGAATGTTTTCATAACAACATGAGCCGCTTAAAATGATTAAAGTTATCAACCTTACTGATATTCAAAATGGTAAGCAAGCGCTGCTTTGTTTACGTTTCATATATCTGCGTTTTAGGGCTGGGCCGAATACCATTTTTTGAGCTTCGAAGCTTCGGTATAAATCAACATCGAATATTCGAAGCTTCGGAGGGAGGGGCCTGAACATATTTTTCTCTCTAATAAAGGCAGGAATCTCTGTGCGTCTGTCTGTCTGCTTGCATTTTTATTATGTCAATTACCGTTCATCCAATCGACTTCAAGCGTGGCGGGTGTGTTGCTGCAACGCAGTGTCGCATTTTGGTGCAATATGGACACGTGACACGTTCAGAATTAATAAACTTTTAGTAAAGTACAGAACAGCGCGAGCCGGAAGCGGCGCGCTTCACGCGGACAGGGCTTATATGCTCCGAGAACGGACACTGCACTAGTGATACAAAACACACAGGTCTGTTAAGAGAAATACTTTTAATAAGGTAGCCCAGTGCTTAATTTGTAAATTGAGAGGTCCCGGAATAAAGCGGGGTAACGGATCACCTGTGATTAGAGGAGGGAGAGGACTAATCTTTAGTGATTGAAAGCGTGCATCAGTTGCTTTTAACAGGGTTCGTATGGTCATGAAAAACCTGGAAAAGCTATGAAAATTTAAAACAGCAATTTCCAGGCCTGGAAAAGTTTTGTTAAAGTCATGGAATTTTATTTCACAAATTTCTGTATAATAGAGTTATATTTATTTCTGTATAATAGAGTTATATTTAATCAAGTCCTGAATTTATGTGTATATCGCATAGTTTTACTCATTCCCGCAGCTTTCGAGTTTATAATGAGGGAAATTCCTGCCAACAGTTATTGAATATAGCATGTAGGTTAGATGAGTAAATAAATCCACACAAACTGTCAGATTAAATCAGTCATTTGAAAACAGCGTGAGTGATTCAGCTGCACCGCGTCTTCTCTCTTTCACTCTCTCAAAGCGGCTTCACATCAGCGCATCTCATCTGCACTATAAGAGCTACTGCATGCTGATCCAAGACTTTCGCTCGCATCTCGGGACAGTTGACAGAAAGAAAACGCATGCATCACATTCGGTTTTGTATTAGCAGAGGGTCCGTTCACATGTCGCGTCTTTTGCGCGCTTAAGTTCATTATTTCAAATGTAGATGTGCGGCTAATAGAAGATTTTTCATGAAATATATGCATGCTATAGGTCAGCACGAACGTCTTTCATTGGCGAACGGTCTGTTGCAGATGTTCAGCCAGGCGGACAAGTTGAGAACCGTTTCGCGGGGGATGCCAGGTGTAAAAAAAAAAAAAAAAAAAAAGCATATTCGAAATTCGAATCTCAAAATTGAAATTCGAATACCAACCCACCGAACGAATATTCGAATAATCGAATATTCTGGTCCAGCCCTACTGCGTTTATCTTGTATATCTTTGTTTCGGTTTCTGCTTTTGAATGACGAATATATACTATTGATAGCTGCTGAAATATACAGTTAATTCCTCTCACGAATGCGCAGAACGCATATGTTAGTTTGCCGTCGGCTGTAGTCTGTGCGGTGTGTTCGAGCGCAGTTTTTTGGTCCGACGCGAGGTGACAACACCGTCGGATTTCGTCGCTGCTAGTTCTTTGAAGTCGGCTTTGTGTGTCCCGGCCTTTAGCTTATTGCCGTTACCGTGGCAGCCATCAACAGCACAGTTTAACCCTCCGCACATTTTTATATTTAGTTATATTGAAAAAGTTTCAATTCAGTCTATTTTTTTACCCCGTTTTAACATGTATTTCTATGGAGACTGGCCATACAGGCCTCGACAGTGCGAGCATTTCACTCGCATTTGCGACTAAAAATAGATGTGTGCGAACTGAAAAATATATTTAGGAGCATGAGTGCGAATACAATACAAAATACAAAACAGCCTAACTTATACAGTAGCCTATAACAAACGTATTAATTTATTCAGTTTATTTATGGAAAAATAGCTATACAGCCTCATATGATTACTGAACTTTAAAAAGGCAACGGTTTAATTTAAATGAGCACAGATGAGAAGAAAAGCGGAGCGAGTGAAAGAAGACGCGCTGAATGACGCATATTCGCCACTAGAGGGAGCTGACGCTGCCGTTACCCCATTAACCCTGTAAACACAGCAGCTGGCTACTTTCCTAAAACTGTGTAAATAATGTTTCAGTCACAGTCATTTAGATATTTATGTTAGCTTTGGTCTTCACAATAGCATCAAATAATTATTACTTAAAGACTTAATGAGCTATTTATTTAAAAAAAAAAATTCTAACCTAAACATTGCCTATCCACTGACTGATTCGTTATTATTGTTCAGTAACGCTTAACAGGTTCCATTAGTTAACATGAAAAAACAATGACTGCATTTATTAATCATGTTCATCTTAATTTCAACTTTTAATAATACATTATAAAATCAAAAGTTGTCTGTAATATTATTCAATGGAGCTAACATTAACTAACATAGTTGTATTTTTTATTAATCAACATTAACAAAGAATATTAACTACTGCAACAATTAGCTATTGCACATTGTTAGTTAATGTTAACCTGCTTTAACTAATGTTAACAAATGGGACCTTATTGTAAAGTGTTACCTATTGTTCTTTCGTTCATTTGAACAATCTTTTGCACTCTAATCTTGAAACACTTGTTTACTTTATATTTTTGTGTATTTTTTAATAAAACATTTATTTAATTTTTTAAATAACTTTATTAAAAATTTTTAATAAAGTTATTTAACCTGTTAGGAGGACAACACTTTTTTTCACTTAGAATTTATATATTGTGATTAAAAAAAATATATATATACCGTGACAAAAGCTTCAATGACTATTGTGAAAATTTGAAACCGTCACATACCTAATGTACATACAGTGTAATAGGACTATAACTAATTACATAATTAACCTATTAAATAGAGTCTGAAGCAAAATTATTTAAAAACCTTGTGTACTTTCTGTATTCTGATAAATTAAATAATTGTGCTTATAAATGTCTCTTTATATCCCCTTATTAAGCTAAAACACCTAATTTGAAAAATTTGCATTGCGCCCCTAAATTTTTTTAATGCGCTCCTAAATTTTTCAACTTAGGAGCACATGTGCTCCTTGGGAAAAAGGTAAGCGTCAAGCCCTGCCATAGCTGTCGGGCAAGATGGCGAATAGCAGCGGCGGCACATAATATCCGCGTTCTGATTGGTCAGATCGCCTGTCAATCAAGCTCTTTGCAAACGGTCAATTGAGATCAATGGGGGAAATTCACGTGAGAGGAGGCTACGCCTCCATCATGCTATAATTGAGGTGCCATATCAGAATTCCCATAATTACGAGATTCCAACTTGTAAAAAGTGTTCACGTCCTCGTTGAACTCGTAATTACAGTTTGTGGACTGGGAGTTTTCTGAGAGCTACGACTTGAACCATGTGACCGCTGCACCACCTGACCACCGCAGGCTCTGTTTAGGCATTGATAGTGTTGCCATAGAAAAGCATAATTCCGAGTCCGAGGAACAGCTCCGAGAAGAACATCACGTGTTGTCATCTCGAAATTATGGTAATTACGATATGGCGTGAACGTTTTCGTGTGAGCTCTCGGCCTGAATAAAGCTAATGATGACATCATTGACTAATTATAATTCTGGAAAAAAAAATCCACAAAACCATGAAGCAGCACAGCTGTTTTCAGAATCAGAAATGTTTCTTGAGCAGCAAATCAGTATATTAGAATGATTTCTGAAGATCATGTGACACTAAAGACTGGAGTAATGATGTCGAAAATTCAGCTTTGATCACAGCAATAAACTACATTGTACATTATATTCATATAAAAAAAAATTATTTTACATTTTAATAATATTTAATAATATTTTTGTTTTTACTGTTTTTTTTTTTATTTATAAATAGGCCTAAATACAGTCTTGATCAGCATAAGAGACTTCTTACAGAAATATCAAAAAATCTTACTGGCCCAAAACTTTTAAACAGCAGCAAACATGAATATATTAAAATGAATTAAAAAATGTAAAGAATCCAATTATTTCAGTGTCTTGTGCGTGTGAACCAGTAAATGCGGTTTGCCTATTCAGAGCAATGTCACAGATGGGTCATGTTTAAAAGGTCACGAGAAAAAAACACCTGAAAAACATCTGATTTGAGCATAATATGAGCGTAATTGGGTGCTGTGGCTTACACTGTGAATGTAGCTGAGCTCTCATACATTATCAACATCATCAATCATTCTCTGAATACAATAGCAAGAATAGAGAGCTCATGTAACACACAGTGTGACACACAAAAAAGACAACTACAAAGATATCCAAGTATTTAGGGTTATTATGAGACAAAGCCATGTAGATGTAGCTGTGATGAATGACCTTTCAATATGTGTGTGTGTGTGTGTGTGTGTGCGTGGTACAATCGGCAGTAAAAGCCAGTCATTTGCAAGTCTGTGTAATGCAAATAAACCACCTGGAGCCATTTGTTGCAGCCAAATTATTCTATTTCTGCTTCGCAGTGGCCTTTCCACATGAGAAATACTACATTATGACAATATTTGAATGCTTTGTGTTTGCATCTTCAGTCTGTTCAGCATGACATCATTACAAATGTTACATAATATCTGTCAGCTTTTAATAGTCCATCTATCACATATAGTCTCTGAGACTATACTTATGTAAGACTCTTGGTAGGACTGCAAGATAATTCTTAAACAGTTCATCAAGATTATTTTGCTCAAAAATATTATCACGATTATTAATCACGCTCACTGTCATTTCATTTCATCAGAATTATTGCACTTTCAAGAGAATCAATGAAACCTCAACTTGCATGGTTTGCTGGCAGATTTAGTCGCAGCAAACAGCACAAACGACTGTGTGAACGAAAAACTGAAGTACAGGCTGTATTTACCTTTTATTTGAGTAGAATATCTCGAGAGAATTCTTAACTCTAACGTACATGTTTGCAAGTGCTTTCAGCTCAACAGTGTAGCGAGCGAGAGCACATGGTTGCCAGGTTGGGAATATTAAGTAAACCACTGCAGAAATTTATCGATTTAAAAAAAGATTTGATTGGAGAATTTAAACTCTCAGCATCTGGCAACCACAACCAATGCAAGATGATGCAAATGGAAAATTCAAATGAAACAGATAAATAACCAGAGGGCAAATATCAGAGGCGATTATGTTTAATCGAGACAAGCAGAAACTGTGATCATGATATCTGAATGTCAGCTTCAACACTACACATTACATTGACAGAGATCTTGCGCCTGTGCGGTGAGTGAGTGAGGACGAGCATTTAGTGTTCAGACTGAGTCATCATCATTAATCACAGAACAAAATGGATGCGGCACAATTAGCTCAGAGACCTCCCAAAAACACACTGCTTGAGTATAAAGATCTGTTAGTAGTGATGCATCAAAATTTCGGCAGCCACAACAGTTTTGAAGGGTTGGAAAAGTATCCACATTCCGATGACTGCGTAAACACTCTAACACTCACCCTAAACAAAAATGATGCTTCAGTAGCAACATGTTAAATCTGTTTAGTTGAAATAGTGAGAGGCGGCTCAATGCCAAAGAACCAACTGAATTTAATTCCCCAAACTTTATTTCCATTTCATTTTCTAAACCTTTCATTTTAGCTTCTGTGTTTACACAGCTTCTGTGTAAAAAAAATACTTTTAAATGAATCTTTAAAATTAACTTTAATTTTGATAAAATATTAAAACATTAATTAAATTGTTAAAGCTTTATGCATTAATTTGATTACCACCATTTTTGTGTAATAAATTTGTATTGAATCATAAAACAGAATCCACTAAAAATAAAACAGACAAAACTGAATTTCTGAAAGAATAAAACATTTCATAGAGCCCTATTATTGTTCAATTTTATTAATTTAAATTGTTAAAGTTATAGGAATTCATTTAAAAAAAATGTTTTTATTATTAAAATTTCAAAAGCATTAAGACAGAATTTAGGAAAAAATAAAATGCATTTCATAGGTCACTATTAAGATTAACATTTAATTTTTATTTTTTATTATTATTAAAATTTATTTAAACCATTGAAACAGAACCAAGAGAAATCAAACCGAAAACATGGAATTTGGGACAAAATAAAAAGATTTCAAAGGGCACTATTATTTGAATACATTTTTAGGTTGTTATAGACTTATGAATTCAATTAATTAAACATGATTCTGGATTATTATAATTGAATAAAACCATCACAATGGAATCTAAAAAAGACAAAAAATAGAACAGAAATCAGAATTTGGGACAAAATCAAACAGCTTTAATAGGGCACTATTATTGTTGAAATTTTAATACATTATTAATTTGTTAAAGTTTTATCAATTAAATTTTTTAGACATGAGTTCTGATTATTAACATTTAATGAAATCATCAAAATGAAATCCAGAAAAAATAAAAATGGAAAACATGGAATTCGGGGAAAAAACTAAACGAAAAATTTAGGAAAAATGAAAATGGAATTTTATAGGGTCCTAAAATCAGTCTAAACCAAGTATAAATCCAAGTGGTCAGTGCATTAACATCTGACTGACTTCCAGACTGGATGTTTAGCATGTGATTAGGGCCAATGTGAGGTCTGGGTTGTGCAAAAAACACAGGCCTCTTGTGATTTAGCCAGACTCGCAGACGGAGGAAGTTTACTGGTAAGAGCAGAGGAGGGCTGAGTCCAGAGCTCTGATGTGAAATCATGTGGAAACACAGATCCTGTGGGGATGAACACCCCATGCAAACACACATCCCCTATCCCAGCTTATCTGATTTGCTTTCACTGAACAAGCAGATCTGACTCATGGACACACAACGGGTCTTACCGGTACAACCAGATTTAACACAAACAAAGCACAGAGGGTCGTCACTGAAAGCAATGCTCTGTCATATAAGCTGCTCACCTCTCTCAGCTTGGTCTCGGGGCACTCGGAGTGTAGCGTCAGTGTTGCGCCCTCGATGTTTCTCGGCATAGGGGTGGACCCCGGGTTAATGATGAACTGTATCTGGTCCGCAGAGATGGTGTGGTGTATGTATCCCTGCGACATGCCATCCGGATCACCCATGAAGGCCAGAGAGCCCTCGTCCCCCTCGCCCTCTCCCTCCGGCAGGAAGGTCATGCAGTCCTCCTCGCCCTCCTCGTCCAGGCGGATGGGGTCTTGCTCGATGAGCACGGTGGTGCGATCGTAGACCCTTCCCGAGGAGGACGAGGGTCCCGAGATTATGCCGTCGTCTTTGTCAAAGTCGGCCATATTGTCCTCATCTTCCTCCTCTCGGCCCAGTTTGTCCACATCCTCATCCTCGTCCTCAAAGAGCATGGCTGTCTCTATGAGAGGGCCATTCTCTCCCATGATCCTGATGGAGGAGCTCAGTCCTGGGTTCGTGTCCACGTGCTTGCTTTTGTTGTGGCTGGAATAAGTTCAAAGAGGTTTAAGACAATATTCATAGTACACAATGCCAAGCAATCAAATGGAAAACAGGACTTATAGGCCTCAATCATTACCTTTTTTTATTTTCAATTAAAGTTGAAATAATAATATATTTTTTCAGTAAATGAAAAAGTTGAAATAAGATACAAATATCAGATGAAAAACATACAACAAATATAAAACTAAAATAAATTAAGATAAATATCGGATGAAAAAAACAAATGAAAAGAATAAAATAAAAGTTTTCAGAACACAAAATAAACTGAAATAAAATAAACTGAAAATAAAAAACTTAAAACTTATTAAAAAAACTATTAAAAATGATTTATGGTAAATGAAATAAAATTATATAAGCATCAGATGAAAAACTTAAAAAAAATTGCCTTGGCAACTAACCTAAACAAATGAGTTATGTTATATTAAGTACTAAAATTAGTCAAACTAAAAATGTAATCAAAATAAATCAAAATGAAATATAAATATAAAAAGTGAAACAAAAAATTACAAAAGCACATAAGAACTACTAAAATGAAAAATTTAAAACTGAAAATATAAAAAGTTGTATCAATTAATAAATGCTATGATTAATACTAAAATAACACAATTCCTCACTGAATTGTTATAACAACCGCAGGTTATTATAATGATTAAATGAGGAACAACAAGGAAATAAGTCAAGATCTATTACAGTGTAATGTGCGCATTATCAAGAAATATGTTTTAAAAATGCTAAATTGTAAGTTTAGGTAAATTTACATAAATCTTTCACATAAATCAGTATAATTACAATGAAAAGTACATATCAACATATCCGTTTTACAGTATTGTTGTAATAAGAGGCATTCTAATATAAATAAAGAATGTCATGTGTTGGGAAAACAGCACCATGTCTCGTACCGTCACGAGAAACTAGGACAATGCAGGGAAACTATTTTTGGCCGGTGTTAGAGTAACTACAAAACAATCAGGGTAAAGGTGCATTTGTAAACTGAAACCACTGTTGCCATGAAACTATAACAAATACACACACAATGGTCAACCTAAAATGAACCTAAAACACAAATGACCCAGACACACCGGCTGTGTCGCAAAACCTAGCAAGCTGACTAGCTAGACAGCACTTTGGACACCTTTGATGCCTGAAAATGTCAATAAAAGTTTTTAAGATTATGTTGTTATCTAGGAAGACGCTGTACTAGGTTATAGTAACCATAAATGCTGTCTAGGAAGGGAGCTTACATCTCATGATGCTCGAAATGCTATAGATGGGAAGCTCTCTAGGTTATTATGCCCAAAAACACAGTCTAGGAAGGCAGCTGACTGAGGCAGTATGATAGGAAGACAGTGTACACTATGAATGCCTTTCTCATACTACTACACAGTTACAAAGAGGACATTATGTCTCAAAGTTATGAACACACTGTGACAACAAAAAACCCTCATAATATTACACAATGAGCGTTATAGGTGAGTTTATATCACTCTTGAGGCTTCTGTCATTCTGGACACTTTCTAGAAGTTTCCACGTTCACTTTGACATTGATGACAATCATAAGTCATGCATGAAAATATTCACATTTATCAATTTGAACACACGCACAGAAACCCACGAATACATTAAAGCCCTAAAAACATGCAGTCATAAACGTGTCATATTCAGCTTAAACTGGAAATATTTTTATAAAAACAAACTGTCATGCCAGTACTGCTAACTTAACTGTTAGCTCACCTGTTTATTGAAGCTCCAGTCATTAGTTCATCTGCTTCTGTCTGGTCGACATTAATAATATCCCGAAGACAAAAGGACTGAAATAATTAAGCAACACATATTTCAAATAATCACTTAAAGCGGTCGTATTTTATTAAGAAATCAAAGAGAAGCTAACAGGCTAATGTGCTAGCAGAGTCTCCATTCACATCAATGACAGGCGTTAGCTTCATTTGCACGCCATTAACACTAGTTTATAGATCATATTAACCAGTGTCGTTTGACACAAGCACAGTTCATTTGACGTTTTAACCGGTTAAAATGTAAAATATTCTGAACACGTTAAATATGTGATAGTTAAAGCATGTAACGTAATGCTAACATATTTACACCGTTAGCATTGAACAGAAACTCTAATGAAACCGAGACAAGCCGTTAAAACAACTGAACGACAACGATACGCTTTCACACCGACACATAAAGCAGATTCAAATAACGTAACGTGTTTACCAGTGTTATAAAGGCGCTAGAAGCCTCTGTAATGTTGTGTATCGGGTCCGGGCTTCATTCCTCCCCAGCGGCACCATCATGAGCAGCACAGACTCCAGATCACTTCAGTTCAGACAGCATCACATCGCTTCTTACCTCAGACCTACTGCCAGTATATCTAACATTTATATCAAGGTCAACTTTATTGTCATTGTTTTTAACCAACTGTGTAATATTGACTTTTAAGTAATAGTCTACTAATGAATAGTAGAATAGTACTAGTTAACGGTAACACTTTACAATAAGGTCTCATTAACATTAGTTAACAATACTAACTAACAATGAACAATACTTCTGCAGCATTTATTAATGTTTCTTTAAAAAAATGCATATTAGCACTGTGAACTAACATGAACAAAGAACAATTGCATTTTTATTAACATTAGCGAAGGTTAATAAATGCTGGAAAAATATATTGCACATAATTACTTCATGTTAACTAATGCATTAACTAATAAAAACCTTATTGTAAAATGTTAACATATGATGAAAATTCTTTAGTTACTAGTATTTATGGTGACACTTTAAAATAAGATTCCATTTGTTCGCATTAGTTAACTACAGTTAAAATGAACTAACAATGAAAAATACTTCGAAAGCATTTATTAATTTTTGCTGATGTTAATTCCAACATTTACTAATTCATTATTAAAATCAAAAATTGTTTTGTTAATAGTATTTAATGAACCTGAGCTAACATGAATTAACAATGAGCAACTAACATTAACAAAGATGAATAAATACATACATGTATTGCTCATTGTTAATTAATGCATTAACTATCAACTAATGGGACCCAATTGTAAAGTGTTACTGTATTTATTTCAATGGTGACTAACAACCAAGTCTGAGATGATGCTTCTAGCATTTTCTTTTGCATATTTATTATTTTTTTATTTATGTTCTGAGCAAAGTAAATGCTCAATATTGGAATAATGAATGAGCACTTTGAAATACTTGTAATGTTTTGAGGAATAAAACTTTTACCAATGTATTTAAATTTTCTTTGTAGAAATTATCTTTAAACCAGTCATTATTTTGATACTTCATTTAGGTTGGTGTAATAACATCCTGAAAATGAGCATGAAAATAAAGACATATTATAATACTATATAATACTACAAAATTAATATGAGCAATTATTTAGAAGAAAACAAAAGGAAAAGGCAAACACAGACTATTGTAATTGTTGAGATTTAATATAAAAGAACAACTGTTTTTTATTTACAAACATCAAAATACAAATATATTTAATTAAATAACCATTATTTTTCAAATAAAAACTACCATTTGCTTCGTAATAAAACAAATTATCCTCAATATCTGTTTAAAATGCTTTGAATTAAATGGCAACTACAAAGTTTATCGACATAATTCTGCTGATACCTGGAAAAACTAGGCATGTGAAATAATAAAGGCAACACGATGCAGTACATTATTCAGGTAATTTATCGTGAATGTCTCTGTCAGAGGGCGTCTGGACCAAGAAATGCTGGAAAAACTCCTTCACCTTTCTTTTCTCTGTGAGATCTTGCTTTGTGGGCGACCTGAGCAAAAGGACAGCAAAGATCGGGGCTGGAAACAAGAGACAAACGAGTCAGTCAAATTGCCAAAGTCAGTTCCACTGATGTTTCCAGGTTTTCCATGACTGTAAACAACATGGAAAATCAAAACAGATGCCAAAACTTTAGACTTTCTTTCATTTCTAAACCAAGTGCATGACTAGACTTCTTAATTACGCAACTAATCTGTTTTTAATAATAACATTTTAGCAGTAGGATGATACTCGACGCTTTGCTTCCAGCTGCAGTATTTGCCATTTTGTTCATCTTCACCGAGTACTGAATGTGTTTTGTGTAGAATAAACTTTTGAGTTCTGCTTTCCATTGAAACTGGCCTGTGCTCTCAAAATCTGCAGACAAAAATACACAAAAACAAGTAGTGAAAGTGCATCGTCAACCTACCTAAAATATTGACATCCAGCCGGTTGTGTGCAGAGTGCTTTAACATCTCTTGAAGAAAGGCCATCAAATAGTTAAAAACATTTTTATGGCACGGAGGTAGCACAGAAATGATCTGTGGACAAAGAAAAAGGAAACGTGTTATTGTTTTATTTTTACCGTGACTGCACTTCTTCAGAGCATACAAACACAGCACTAGCAGAAATGGACACTACACTGAAAGAGGCATACTGAAGACACACACCTGTCTACAGTGGATGCTGTCTGAGCAGCAGTCTAAGCACTGTGGATAGAAGGAGAAGGGAATCACCGGTTCAGGAAGGGCATCGAGGAACAGGAGCAGGGCTTCAGCTACAGAGTGGTTACTGCCAGCTAAAAGTGCTTCAGGTCAAGGGCACTCAACAGTAGAATAGAGACATGTGGGTCTACAACACAAAGCTGATCAAATCTGCACTTTAGAATATCAGAATGATTTCTGAAGGATCACTGAAGACTGGAGTAATGATGCTGAAAATTCAGCTTTGGATCAAAGAAATAAATGACATGATAAATATATATTAAAACAGAAAACAGTTATTTTAAATTGTAGTAATATTTCACAATATTCACAAATAAATGCAACTTTGGTGCGCAGACAAGACTTTTTTTTTTTACATTTTTGAATGCTACTAAATATCAATAAAAATGTAATTAAAAATAATTTGACAAAATATTTGAGCCTTGTGAGCATAAGAGACCTCTTTCAAAAACATTGAAAAATCTTAATCATCCCAAACTTCTGGCTGCCATTGTATGCTTTCCATGTACATTATTTTATAGTCTGTTCAACTACATAGATTTTACAGGGTTTCTGCAGGATTTTTAAGCTCAAATTTAATACTTTAAGACCTGCACAAATAAAATTACCGTAAAAAGCATAATTTAGTTACAAGTTTTCACAAAAACAAAAAGTTTTATAAAATGATAAACTTTACATTTCAGCCTTTAAACCATTTTTAAGAAAATGGATGAGTCAAAAGTATTAATTATTATATTAATTTAAACAATTATTATCAATAAATTATTATATCAATTAAATAACAAATTAGGGGTGTGCGATATTGACAAAAAAAAAGATTTTTCGATAATTTTCTGGGATTTTATCAATAAAGATAATTAGACAATATTTAGCTGAGTGTGTTATTGTGCTGATATCTTATCTCTAATTGTGCTGACAGCTGACTCCTGTTTTATTTTTTATATTCTTCATATTCTGTGTGGTCAGTTCACAGCAGTGACAGAAATTAATCACTTCCAACAAGTTTTATGGGTATTTTTACCTTTAAGCCATTTTTTCTAAAAGTGTGCACCATCTTTTGAGTCAAATTCTTGCATTTGGGCTGTTACCAAGTAAATTAAATCAGTATCAACAGAATTGATCTCTGCAATGCAGAGAAAACCCAGAAGCTGCATCTGAAGTGCATTTAGATGTATTTACACACGGTTTAATGCAGCTCTGAGGGACATGGAATACTTTAACCTGCAGTTACAAATGCATAATATTTTGATATTTTAAACATAATACATTGAAAACTGATGTTTGAAATTATTTTAAAAATGAAAAGATATTTTAAATGTGAAATTAAAACTTCCAGTAGGAGGCAGCAAGTCAAGTGAGTGAGTCATTGCGACTGAACCGAATCATTTAAATGGTTGATTCATTCAGGAACGAAACACATACCGTAATAAATATATTATAAATATATAATAAATACCATATTGGTGCAGGCATAACTCTCACATCGGGACAGGTACCTGACTCGTCCGCAGCTTGGGCATCTACAAACCGTCGCACAATAATAAAAACAGATCTCGGGGTATTATCTTTCACAGGTAAGACTGAACAGTTGTTTCTGGATGTTTTTGGGTCATTATTAGCATTATGTTGACAGCTTAATTATCCACCAGTGTCAGACTATTAATAGCTAACGTCGCTAGTAAGCTGTGAAAGCTGAGACTTTATAAGAAATCAAAGTTTAAAGGTGCTGTATGTAGGATTGAACTAGGTATTGCAGTCCAAATTCAAAATATTGGAGAGGGTTTTTTTTCACCCGGCCCCTCCTCCTCTGACTTGAGGCACGTGCAGGTTGCCAGATTAAAGACACCAACAGGAACGAGCGCACATGACGATGAATTAAATTAAATATGCTGTGTTTTCCGCCAACTGGCAACCCGGGGTGCCGAAATACAATTGGGTAAACTGGCAGTGGGCGGGTTTCACAAACCATAACAAACAGACATTCCGGGCCGGACCGCACATTTTCAAAGGAGAATAACTGACTGTAGCATTGTTTTTCAGATAAACAAATATGTTAACTTAACATGTTTCTTAAATATCTGCAAGCATATTATGGTATTTTTTTGCTTTAGTAGAGTCAAAATCCTACATACAGCACTTTTAAATTAATTCTTAAGTTTTAACTTATATTGAAGTTTATATCACAAACTAAATTGGGTTATGAGCACAAATATGTACAGTGAGCACTTTGACAAGACAATGTCACACTGTCAGGACAGGGATGGAGCTAAAGCATCTCGCTTTAATTTCACTAACGTTACTTATTTACAAAGAGTAAGTTAATCTTCAATTGATTATAAGGATTTCATAGCTTATTATAAAACTGTGGACTGATTATATCTATTTTTTTTTCCTTTTTAGCCAATTGCAAACAGGACAACGCAAGCATTAAAGGATTACTTCACTTTCAAATTAAAATTTCTTGATAATTTACTCACCCCCATGTCATACAAGATGTTTATGTATTTCTTTCTTCATTCGAAAATAAATTAAGGTTTTTGATGAAAACATTCCAGGATTTTTATCCATATAGTTAGCTTCAATGGACTCCAAACGGTTGAAGGTCAAAATGACAGTTTCGGTGCAGCTTCAAAGGGCTATAAACATACCAGACGATGAGTAAGGGTCTTATCTAGCGTAACGAATATGATTGGAATATCTTGTTTTTTTTTATCCAAACCTTCACTCACTAACTCTTTCTCCTGGTCTATTATTGCAGGAGCAAAATAAAAGAAAGAATTTTAAGATCTGGAATGATCCAGAAATGAAAGAAGCTTCTAGTTAATGCAAACTCTGGATGCACGCTGAGTCAGTTCACACCACAGACATGAATCATACAGTGACTGTGTGAAAGGATACGGAGAGTGTCTAAGCTTCCCGTGTCCAAACAATCCCGAATCTCCTCAAAGTCGCTGCGCAGGCCGGGCTGTTGAAAGAGGTCTTCCTGTAATACAGACATTGTCAACTATTTCACTATGGCTGCTTTTACAGTTCTTGGATGAACTCCAGGCATTGTGCTTCAAAGTTTCATTTGCAATCAGTTGATGAATCACGTGTGTAACTGTGTAGTAGATTTAGTCAGCCATCTCTGAACAGCAAAGAATGGTTTGGGGAAGCTTTAATTTCTTGTTTCGGGTTACTGAAACAGCTCCAAAAGCAACGGGTAGTGAATATCCTCAACAGATTCCTGCTTTAGTGCTGGTGTTGCTATAGAGAGGAGCTCAATGGCTCCACCATAAAAAAAGATCAACAGCTTTTAGCAGCACAAAATGACAAAAGCACAGTTTAAATGTTTTAAGTCAGGGAAAGAGAAAAGTTTAAGCAAGCTTAAAACACAATACGTGAGAAAAGGGAAATCGTGACCTGTTTTTTTGCATTACGGAAGAGATGGTCCACCATCATCCATATTTCCTTGGGGATTTCTTGAGGTTTATCAGTCTCTGGGTTACTCACTTGGCTATTCGACTTCATGCTCTGATGTAACAAACAAAAGGTATGAGGCAGGTTAATCATTCCCAGATAATTACAGCTTGTAACCAAGTTTTGATATCTAGAATATTTATTAAATGAAAGTATCCTTCACAGAGAACACAACCAATAATGCATGACAGCAACTGGCAGGAAAAATCAATTCCTTCACCAATATTTAGAGTAGTGAGAAATATTGTCTTTATGTACACTACCGTTCAACAGTTCAGTAAGGTCAGTAAGATTTTTTTTTAAGAAATTAACACTTTTATTCAATAAAGATGATTTAAATTGAACAAAAGTGACAGTAAAGAGATTCTATTGTAAATAAATGCTGATCTTTTGAACTTTCTATTTATCAAAGAATCCTGAAAAAAAAGTATCACTGTTTTAACAAAAAATAAGAAATATTGAATGAGCAGGAAATCAGCATATTAGAAAAATATACTAATTTGCCAGAAAATTCAGCTTTGATCACAGGAATAAATTACATTTCAAACCATACTCGCATAGAAAACAGTTATTTAAATTTTTCACAATATTACTGTTCTTACTGTATTTTTTTATTTTATCAAATAAATGCAGCTTGGTGAGCAGAAGAGACTTAAAAACATCTTAATTGACCACAAACTTCTGAATGGTAATGGACTACTAAATATCAACAAAAATGCAATTTAAAATTATTTGAGTCTTATGCCTTATCTGCTTTATGTACTACATTTAGCAGATATGGCATAAGACTCAAATAATTTTAAATTGCACTTTTGTTGATATTTAGTAGTCCATTACCATTCAGAACATGCTAATGTCACAATATATTGTAATCAGTCATGAGTAGAGTCTTCCATGTGCATCATGTGAGGAGTGCAGTCACTAGGATGCTGCCTCAGAAAGTAGCTGTCTACTTAGGAAGGTTTTAAAACAGCTATAAACACAACTCTCTGTGAATCCATCACAAATGGCAGTGCTCTTGTAAAAAATCACAACGTTTCTAATGGCAGGATCTCACCAGCTCTCTGATGGTCTCCAGGGGCATGTCCTGGATGGGTTCTCTCAGCAGGCACAGGGTACTGAGAGACGAGCCGAAGCAGCTGGGCAGGTAGTTGCCTGTGATGGAGATGAAGTAATCTTTACCCCTCTCCAGATGCAGAACCAGGATGTCCTCCAGCTGCTGGCCTGAGTTCAGCTCTGGGGCTGTAGAGCGGTTCACAAACACCTCCAGGTCGATGTCCACACTGGCACCTATGCAAAGACCACATGGACATCAGTGACGCGAACGCCGAGGTCGATTAAAACTGTTCTTTGATCTGCACCAATAATGACTGATGGTTGTTACAGATAAAAACATTCGAAAGGAGGTTTGGACTTGACAATGTGCATTCTGAATTTTCATCGATAATATAATTATTGGTTTAAATAAGTTCAAGCTGATATTCATAGTATATAACTTGCTTTGAAAAGCAAATAAAAACATGCCTTGAGAGCACGCAGAATATCAGCATGCAAAAGTAATACTGATTTTATGCAACAGTTCAATAAGCAAGAAGTTAATATTAAGTGAGTAATTTTGGGAATTTTTTTTAAAGTTTTTGGTAAGCTTTCAGAAATTTACCACCCCTTTGCAATGCTATCTCAGACACAATATTGTCTGTTTTTGCTTTATTTTGCGAATGAAAACAGTTTCCATAAAGCCACATTAGAACCGTTGTATGCAGTGTTTTGTAATTGAATTTAATATCACCAAAAGGGGGGTAGGTTTATTTGTCACATACACAATCATACCAAGTACAATCAGCAGTGAAATGCAGGGGTTTGTTAAGAAATTTACAGCATAAACAATAGGAGAGAGAAATGTAAAAAAATAAACCCCCAGACTATACTCCATGGGGGAGTACAGTGTGAGAACAGAAAAAAACCACCTCAGCACAAAAGCACATAATACACCATAGACACACGACTATGCAACAGGGGAGGTAATCCAGCTCCAACAAAACAGCCATCCGGTCCAGCAGCCAACCCAGCAGCGCTAGTCACAGACCCGTTTGTCAGGCTGGCGGATCAAAGCGGCGGAGGCGTTGGATCGGGGGTTTGGGCAATATGTCTGAATGTGTAATAGTTTGTAATCAGTATGTGTGTATTCGTGTGTATGTGTAATCAGCAGGTGTCTGAGGAATGGGGGAGGGAAGCAGAGAGTGTCTCCCTGCAGTGCTTCTCAGGGATGAGGTTTGAGGAGCAATGCAGAGAGAGTCTCTCAAGTATTACACGATACGAGACAAGAGAGCAGGCAGGGAGGGAAAAAAAGGGTGAGGACGGGGAAGAAAAAATGCGACCGCCTCCGTTGAGAGCCAAAGTAAGAATCCAGAATTAATCCAGATTTTTTGAAAGAATCATTTGAGTGACTTGTTGAATCTATCAGTTGTTTGAACAAACTGGCTAAATGAATGTCAATCCCATAGTATTCTTTATTCAGCTGTAACTGCAGTGTAAATGCATTCATGCCATCTCTGAGCTGCATTAAACAGTCTGTGTAAATACATCCAAATGCCACTTCAGTTGCAGATGCCAAGTTCTGCAGCACAAAGATTTTGTTGATACTGATTTCATTTGACTGGACATAGCCCTAAAGTGTCTTATTCTTCTCAAATTAATTGTTGATTAAATGTAAGAGTTTAAAAAATGATGTATACATCTAAAAAGGTTAGAAGAAACTGTCCCTGGGAATTAATTTAACAGGGCAAATATCACAGCTTAATGGAAAAATTCATTTCTCTGACTGCTGTCAAATAATTCCAAATTAATTCTGTCATCATTTACTCACCCTCAAGTTGTTCTAAACCTTCATGAGTTTCTTTATTCTGTTGAGAACAAACATACTTTGACTTCCATAGGATGAAAAAAAATACAATAGAAGTTAATGGCTACTGTCAACTGTTTGGTAAATGTAAATGATGACAGAATTTTCATTTTTGGGTGGACTATCTCTTCAAGTTTTAATTGTGAATGTTGACAGCACAGTGTAGTTCGTACATATTTAGTTTTTTTGAAGACGAAGAATTAGTGCTTGGTGGTATGACCAAAAATTGATATCACGATATTTTTCAAAATTATACCGGTTTCACAGTATATGATGGTATTTTTTTTTCATGCATGACCGGGTGTTAACCACATTTTCTTCTGATTGATAGAGCAAATACTGCAGTAGATTGACTTAGAATGCTTTATTTTACTGTCATGATGAGTGAATATTGTAGAAAAAAATCCACACTAAATAGTGACTAAACAGGATCCATTAATACATGTTAACCAGGAGTCACTCATTTATAACCGTGACATCGTCTGATAAAATCAACATGCATCTAAACTGAAGAGCGGCTATGCGATGGTTTTGGCTATATTACTTTTTTGTCTCATGCAGTGCACTGCCTGCATCTGACTAACAAACGCACTCGTGTTTGTGAGACGTGGGATCTGATGGCAGGGGGCGGAGGATATTTGTGGCTGAGTTCACGTTCTACAGCTTCAGTTTCGGAACTTTCACGCTTAGTAACACATACAGCTGTTCCCTCACCACAGAGCAACAGTGAAAAGAGACCCCTCTCAAACAGTGTCGCATTCCGAACATTGTTTAAAGTGCCCCAATTATGGGGTATGAAAGGTTCATATTTTGGTTTTGGGAGTCCCCAATAACAAGTTGACATGCACAAGGTCAAAAAACACTTTCATTGTCTTATAATATGCTTTTTTTCCCCCCTTATTTGCTCAACGACTCCCAAGCGATTTGCTCAACGATTCATTTATCCAAACCCCTCCTCTGCGTGACGCTAATCAGCAGTGATTGGTCGATTGGTCTCATTTTCATCTCGCCTGTAATGCCTGATAAAGCAGCATTTGTGAGCAGTACTGCTTTGTGCACAGCGTTACTGGCGAAACCACTATTTTGCCGCTCCAAAAGCTGCACCTAGTGGCAAAGAATGAATTTGCATTTTCATTACGAACAAAGCGAAAATAAAGTTTTCCCAGGTCAGCACGCGCAACAAGTGGGCGTGCAATATGCAAACATGAAACAGCTTGGGATTCATTTTAAAAACACTTTTTTAAATGATTCAGAGTCGACTCTTTCTTTTAAGAGACAGTAACTTTATAAACGGTGCACTTTCAAATTTAAAACTGCAGGATGTTTTCATTCACTTAGAGCTGTGTTACACACTGCATGAAAGCTCATTTTCAAAAATCCATATTAGGGGCACTTTAAACGACATACACCAGTATTGCGGTATTTTAAAAATTCATATCATAAGAAAAATGAACCGAGCACTATGCCGCCCAGCACTATGAAGAATTGCTTCACACATCAGTATAATACACATCAAGTATGTTCTGAATGACTGTGGCTAAGTTGCTACAAACAGCATTTTGCTGTCAGTGAAGACAAAATTGACTGTTATTGCAACTTCTTGCATCACACCTGGTTAGGACACAGAGTTTCGTCATACAACTGACGACATGTCACTGCAGCAAATACTGCTACTTGTGAGTTGCTTTAACAAGAGGGCATGTAACAACCAGTCAATCTCAATAAAACACTAACAGCTGGTTGATTTAGAACTGTTAACTAGATGTCATTCCATCTACATCAAATAAACACCAACACTGTGGCGAATGTAAGTGTAGTAGTGAATCCCTCTGACCTTGAGCCAAGAAGCCTTTAGCAGGGTTTGCTGTTAACCAGGGCTTGCAGTAGGCGGGCTCGTCCAGCTTTGGAATGAACTCAAACTGACACGGCACCTGTCCATCATTATAAACGGTCACAGTCCTTGCCTGATGCTGCATGAACTTCACATCCTGGAAGAGGAACTACAGAAAAAAACCAAAAGGAAATTTGTTTTCCATTTAAATGAGCATTACATATTCACAATACTATTCACAAGTCTGGGGTCAGTGCATTTTTTTTAAGTGTTAAGTGTTTCTTATGCTTACCAAGGCAGCATTTATTTGATCAAAAATACAGTAAAAACAGTATTAATGTCAAATATCATTACCATTTAAAATAACCGTTTTCTATTTTAATACATTGTAATTTATTTCTGTGATCAAAGCTGAATTTTCAGCATCATTACTCCAATCTTCAGTGTCACGTGATCATTCAGAAATTATTCTAATATGATGATTTGGTCAAAAAACTTTTTATTATCAATGTTGAAAACAGATTTGCTGCTTCATATTTTTTGGAAACTATCATAGATTTTTTTTTTCAAGATTCTTTGATTAAAAGAAAGTTCAAAATAACCACATTTATTTGAAATAGAAATCATTTGTAACATTATAAATGTCTTTAGCATCACTTTTGAACAATTAAATGCATCCTTTCTAAAGAAAGTATTACTGTCCCCCCCAAAAAAAATAAAAAAATAAAAAATAACTTACTGACCCCAAACTTTTGAATATAAGTGTAAAATGTAAAAGTCAATGGCTGAATTATGGAAGACTGCTAACCTCTCTTTGAGACAGAGACACTGAAGGAATACAATCATTCTCCAGCCTGTCAATGTGCCTCACAATCTCTTCGAACGTCCGTTTGTATGACTCCTCGTTCACGACCTTGATCTGCGCAGAGAAACAGCAGATGTCAGTAAGAGGACAGAGATCGAGGACTGGCTGAAGGATGCATGATCACCGCTGGTGTTCTCACCCCGATCTCTAGCAGAGAGCTGACGGGTTTGTGGTCACTGGTCTTCAGGGTCATGTGACTCTGGTAATGAAGCTGTTTAATGTTCTTTCCCCTCCACAGGATGCGGTCACACCATGCTGGAACTCGGCACTTCTCACTGCATAAACAAAACAACACTGCTTAGATGAAGTGATCAGACCACTAATAACACTTGCAAACATCTTGTAAACACTTGCCATTTCCTACTTGTCTTCATCTCCTACTTCCTACATTTTATTATACTTTAGGACTGAATGATACTGAGGGAAAAAAATACATTTCTGTCTTTAGTTGTTCTGTTATGAATTTTCATCAGATGGCATCTGCACAAAACCAACTTTTCATAGACCACATTCTCACAATTTTTGACTCATGCAATATGATTGAAATGATTGATGACAACATCACTGACAACAGTTGGTCTAATAACATGTACGAAATGTTCAAATAAAGCTTTGAAAAAGTTTTCTAAAATGTTAAACCTCACATTTTAACCATTTTAACATTTTAAAAAAAGTTAATTCAAAATGATAATTGATTAATAAATTATATGTATTTTATCTGCTCCATAAATAATTCTAGATACCTTATCTGAATTGTTTAAATGTGCTGAATACAAGCATGCTTTTCATCAACCGGTCAAAATTTACAGCAGGGCATGCAAATTCGGTCCTTTTTTGGCCAGAGAAAAACTGCACACAAACTGAATGTAAATGTAACTCTCTGTAAATCCACTCTCTGACACTAGGTGGCGCTTATGGAACAGCAGAATTACAGCTGTTTCCTGTAACCTCCGTGAACAAAGCAGCATGGCGATTAAGAACACTACTTTACTTTATTAGGTTTTACATGGAGCGAAGATTAATTTTTTTTTTTTCTGTAGACAGTCAGAAACATCAGAGGTACATTCATATAATTAATTCATTCGCATATTCATTTGTATAATTCCCTTAGAAACCTCCCAGCTTTCCACCATGTTTTCACACTAAATGAAACTACTCTGTGTGCTATGCAAACGTCACACTGTTACTTAAAACTTTGCTTTATGCTGGATAGGATTTATTTATCCTCCGTTGTTCAAATCATGATAATCGAATATGGTTTTAATGATAATTAAAAAAATTAAACATTAATACTAACCGTGGGGAATTTTATCATCGATTTATCGTCCGGTAATCGTTCCATCCCTAGTATATAATTGTAAAATTACGATACTAATATTTCCATCTTAATTTCTTTACTTTAAAAAGTAAACCAGTGTCTCAGATCGACTTGGTCCACAGTAAAAAAAACAAGCATATGTAAATGTGTGTAAATGAACTCAGTGCCATGCTTCACACCAGGGCTGACCCCCAATAGTCGGAGATTCGATGCTTTGATAGTAGGATCCTGACCAATCTCACAGTTGAATCTTCGCAGAGGTGTTATAAAAATTATGATCATGCCATTTTGACTATATGGGGTGCTTGTCTGATTTCACATAGAACTACCAGCTTTCTCACAATAAGTTAATATTACAGCCTATTATGATAATGCTGTAAATAAAAATGTGAAGAGTAAGAAGCATTTAATAAACATTTTTTTACGTGCGTGAATAAATCCAACCACCCTTGTGACAGATTTAACGTTCACTTTCGATGATCCATGCCAGACAGTGGAACATCTTGGAGGCTTCTGCCAGCCAACGTTAACAGCTTGACCTAACTAGATGCGACGCGACGAGATTCCAGTGACAAGCAATTTGGCTGTCCATACCAGACTCGACACGACACTGTGACACGAGAGAACCACTCAAATATCACAGCCATTCAGAAGCGAGAAGCGCACTGCACTCCCAACAAAATGGACAAGTTTATAATCTAATTTATAAATATTAAACCTTAAAACTTCATACTGAGTGACTGATACCATCTTTGTCATGGAAAACACTTGTTGGTTCACATTGAGCTCGTAGTTTTAACCAACAGTTATAGGTTTGCTTTAATTTATTTTCAAGATCCGAGGTAAACTATCTGTTGTTGCTTTCAGTATGGCTATAAATTTCATGCAATATAATATTCAAACTCACATTAGACACTTTTAACACTGAATAAAGCACACAATCAGTACCTGAGATTATAATTGTCATAGTATGTATGTTGTTCCAGCCGCTATGTCGCAGAAATAGAAACCGTTTCTAAGATAGAAACTTTGCATGTCGCCGTCGCGGCTGGTTAGGACAAAAATTTTGATTAACATTGAAAAGATACCTTTTATCGCATGTTGCATGTTTCTGTGTGCAGTGTGTGAAATAAAATAAATAGGGATGCACGATATTATCGGAATCGGACGATTATGGCTTTAAATGTAAATATTGGCACCAACCCGATATGAAAAATGATGCCGATATGTCTTGCCGATAAGAGGAATACGTTAACTCACATGTGCTCAGGGTGTGCTAGCGATTAGATCACATCAGAATTGTGGCTCATTCTTGAAGCAAAGGTTTGCCTGAATGATGATTAGATTCACTGTTTTGGATCTCTGCATTTAAACTGAGAATGCATGTACAGAATGAGGTGTTTGGTGTATGATAGAGTAAACAGTAATAGCACAGCGGCAGCCTCCCCCGGGTCCTAATGCCCACTCAGTAAGGAGTTTTAATTACGTAGGGGGCGCTGTTGGCCTACTTCTAATAAGATGAACGTAAAATACACATAATTATTAGACTGCGTTTATGTTTAAATAAAGCAGTAATTGATGCCATAAAATCATGAGTATGTTTTGATTTAAAAGTCAGAAGCTATAACTTACGTGAACAGCAACAACAAATAAAAAAAAAATCACAAACATGAGACTTAATTTTTTTTTTTTTTATATATATACTGATTTATTCATTAATGTGTAATATTTTTTAAACAAATTATGAGCTCTAAAATATTTTTTTAATAAAACAACTCTTTTGCTTTGGACCATTTACAAATGTTAAATCTTAAAATAAAATGTTAAAGGTGCCATAGAATGCATTGATACAATATTTTAAATTGTTCTCTGATATCTACATAGAAGGTATGTGGCTTAGGTAAGGGCAAAAACCAGAAATGGTTTTACATGTCCATTTACAACCCTAGGATGTCTCCCCAGAATGAAACGGTCTGTTATTGGCTTATTTGGAAGGGTCATGAATAATAATGTTGAGCTCTGCTCTGATTGTTTCACAGTGCGGCTCATTTCAGTAGCTCACAGCAGGAAGGAAACACAGGGAAAATATATATTTCAATACATTCTCGCGCAGTTATATCGTTGGGTAATTATAATGTAAATAAAATGCGGGCATCAGGGAGCCCCTATTAATATGCTGGGCATTGAAACTGCTTTCAAATGCACGATCGCTTTTTACTTTCACTTTCGCTTTCGAGATTCGCGATCGCACATACTCTGTTTATATTATGGAGCAGCAGTACTTACCACACATTTTACAAGATCAGATGCTTGTCAGTGGTGCTCAGGATCTGTAAATCAATCGCCATCATCCTCAGTCATCTCTCCTTACACTGTTTATGTGGTAAGCGAAATCTTATGTAATGTAATGTAATAAGCTACCGCTAGCAAGGAGCTAACCATGTCCCTTTAGTGGCTAGCGTTATTTTATTAGAACACATTATTTGTTTTCCGTACCTTTCTGAATACAGACACCAACCCATCCCTGCACTTCACATCCCCTGCACAGCCTGGAACACAACATTTATTTCCATGATCTGCCATTTTCACTGTTGTCCTCGCTTGTTTCTTCACAATACCTGCAGAACTTCTGATGGTTCGGCTGGCGGCTGGCATAGAACATGGGCAAATGTTGGGGGCGTGACTATTATTGATCCCGACTGTAACGTCACAGTCGGTGTTATGTTCTGATTCGCCTATTTTTCAGTGGTCTTTTGCATTCACAAGATTTACATAAGGAGGAAACAATGGTGTTTGAGGCTCACGGTATGTCATTTCCATGTACAGAACTGTTATTATTCAACTATGCCAAGGTAAATACAGTTTTCCATTCTATGGCACCTTCAAGGTTACCACTGCATCTTTCTTGAAAAAAAAAAAAAATTAAAACAATGCAGCGACTGAATATAGTTTATTTATAGTTATTTTCAAATCTTCAATGTATTGTCATTATAAAATAACTTCATTATGGTTTATTTTAATTCTAACAAATAAGTTCTTGTTAAAAACTAACCAAAACTAAAAATAATTTGCTTATAATTTTTGCACAGGAGAGACTTATAAATATATCGGTATCGGCCACAATGAGTTGAAAAATATCGGCAAAAATCCAACATCGCGCATCCCTAAAAATAAACACACACATGATTCGACTATAGGCAAGACTTGACGAATCTGATTTCACAATGTAAATCCTTAGTCGGGGACACCCCTACTTCACACTAAAACATTCAGTGCACATATTTAACTAATTCACAGAACTCAAAATTTTTAATCGCTCTAAGCCATATCACAATATTGATTTTATTTCAAATATCATGCAGCCCTAGTCCACATATTGTTACGTTTCTGTTGTGTTTGACCTAGTTTTCCTTAGTTGCCCTGTTAAGTTAATTAGCTCCACACCTGTTTCTGTTTCAGCCCTGATTGCAATTAGTATTTAAAGTCTGTGTTCTCCCCTGTTCCTTTGTCTGCTATTAGTTTGGTTTTGGATATGTTATGCTACTCCCCTGCTCCTGGATTTATTCTGTTCCTGTTGTGGATTATTATTAAAAGACTAGTTCTTGGATATCTACCCTTGTCGTGCACTTCTTCTAGCATAGCACCGTAACAGAATAGCAGACCGAAACAGTGAATTAATTTAGCGGCGTTTTCTTTATGTTTATTTATTTATTTTTGTTTCCTCTCCCGGAATGAACCCAGCCGTTCAACTCCTATGCCTGGAGCAACTGGACCGTTCGCTGGAGGACCATACCAGGGACTTTTTAGATCTGGCGTGCCTTACACACTACCTGGACCGCTCGCTCTGCGTCTTCTACATCGCCAGCCTGAGTGAGCGGTGTAAGGCACGCCTACCAGCGAACGGTCCCAGAGAGGATTTCGCCGCTTGTGTGGAGTGGGTGCTGGAGAATAATGAACTGGTTTTCTCCGTCTGCCGTGCTGAGGACGACTCCAGCCCCACTCCCGATCCAGAGCTCAGCCAGCCCTCACCACCTCGCTGCACGGAGTGTTCGCCAGAGCCCACCGCAGCCGCAGAGCCAGAGCCCGCCGCGATCATAGAGCCTACACCAATTAAAGTGACAGAGCCACTCATCGCCCGGAGCCTGAACTCAACGCGACTGACCAAGAGTGTGAGCCAGCAACACCGTGTGTCGGGGGGATCATTGTGGAGATCGAGGGAATGGAGGATAACCCCGCCCACACTCCCACCACGGAGGGTGAGCTGTTGCTGGACTCGATAAATTGGGACTGTTTGAGTGAGGAGGAATTCAGGCCTCTCCCTTTCCCGCTGGTTCCGTCCAGCTCTCCAGTGCCCCTGCTGGTTCCGTCTAGTTCTCCAGAGCCCTTGCTGGTTCCGTCCAGTACCCGTTCCTCAGCCAGTTCCTCAAACTCTGGAAAGTTCCCACCCAGCCTCCCACTCCCTCCTCCTCTGTACCATCCAGCCAGTTCATCAGCCCTCTCTCAGCTGCCTCAGGAAGGCCCCTCAGCTCACCCTCAGCACGCCATGTCCGGTGGTTCGGTTGCGCTTCGGGACTTCCAGTCACCATCTTCCTCGGGGTTGGAGGATCCCCAGTCTCCGCCTCCAGCCTTCGAGACCCGGACTCCACCTCGGCCCTCCGATCCATCGGCTCCACCTTGGCTCTTGGCTCCCTCGTCTCCACCGTGGCCCGTCATTCCACCGGCTCCACCGGGCTCCCTCGTCCCTCCGGCTCCGCCTTGGTCAGTCGTCCACCTGCCTTCTCCACGGGACTCCACTCTTCCAGCTCTGCCTCATCCCTCCGTCCCTGTGGCTCCGTCGGGCTCCTCCCTCCCTCCGGCTACACCTTCGTCCTCTGTCACTCCGGCTCCGCCGCGTCATTCCGGATCCCCGCCTCCGCCTCAGTCGCCCGAGCCGCCGGCTCCGCCTAGGCCCTCCGGATCCTCTGTGTCACCCAGGCTCTGCGGCTGCTCTGCTCCAACCTGGGCTCCTACTCCATCGGCGTCATCTCCGTCAGTCGGCCCCCTGGTGTCGACGGTCCCATCGCCACCATGGCTCCTCCCGCCGTCGACTCCACCGTGGGCCGCCATCCTGGCTGGCCTCTGGAGTTCCACCTGGCGCCTCCTGCTCCGGGCTCCTCCCACCCTCCACTCCCCCATGGACTTATTTTTTGGACTATTTTTGTTTCTGCCCCTTTCCCTTTGCCTGCCCCTCATCTGCTTCTCGCCCGCCTCCTGAACCCCCACCCTCCCTCCTCTGTTGGACCTTTGTCGGTGCGAGGACGCACTGTTCCGGGAGGGGGCGATATGTTACGTTTCTGTTGTGTTTGACCTAGTTTTCCTTAGTTGCCCTGTTAAGTTAATTAGCTCCACACCTGTTTCTGTTTCAGCCCTGATTGTAATTAGTATTTAAAGTCTGTGTTCTCCCCTGTTCCTTTGTCTGCTATTAGTTTGGTTTTGGATATGTTATGCTACTCCCCTGCTCCTGGATTTATTCTGTTCCTGTTGTGGATTATTATTAAAAGACTAGTTCTTGGATATCTACCCTTGTCGTGCACTTCTTCTAGCATAGCACCGTAACACATATAATGTTAGTAAATGTTTCTTGCAAAGACATTGCTGTGTCATTACTAAGGCGCTACGAGTGGGTTTTTAGCACATTCATATGTGGTTGTTCATTGGTCAAGAGAGCCTCTATAATATTCTGGTATCTAAATATGGTTTGGGGTGCTCATTTTTCTAAGACAAATTTTCATTTGTTTTACTACCCCGGAGAAAAACATAGGTCTGATCACTTAGAAACATGACAGCTTACCATGATTTGAGGTATTTATTTATATGCATAGCACAAAATGAATTATGTGCCCAAGTTAACAGTAATAGTTTCCTATGGTCTTTTTGGAATGACTAGTTTGGGTTGTGAAGATTGCAGTATGTTTCCATATTATATCAAACTTTACAGACTGGCAACAAACCAACTATGTTGTGGAGAATATATGTGACCCTCTCTGTAAAAACCAGGCTAAATTCTATAAATCTAATTCTGAGATAACGAGCACCAAAGTTTGATTACAAGCATTAATTTCACTATGATTTCAATCTTTGACATGGCCTTACTCAGTCAATATTAAAGAATATATTTTCACAGAATGTTCTTTACAATATGTAGGATGATTTTATGCAGAAAATAGTAAATAAAAAAAAAAAGACTTTAGCTGGGTTTTCACAGAGAGGGTCACATATTTTATAGAAAAAGTGTCAGAGGAAATAGTGAGTGATGGTGTTTTCTGACCTTGTATCCCACTGATCTGAGCCAGTGTCGTATTTGTATGTTGGTTGGAAATCAATCTCTCCCTCCGTGAAGCCCACAAACACAACCTCCTCATCCATCTGCCGTTTCAGCTGAAACACATGCACATCCACGGTCATTTATACTGCCATCTAACTCAACACTCTCCAGACAAACCGCAGCTGTGTTCTGTCTTACCTGGTCATGATTATACAGGCTCTCAAAATCCTTTTTAGCTATCAAGTCCTTCACATGATCAACTTCAAGGTCACTTATTCGGTAGTTTAGATCTCCCAGCCACAACACAACACTGGAAATGAAGAGAGAACCATGATGATGAAAGATTTAAACAGGGACAATTAGACTTTTGTCTCTAGTTAAATTGGCAGGCTGTTGAGTTTAGCGCATACTTGTGTTTCATGATGGTGAGGGGCGGTAGTGTGGGGTCATCCTGTCTGAACTGAGTCCTGCGGCAAATGTCCTTGAAGTCCTGATTGCGTCTTTCAAAATCTTCCGTGTGCGCAGCGAGGTGGGAGTTCACCACACAGATGTCCGAGTTGTGAAATTGGAAGCGGATTGCTACTGCACCTTTATTACCCTAAACGAGAAACAAGGTTATTTGAATGCACCAATAACAGGGCTATATTTTTTAGAGTGCTCCTAATAAAAAAAAAAAAAGTAAAGTTAACCCTATTAAACCGGCCGTGTCATCGCCGATATCAAACCAAGCTGTATTCATGTTACTGTAACTCTTAAACGGTTTGCACCATAGAAATAAGTCAAAATGATCATGCCAGTAGACAATTTTCGCTTTTCGACAATATATAGCTTATTATGGTAATGTCCTGATTTCCCTCAGCAAACAGCACAGCAGCTTTTGGGAAGCATGAAAAGGAAGAATCTGAATGGATAATTACAGAACGCAACAGTCTGAAGTGCAAAAAATTATTTCAAAAACAAACAAAAACATGGCGAAGAACGAGTATACAGCAGAAGATGCAACTGTAATTATTTTTGATGAGATATGGGAGGAGGCAGCAGGACTTGTCAGACTAACATCTTGGCATGCTCTGTGTCTGAGTTTGTATGTTTGCATGCATGTGCATATGTGCTAAAAAAGTCTCCTGAGTGAAGACTGTGTAACCCGGTGTCAGACTTGTTTTTATTATAGTCCAGTTTTCAAGTTTGAATTGTTAGATTCTTTCGTTCAAGTGTTTTCTGATTTGTTCTAAATTGATTCTAATTTTTTAAATTCTATTTACAAACTCTCAACAAACAATAATGGTCAATAACTGTAATTTACTGAAAGTAAATTGTTTTCTGAAAAAAATTAAATAAAAATACACCTTGCATTTTAAGATTGCATATTGTTTTAGACTTTTACAGTAAAAAAAAAATAACATTTATAAAAACTGCCTATTTTAGCTGTAGGTTCTAAATGGTTAAAGTCTACTTTCCAGAGATGATAAAATTAGTATGCCAGAATATAACATGCACAAGTAGGTATGTATCAAGGTTACACTTAATTTTTTTAGGTGATGCTATAACAATAAAAGTAATATTATCTAGCTATATGTACTTACTAAAGGCTTAAGGTTAAGGTAAGGGTTTGGTTTAGGGTTAGTTGTTTGTAATTAGGCATAATTAACTGTTATTACTAAAGTACATGCAACTTGTAACTATGTCACCTTAAAATAAAGAGTTACCCTTATCAATTATGAGAGAATTCAGTAACATAGTGAGAGCGACTTGTGACTGTTGTTTTTGGAACACATTCAATAATACTATACAACGACACTAATAATAATAATAATATACTACTACTATTGATAATGACAAAATAATAACAATAATAAATTAGTAGTAATACTATTGTACTGCAAAATAAAAACAGCATTTAATAATAATAATAATAATAATATACAACTAAGTATACAACTTAATAAATAAGTATACAACTACTCATTACCTTCAATTGGGTCAGTCGCACTGTAGAGTCCTGAATAACTGATTGTTTTCATAAAAACAGACACCACTCACCATCCGCCCCATGACGCCTGTGCCGACGGTCTCAGCCTCCACCTCAGAGATGTGTGCCGCATGCTCCGCCTTCACATAGAACAACAGCATGATGCCCACCAATCGCACCAGCTTCACCTGCAAAACACAAATGATCAGAAAGGCTTGATTAAATGAAATGACAATGACATCTAAGCCATAGCCAGCAAATTTATTTCTTGACTTCATACTTTTTTTCTCTTTACATATGGAAAAAAGTCAACAAACATGGGGGTTAGTAAATTGTAACTACTTCCAATTTTTGGGTGAATTAATTATATAGCATGTTCAATCATTTTTAAGGCAAGACACTAAAAAAAAATAAAAACATTTTTTCACGCACTGGTCAATTTTGTGATTACTATTTTCTCAAAATGCCTTTTTTTTTCTCATGAATCGTGAATTATATGAAGAGTTCATTTGCAAAAACTTAACTATTTATCTCTATTTAGATTTATTTTCAGAAATCATGCTTTTTTATTGTGTATTCCAAGTAATGTCAATATCAAACTGCAGTTGGGTTGTTTTGATTAAGTAATAATAACTCGGGTTACTAGGTAACAGGCAACTTGCAAAATTAAAGTTAATTGAATGTATGTTTCCCTGTCGATACTCCACTCGTACTGCGTCTTGATAAAGACGCATATGGGAAAACCCTGAACTGAAGTCTTATTCAATCACGCAGTGAAACTGCACGACTATTGGTTCGTGCAGTGAGTAAAAAACAAACCAATGGGTCGGCAGCGGAGCTGCACGAGCCTATGGCGACGAAACCCGCCAGATCCCGCCAGAATGCTTAGATTTCTTCTCCTTCAGTGACGACGACTTCGTCTACACTGATCCCGGAAGACTACTCGCCGTTGACACGCCTCACAGCTGGACCCAGCTACCTCAATCTGCTCGGCTGATCCGCCTTTTCTTCGCGCTCCAGCATCGCAGCAGTTCCGGTCCCTTTCGCTGCCGCCATCCGGTGAATCTCACGCATCTAAAAGAGCAAATTGCCGTTGTTGTAAATGCCGCGCCATTACTGCAGTTCGTGCAGGTCTCCCCTGCACGTCGATGACGGCCACAGCGAGTGTGTTTCCTGTTTGGGGAAATCCCATGCAGATGCCGCGCTCGCTGGCTCGGATTGTTCTCACTGCGAGAACATCAGTCTCGCCTCTCTGCGCTCGTGGATCGCTTTCTTTTCAGAGACCCTCGCCGTTCTTCCCTGAAGTTCACGACAAGCTCACGAGATCTTGGAGCTCCCCCTACTCTGCTCGCCTCCGTACTTCTGCTTCATCCGCCCTCACTACAATTGACGGCGCTGAAGAAAAGGGGTACGAGAGGATGCCTCAACTAGATGAGTCAGTGGCTGCACACCTCTGCCCACCCACTGCCATCGGCTGGAAGGCAAAGGCCACCCACCCTTCCAAGCCATGCAGGACCACTTCAGCGCTCGCTGGACGCTCCTACGCTTCAGCTGGACAGGCGGCTTCGGCGCTCCATTCAATGGCAGTTCTACAGGTCTATCAGGCCAAACTCCTCTCTGCCATAGACGAGTCTGAGTCTGATCCTGCGACTCTCAGGGAGCTGAGAAGTGCAACAGACTTGGCTCCGTGTGCCACCAAGACCACCGCCCAGGCGATAGGAAGGTCTATGGCCAGCCTGGTGGTGCTAGAGCGCCACCTGTGGCTCACGCTGACGGAAATCAAGGATGCATACAAGGTCTCCTTCCTTGATGCCCCGATTCCCCCCAACGGCCTCTTTGGACCTGCGGTGGAAGGATTCGCTGAGCGCTTCACAGAGGCGCAGAAGGCGTCACAGGTCGTGCGACAGGTCGTGCGACACTTCCTGCCCAAGTGCTCCAGCGCTCATAGTCGCCCTTAAACCTGTGCCGACTCAGCAGCCCGCGAAGCCTGCACCTGCCGTCCCCGCCCCTCAACCCACCAAGACTCAGCAGACATGAGGGCGCTCCCGCTTGGCCAGACGCCACCCCTTTCCTAAGCACCAGGGCCCCCGACCCAGGATAGTGTTGGACCCTGCGCCTCCGGCGTCTTCCTGATCTGCAGGGCAGGAAGAGGAGAGGGCCAAGTCCCGCCACAGCCGGACCGCCCACCAAACAGCCTCTCTTAAAAAAACTCTTCTCACCCCATTCATTTCCGAGTGCAGAGGGAATTGTGTTTGTTGCAAATACAGGGCCCGTACAAGCGCCCAAGCAACCCATCCGCTGTAATAGTAGAAAAAATAAAACACAAACATTCTCAAAAAGAGAGCAGATTTCCTCTTCTGTCCCTCACGAGTGCCCTGCCTCCGTGCAGTTGGTCACTCGAGTTTATCCAACCCCTTGCCACGCGGGCCGAGGCCTGGCAGGCCATCCCCGGAGTGTCAAATTGGGTTATGGGGATAATAAAACGAGGTTATTCACTCCAATTCACTCGAAGACCCCCTCGTTTCAGTGGCGTGGTCTCCACCCCGGTGCAAAGCGAGAACGATCGCATTCTACGCTCAGAGGTGATTACGTTGTTGGAAAAAGGAGCCAAAGAAAAGGTTCCTCCAGCTCAGAGCGAGTCAGGCTTTTACAGCCATTACTTCCTCGTCCCCAAAAAGGATGGCGGCATCCGGCCCATCCTCGATCTCTACGCTCAGAGGTGATGACGTTGTTGGAAAAAGAAGCCATAGAAAAGGTTCCTCCAGCCCAGAGCGAGTCAGGCTTTTACAGCCATTACTTCCTTTTCCCCAAAAAGGATGGCGGCCTCCGGCCCATCCTCGATCTCAGACGCCTGAATCACACCCTCATGAGGAGGTCGTTCAGGATGATCACGCTGAAGCAGATCCTCGCGCAGATTCGCACAGGGGACTGGTTCTGTTCTCTGGACCTGAAAGACGCATACTTTCACATCCAGATACAGATGATTCTTGAGATTCGCCTTCGAGGGAGTGGCTTATCAGTACACGGTCCTTCCCTTTGGGCTGTCTCTGGCCCCCCACACTTTTTACGAAGTGCATGGATGCCCACTCAAAGCGTTTCAGAGAATGCTGGGCCTCATGTCCGCAGCATCGCCAGTGCTACAGCTGGGCCTGCTTCGCAAGCAGCCCCTCCAATGCTGGTTGAAACCACAGGTTCCACCCAACGCATGGCGTCACGGACGCCTGCACATCAGGGTGAAGAACCCACTATGGACAGAGAAGGGCGTGGCCATGGGAATGGTCTGCAATAGGAAAGTTGTCACGACAGACGCCTCCAACACAGGTTGGGGAGGCGCTGTGCGAAGGCAAACCGACCTTCGGCCATTGGTCGAAAGCGGAGAAGGGCTTCCACATCAACTGCTTGGAGATGCTAGCAGTATGTCGAGCCTGCCAGTTTTTCCTGCCAGACCTAATAGGACGCCATGTGCTGATTCGCTCAGACAACATGTCCGTGGTGTCCTATATAAATCATCAGGGAGGTGTCTCCTCGAAGCGCCTCTTGAATGGGCTCAGCTCAACCTGCGCTCGCTGAGAGCAGCACACCTGCTGGGCAGATTGAACCAAGGAGCGGATATGTGATCTCGGAGCAATGTCCCCTCGGAGGAGTGGATGCTCCATCCGCGGACGGTTCGGATGATCTGGAAGATCTTTGGCAAGTCCGAAGTAGACCTTTTCGCCTCCAAAGGCAGCTCTCACTGTGGCCTTTCATGCCCCTATAGCAGGCCAATCGGTGGGCAGAGACAACTCAGTTGTCCGTTTTCTGAGGGGAGCCAAGAGGCTGAATCCGCCTCGGCCCCTTACCATCCCTACATGGGACCTGCCCACCGTACTGAGGGCCCTGAAGGGCCCTCCCTTTGAGCCGCTACAGTCTACGAACCTCCGGTCACTGTCGCTGAAGACTGCTCTGCTATTAGCATTAGCGTCGGTTAAGCGAGTTGGAGACCTGCAGGCGCTCTCTATTAGCCCTGCCTGCCTGGAATTCGGGCCCAACGACTCAAAGGTCGTCCTGAAACCAAGGCATGGTTACGTATCTAAGGTACTTTCAACCCCGTTCAGAGCTCAGGTCAGCACACTCTCCGTGCTTCCTCCTTCTGAGGAGGACCGGGAGTTATCCTTGTTATGCCCTGTCAGAGCTCTGAAGATCTACTTTGAGCGTTCCGCCTCCTTTAGGCATACGGAACAGCTCTTTGTTAGCTTCGGTAACCGCGCCAAAGGGCATCCGGTCACGAAGCAGAGGCTCTCTAAGTGGATAGTGGATGCTGTTACGCTGGCGTACTCTTCTTTGGGCCTACAATGCCCCATTGGAGTACGAGCCCATTCTACTAAAGGCATCGCCTCGTCGTGGGCGTGGTCTAGCGGTGTGTCCATTACAGATATTTGTGCGGCAGCTGGTTGGGCCTCGCCATCCACATTTGCTAGGTTTTATAACCTAGACGTACCGGCCTTACAGGCCAGGGTCCTCTCTGCTTAGATGAGCTTACATGCATACGCTGTGGGAACAATCCTGACGGAGAATTCCTGACCGCAATGCACTCAAGCTCTCTGGTTGGTTCCTTGCATACTTCGGTCCTGGAAATACTGAGTATGTAAGAGTCATATGGAACGATCACCCAGGCCGAGCATAACCTCTATGCGCTTAGCTCGTTTTAGCCCGGAGTATACTATTGCACTTCCCTATGGGCATTAATGCTTATGGAGGTATATATACAGTCATTCATCTACCCTAGCATGGCGTGATTGAATTGAGTTCCCATATGCGTCTTTATCAAGACGCAGTACGAGTGGAATACCAACAGGGAACGTACTCTGTTACTATCGTAACCTCGGTTCCCTGAGATATGGAACGAGTACTGCATACTTTGCCATGCTAGGTAGCTGCACGACTCAGTCGTCGCTTCAGTCGAAGTAACCTGAGGATCCTATGGCGAAACTGCCACTTATATAGCCAGATGGCCCCGCCCATTCTGGCAGGATCTGGCGGGTTTCATCGCCATAGGCTCGTGCAGCTCCGCTGCCGTCCCATTGGTTCGTTTTTTACTCACTGCACGAACCAATAGTCGTGCAGTTTCACTGCATGATTGAATAAGACTTCAGTTCAGGAGAAAAAAGGATTTTTCCCATATGTGTCTTTATCAAGACGCAGTACTCGTTCCGTATCTCAGGGAACCGAGGTTACGATAGTAACGGAGTACGTTTTTATATATTAAAAGTTTGTTTTATAGCAAAAGCAGATAACTCCACATTTCATGTTTCAGAGTTAAACTAAAACACTCATTTAATCTTTGTAATCTCCTCATCTGACATTGTAGACGCCTGACAAATGTTGTTTTTGAGATCATAGACTGTATGGATGTGATTACACGCAATTTTCCCTCACCATTGTAACGTGCTGCCTTGTCACCTGACCTGAATACAGCACACTGATTCACTAAAATGGACTTATCGGCTTCTGTTCAAAAACAACAAGGGCGCTTGTTGGCTTCTGCAGTAAAATGTGAACTCGCAATGCCTTGAAAGTGGACAATACCGGCTTTTTTGACAAAACGTGTTTAGGGTTCAGATCACGCTATATGTGGAGAATAATGCACGGTACTCAGTTCGTTTTTTTAAAAAGTGGCGTTATATTGATCTTTATCACAATATTTGTTTATATATATATATATATATATATATAAACAAATATTGTGATAAACATTTAACTCTAATATGCCAACGAAATTAAATAGGAATTTTGAAAAACATTTCAAAAACCGATAAAGGCCACTTTTTATCGGTGGCGACACTGACTGTGAATATACAGACTGTATTGGGTTCAGAAATGTATGAAAAATAATGCAGATTAACTTAGACCACCTCATTTGCATATGTAAACTTGCATAGGCTTTCCTGTAGCTCAAATGGTAGAGCATGGCGCTAGCAACGCCAAGATCATGGGTTCGATTCCCAGGGAAAGCAAGAGCTGATAAAATGTAAAACTGTAACTTGAATGCAATGTAAGTTGCTTTGAATAAAAGCGTCTGCTAAATGCATAAATGTAAATGTAAACACAACATTTCTGAAACTTATGGAAATATGGTGATCTTTATTAGTATTTTATTCTCCTGGGGTGTCTTGCCTTAATTGCTAATTTACTGACTGCTTTCCTACTAAGTAGTTTGTTTTATTTATTACATTTTATTAATTATAATCCATCCATATCAGCAGCATATTCTAATAATTCTATGTTTTGTGTTAAAGATCTGGATTAAAGGACATTAGTGCACACTAGGTCATGGGTGAGAGGGCAGAGGAAGTCCTTACTAAAGCGTACTTGGCATCTGGATGGAGGCCCTTGTAGACGGCTAACATCCACTCAGGTTCTTTAGGAGTGTCATTGAAGAGAAACGCCTCCTTACTGAGATCCAGCTCCTGGAACCTACAGATAGAAAACAGCAGGGAATCAGGATCACTGATTTGTTCAACTTCATTGCTGTTTAGGTTCATATAAATATAATAATGTGGAGTCTTACCCCAAGAGGTAAAAGTCTGGAGGAGTGACAGTGGATGCCAGCCATGGACTGAGACTTTCCTTTGAATTCTGGCCATTCACATTGTAGGTGCCCAAGAAAAAGCTGTTGGCACAACGAGAACAGAGTGAGTGATTCACATGATCTCATGACACAAGCCAAAGAGAGAAGCTGTCAGTATAAATTAAGAAACATCTCACATTCTGAAACCTCACAATTAGCCTGAGAGAACTTCTGCAATGATCAAAATAAAACAGGCATACAAAAAAAGCCATTCCAACACACGAGTCTGATTAATTATGGCTGAGACTGGATTTAATACCGTTTTGTTTTGAAATGACCATGCTTATGATTGCAAATGGGAACAACATCACTATGTTTGTATGAATGTTCATGCATGTGCAGCTGTAGCACTGGTTTCCATCCAAAAGGGGGCACCGCTGACACAGTACTGCAATTGTCCACTCAAGAATGATCATAACTTACCTTAAAAATATATTGAACTGAAATCTATAATGTTACAAAAAATTACTTTTTCAAATTAATATAAAAATTAGGCATAAAAAAAGTCAGACCTCATTGGGCTCAGGCTGAAATTAGGGCCCTATGAAATCAGTTTTATTTTTTCCCAAATTCCGTTTTGTTTTTTTCTAAATTCATTTTTTTCCCTTTTAATTTTTCTAGATTACGTTTTTTTCCGTTTAAATTTTTCTGGACTCCTTTTTAATGGTCAAATTAAATTGTATTAATCAAAAAGCATGTCTAATTCATTAAAATCATGAAACTTATGAAATTTAACATTAATTTACTAAAAGTGTAACAAAAATGACATGTTTAGGGCTGTATGAAATGTTACATTTTTTTCTCACCATATGTATTATTGTTACCAAATTCTGTGTTTTAGCATGTCTAATTATTTGAAGGCATACAATTTTTATTTATTCTTACAGTAGCCTTATTAAATGTTTTTCCCCCCTCAGAAATTCTGTGTTGTGTATTTAAATTTTACTGGTTATCAGATGAAGGCATAAAACATTGATTTAATTTAGATTTTAATTAATGAAAATTAAACATTTACATTTTTGGCAAATAAAGGGGATTTACTATTAAAATTAAAATATTTTGTGATTATTTCTTAAAAAAAACAAGTTTTATTATTTTTCAACAGTAGTAGTAGTAGTAGTAGTAGTAGTAGTAGTATGTACATTCTACTAAATAATAGTAATAACTCCTATTTCTGGCACAATGTCTTTAAGTTAAACCAAACTTTTATTTTGACGGGTTGCCGTGAATACCTTTAAAGTTCTGTGTGTATATGATATGACGCTAGTTTTACTCAAATTAAATGGTAAAATGCTCGTGAAGTGACTCTCAGATAAGTTGTGGAGATATTGTTCATGTATTTATGTCCTCAATGAGACGGCAGACGCTGAAATCACCGCGAGCGCCACGCGCGCTGTGTGTGTGTAGTAAAAACCGTGAGTCTGCTCCATTCATACAGAGACACGCAGAACATGAAGGATTCATATTTAAATCGACTTTTGCGGCTTAATGTTTACAGATACTAGTCCATATCGCGATTTGATTTAAGTGTAATGACATACTTTTGATTAATTCATCCAAACTTCATGACAAATTCCGTGTTAAACTGTAAATTCCATTTTTATGACTGGATTCCGCGATTCCGTCCGCATTTTCTGCATCGCAGAAATCATAGGGCCCTATGAAATGCAGGTTTCTAATTAACAATATGTCACTTTAATAACTCACAAAATAACATTTATGTCTACATATTGTGAAATGTAGGCCACATGGGACCATGGAGGCCTCTGAAAAGCAGCAGATGCAAATGTAAAAATCCGTGCATGACATAACAGGCAAATGTTAAGATCAAGCATGACTGGCACCCAAACGCACCTGTAGTTCTTGATGTAGGTGTAGGCGTCCTCGTTCTTGAGGAGCTCACATTTGATGAGGTTATCCCGCAGGCCGAACTGGGGCATGCCGAGCATCTGGGATTTATTTGACAGGATGGGCTGGGAGTTTCGGATCAGGTCATCTCTCACCTCACTCTTCACTCTCTCCTGACTGAAACAAAATCATCAAAGTTCTTTATGACAGACATTTTTGAGAAAAATACTAATACTTTGATTCAGTTAGGATGCATTAAACTCATCAAAAGTACCAGTAAAGACTTTTATAAGGTTACAAAAGATTTCTATTTTAAATAAATGCTGTTCTTTACTTTCTATTTATCAAAGAATACTAAAAAAAAAGAAAAAAAAAAGGATCAAGGTTTCCATAAAAATATTCAGCAGCACATCAGACTGGAGTAATGATGCTGAAAATTCAGCTTTGATCACGGGAATAAATTACTTTTCAACATACTGTATACTCACATAGAAGACATTTATTTTAAATTGTAATAACATTTCACAATATTATTGTGTTTAGTACTGTATTTTTGATCAAATAAATGCAGCCTTGGGGAGCATAGGAGACTTCTTTCAAAGAGATCTTAGTTAGGTGTCAAATTGTTAATCTGTTTTCTGGGGGATCACGTGACCCTTCGACGGCGACGCAAGCTTAGTTTTTCGCTCTGCTCACTTTGCCACATATTGTATAATCCTGTGAGTAAATTTTAGACCACTCTGCATTAGACACATCATGAGTGCTAAGGCAGACAAGGGCGATCGGAAAAGAGAGATTGAGCAGTCGCCAATGAAGAAGAAATTCAAAGATTCCACCATCTCCAGAGAGGACCTCGAAGATGCTATTGCTAACAGCATTGAGTTAGCACTTAAAGAGCAGCAAAGCACTTTGAATTTGGTTGTGAATTCGGCAGTAAGAGATGTGATGGACTCTGTGCTGATTCCAGCATTGCACGAACTGCGTGAGGACATAAAAGCGACCAACAAGTCAGTTAAAGAGCTAAGAGAGGAGCTTGAGGCCATAGCTACCGCGGCGAAGCAGACACGTGACTGGGTTGATTCTGTTCAGGCAGATGCATGTGAGGATAGGAGGACAGTCACGGATTTAAGAAATCAGCTGGAGCGACTCACCGAGAAGATGACTGATATGGAGGATAGGAGCAGAAGGAACAACGTGCGGCTGGGTGGGGTTACCAGAGGGGGCGGAGTGTTCTAACGCGGCTGGTTTCCTCAAAGTTAATCTTTCCAAGTGGATTCCTTCGCTGAAAGGCCGTGATATTGAGATTGACCGGGCGCATCGCGTGTATGACGGAGGGATGGGCTCCGATCGGCCGCGCACTCTCATCTTCCGAGTACTAAGATGGCATGACAGATCGGAGATCCTGAAAGGTGCTCGGCAGGCTTATCCGGTGAAATGTGCACAGGACAATGTCACACTACTATTTTTTCCTGACTTTAGTCCAGCCACAACGATCAGGAGAAAGGCATTTAATCCGGTTTTGAAGAAGATGACAGCGCTTGGTCTCCAGCGATAATTAAATTACGGCACAAAGGGGAGCAGAAAAGCTTCGACTCTCCTCAGAAAGCGGAGGATTTTATCAGCTCCCTGTCTCAGCAGAAGACGTATGCCGTGGCTCTACGGGAAGGCAGTGGGAGAACGGCGGTCACTATCTCTCCGGCCCGGCGGGAGGGGCTTGATGGCCGGGATGGAGGCGGTTCTAACTGCCCAGGGGGGGATGATGGCAGGATAGACATGGATGCTTGCTAAACCTATTTTTTGCTTTTTCTTCTCTCCTCTCTCCTACTAGGATATTGTCCCTATCTATCTGGTACAACGATCGCTTTGCTGGTAAGACTGACACTCCTTTTTTCATTTTTGGAGGGGACTAATGGAGAGTAGGTTTAATTATAATTTTTTTTTTTTTCGAACCATCACTATTTTTTGTTGCTCAATCAGACCTATGTTCTCGGTAATGTGCAGTCTGAGTGGTTCCTTGTTTATGGTTGTCGGTTGTTCATGTTTCTATGTTGTTTTTATTTTTTACAACAGACATTTATACTTATTTATTTTACCCTATTTCTAAAATGATTTTTCATCTAGGAGGTTTGGTATCTAAAATGCACATCAGCGTTTACATGTTACTTACAGAATGGAAGTGCTTCTGTTTTTTTTTCATTTATTGAATACAATCTTGGGATTATGAATATTCAATGCATACACTAAATATTTTATCACTGAATGTGAATGGTTTAAATTCTGCTGTTAAACGAACCCATGTGTTAGAATATTTACACCGTAAATCTATTTCCTGTGCCCTAATACAAGAGACGCATTTAAAACAATCTGACGTGGCACGTTTCCAGAATAAGTATTATAAGTTAGCAGCCTTTTCCTGCGCTCTTAATAAAACTAAGGGGGTGCTTATCCTTGTTAACAGGAAGTTAAATGCAAAATATATAATAGGTTAGCATTGGTCTCTATTTATGGTCCGAATGAGACAGACAGTGCATTCCTTACACAGATTTCCAAAACTCTACTTGAGGAGACTGATTGCCCTCTAGTGGTGGGTGGTGATTTTAATGCTGTCGTAAATCCTGCTTTAGATAAATCTCAATCTGATACAACAGCCAATCCATCCTCTAAATTACTGAATAAATTTATCACTGAGCTCAACTTAATCGATCTTTGGAGAATTCAGAATACTAAATCTAAGGACTTTTTTTCTAATAGACCCAAGACTTTCTCTAGGATAGACTACATATTTCTCAGCCCATCTTTAATTTCATCTAATTCCTCCATCTCTATATTACCAATTTTATTATCTGATCATTCTGCTGTGTTGTGCAGTGTTCCTCTTTGATGTTAAAGCCAAGTCCCCTAGATGGCGTTTTAACATATCATTATTAAGTAATCAGACATTCATTACTTCTTTAAAAGAATATATTAAGGAATTTCTTGAAATTAATATTCCCTCTGATGTGGATCCTCAAATACTCTGGGAAACGACTAAGTGTGCTATACGAGGTTTCTGTATATCTTTCTCTTCTACTCTTGCCAAAGCGAAAACTCACCAGTTTACACAATTAGAAAATAAAATCCAATCATTACAAAACCTACAAAAACAACATTTTACTGAGCAACAGGCTACACAGCTGTCCTCTTTAAAAGAAGAACATGATTTACTTTCACACTCAAAAGGCGGAATTTATTTTACATAGGACTAGGCAAAAATATTATTTCGAATCAGAGAGACCTACACATTTATTGGCCCTTAGGTTGAAAGAATGCGAGTCTAAGGCATATATTAACGCAACAAAATCATCGGATGATCAGGTCACCACGAACCCTGTGGCAATTAATGAAATATTTAAAGGTTTTTACACAAATCTGTATAAAGCCGAAACGGATTTTGATGAATCAATTTGTAAGCAGTATTTAGATAAATTGGAACTGCCTCGGATCTCACAGATGGATAAAGAATCTTTGGAGGCCCCATTAAGTTTGGAGGAACTCCACGTCTCTCTAAAAAGCCTTCAAAAGGGCAAATCGCCGGGTCTAGATGGTCTCCCCCCTGAATTATATTTAGAAAATTGGGATTGGTACGGATACTTACGCTTAATTCATTTAATTTTGCAATTGAACCAAGGGCATTTCATAGAGATCAAAAAACTTCATTGATATCATTACTTCTTAAAAAAGGGAAAGATCCATTAGATTGTTCCAGCTACAGACCGATTTCGCTTATCCCATGTGATCTGAAAATCTATGCTAAAGTTTTTGCTTCTCGTATGGAGAAGGTAATTCATAGTTTGATCAAGGAGGACCAAACTGGTTTCATCAAGGTGTGCAATTCGTCTGACAATATGCGTCGACTCTTTCATATTCTTGACTTTGCAGATTCTCATCCAAGTCCTTGTGCGGTTTTCTCACTGGATGCAGAAAAAGCCTTTGACAGGCTAGAGTGGAATTATATGTGGGCAGTTCTGCAATGTTTCGGCTTCGGTGAACACTTCATTTCTATGATTAAGACATTATACCACTCACCTGCAGCATCAGTCATAACTGGTAATATTATTTCCCCCCATTCCCTTTACAGCGGGGAATGAGGCAGGGATGTCCGCTATCTCTTGAACCCTTAGCACAAGCCATCAGGAAATCTGAAGTATCGATTAAGATTCATGATCATAATCATAGTATCTCATTATACGCTGATGATATTATTCTATATAGACCACTTTGATGTTTCAGTCTCTAGTATAATTAAGGAATTAATTAAGGATAATTTTAGTAGCTTATCAGGATATAAAATAAATTGTAGCAAATCTGCTTTAATGCCAATTAACAATGTTAAAGTTAATTCTTCTATTCCCTCATTTATCTCTATTAAGGAATCTTTCATCTATTTGGGCATTACCATATATAAATACATTCATAAGATTGCCAGAGACAATTTTAATAATATTTTAGTTATGGTCAAAAATGACATTCAAAGATGGAAGAATCTTAAAGTCTCCCTCCAAGGAAGAATCTCAAAGTCAAGTCAAAGTCAAAGTCTGCTTTATTGTCAATTCTGCCACATGTACCGTACATACATACAGAGAATTGAAATTGCGTTACTCTCTTACTCCCTGGTGCATACAGATAACACTAAACACTAACAGAAGAATGCAAAATACAGATAAGTACAAATCAAATATATATATACATATATATACACACACACACATACACATGCCTACATATACATATACATACATACATAAAATGCAGCTATTACAAATATACAGATAAGGACATGTAGAGAAAAAAAAAATAATAATAATGATAATAATAAAAAATAGATAAAGTGGCATAAGGCACATGATAGATAGAGTGCAAACCAGTGAAATAAACAAACAGTGCAGAATATGAATGGTGTAGTGCAAAGAGCTTAAGTCTATTCTATTTAAAGTGACAAAAAGAGAGCAGTCTTTATTCAGACTGTCAGAAGAGGTAGTTGAATGAGGTCAGTCCAATGCTGTACAAAGTGATTGGTGCTGGTCACAGTGTGTGTGTGTGTGTGTGTGTGTGTGTGTGTGGTGGTGGTGGTGGGGGAGGGGGGGTCAGAGTTCAGTGGTGCGTGGTGTAAGAGAGGGGAGGGGGGGCAAGGATGGAAGGGAGTTCAGCTTCCTGACAGCCTGATGGATGAAGCCGTCCTTCAGTCTGCTGGTCCTCGCCTGGAGACTCCGCAGTCTCCTCCCTGATGGTAGCAGACTGAAGAAGCTGTGAGTCAGGTGGGTGGGATCACCTGCAATGCTGAGGGCTTTGCGGGTGAGACGGGTTCTGTAGATGTCCTGGAGAGAGGGGAGAGAGACACCAACGATCTTCTCAGCTGCTCTCACTATCCGTTGAAGGGACTTGCGGCAGGACGCGTTGCAGGCGCCATACCACACAGTGATGCAGCTAGTCAGGATGCTCTCGATGGTGCCTCTGTAGAAGGTGCACATGATGGGGGTCGGGGCTCTGGCTCTTCTGAGTTTGCGGAGGAAGTAGAGACGCTGCTGTGCTTTCTTGGCCAGTGCCGCAGTGTTGTTAGTCCAGGAGAGGTCCTCTGTGATGTGCACACCCAGGAACTTGGTGCTGCTCGCTCTCTCCACAGTCGCACTGTTGATGGTCAGAGGAGCATGCTGAGTGTGCACTCTCCTGAAGTCAACAACAATCTCCTTCGTCTTCTCCACATTCAGAGAGAGATTGTTGTCCCTGCACCACCCGGCCAGGTGGCTCACCACGCTCCTGTAGTTTGTTTCATCTCTGTTGCTAATGAGACCCACCACAGTCGTGTCATCCGCAAACTTAATGAAAAGGTTAGAGTTGTGTGACGGTGTGCAGTCGTGGGTCAGCAGAGTGAAGAGGAGGGGGCTCAGCACACATCCTTGGGGAGCCCCTGTGTTCAGTGTGATGGTGCTGGATGTGTTAATGCCGACCCGTACTGCCTGAGGTCTCACGGTCAGGAAGTCCAACAGCCAGTTGCACAGAGAGGTGTTGAGCCCCAGCTGGACCAATTTGTGAGTGAGCTGCTGAGGGATGATTGTGTTGAATGCTGAACTGAAGTCTATGAACAGCATCCTGACATATGAGTCTTTTTTGTCCAGATGTGTGACGGCTGGGTGGAGGGCAGTGGCGATGGCATCATCGGTCGAGCGGTTGGACCTACAGTATATGCAAACTGGAAGGGGTCCAGGGAGGGGGGGAGAACAGACTTGATGTGTTGCATGACTAGCCGTTCAAAGCACTTCATGAGAATAGGAGTGAGTGCTACTGGACGGTAGTCAAAATCTCCACTGTTAAGATGAATTTGTTACCTCGATTTAATTTTTTTTCTCTATGCTACCACTTTCTCCCCCTCCAGGTTACTTTAAGGAGATCAACTCCATAATTTCTAAGTTTATCTGGAATGATGAATGCCCCAGAATTAAACATACCACATTACAACATCCTAATAGCGCAGGAGTTGTAATGTGAATTGTATTATTGGTCGTTCCAGCTTAAGGCTCTTAATAATTGGGTTGATCCTCAATCTACAGTTTCATGGAGGGTGATTGAAGCTGACAAGGTTAAACCAAATAGACTTCAAGATATTTTATTTACTGGCACAGGAAAAAAAGGGGATAATTATAAATTTGGTCCGGTTGTGGCTAACTCTATTAAAATCTGGAAAACAGTTGAACGTCGGATAGGTGGACCCTTCAAATTTTGTAACAGTACACCTTTATGGCACAATTTTAATTTTGTATGCGGAAATCGTCCATTTGTCCAACCCTCTTGGTCCTCTTTAGGTGTAAACACGTGCGGTGATATATATGATCACCAGGGCCTCTGTTCATTTCAGACATTAAGAACCAAATTTTGTCTACCAGCATCCGCATATTTTGTCTTTCTTCAATTACGTTCTGCTCTCAAAGCGTATGGCGTTCCTTGGTCTTCTTCCATTTCCTCTCATCCTATGCGGGACTGGATTGCACCATCTGCTGGTCGGCCATCTGTTTCCTTAATATATAATAAAATTATTGATTGCATTACAAAACCTTTTTCTATTAAAACTACTTGGAATAGGGAATTATCTGACCTTAATTTATCTGTCGACTGGGAGAGAGTATGGTCTAATCTCAGTTTAACATCTAAAAATCTGGCTCATTGTCTTATTCACTTCAAAGTCATTCATAGAGCATACATAACTCCTTACAAAAGATTTAAAATAAAACTACAATCAAATTTGAACTGCCATATATGTAATACTACATCATCAGGCACTTTTCTTCATATGTTTTGGGAATGTCCTGTCGTCATCAGTCTATGGACACAAGTAAACCTGGTTTTGTCATCATTACTGCGAATTGATTGGTCTGTTAACCCAAGTTTGTGTCTTCTTAATGATGATTCTGGTCTCTGTATTAGTTCAATGCAAAAGAGAATGTTGTTTGCTGGTTTTACAGCTGCGAAGAAGACAATAATACAGAACTGGTTTACACCACACATGTGTGGAAAAACATATTGGATCCGTAGCCTCCTGCAAATAATGACTTGCGAATGTGCAACGGCGCGAGTCGGTGGGGCCAGGCCTTCGACCATTGATGCTTGGCAGTGTTTTTTGTTTGATATACGTGATTCTATAAAGGAGTGACTTTTGTGTTTTTATTGTCCTTCCCTCTCTCCCTCCCTTTTGACTGGACTTTGAGATGTTGAGTATGTGTCTGTTGTTTTGTATTGTTGTGTTATGCATTAAACATTTTAATAGTTTTTTCCCCTTTAAATCACACTGAAGTAAATGTAAACCTTGAAACTTATTATAAAACAAATGCCAAAACTGTGACATTTCACTGTAAAGGTACTGTCCACTAGCTTCTTTTGTAGAAACAGAAGCTGATCTGAGTTGATATGTGGGGCGATGACGACCAAAATCTTATTTCACAATATGAGAAATTATATTTCTTGATAAAGATATATTTATCCCAATATAGGCCCTAATTATTTTTATTTTATTTGTGCTATTAAAAATAAGAACAAAGAAGCAAATTACAAAAAATATGTCCATACAATATTAAAAAAAAAAAAAAATACAAATTAGATTTTCAGTACAGTATCCCAGGTTTATTTAACATGTAGACAGAAATACTAATTATAATACTAAATAATCAAATGTAAAAAATACTGTATAGTCTTTATTAAATTAAATTAGTCATTTAAATTAAATAATTGTTGAATTAAATATGTCATTCATTCAAAAACAGTGCGTGATTTTCTTTTTTTTGTTGTTTGATGCATTAATGAAAAAAACATTCATAAAACAGACAGCAACAGTTTATTAGGCTGCTGTCACTTTAAGAACAAATGTGCGGATCTAATATACTGATAAACATGTGTTTATCTGTTTACTGTTTATCTGTTAACGGTTTACGTTCACATAGAACATGGCAGACTGTGTTTACATGAATACTCCAGCCAATGGCACCTTTTGGCATAACTGTGTCTGTATTTGACCATTCAAGTGCAATACGTTGCTTAAAAGAACTGAATTTGGGATCGCATGCTGTCTGAGAGAGCCGGCTTTCTATACGTGTGGTTTGGATGTGTCCATCAGCGCGAGCACTTCATTGTGGCTTATTGTAATTAGTTCAGTAGCTGATTTTACTATCAAACACATCCCATTCTTTATTTTCACATACATGTATGTTTCTTTAATACTCTAATATGCCAATAACATTCAGTAGTACAGCAAAGTTAAAGAAATTTAAAACTTAAAATAGATTTTTGAAGTTTGTGAAATTAGTAGAATACAGAACCGTAATTCATGTGAATCGATTTTTTTTCTTCCACCCATATGATGAAACAACAAACAATATTTAACATCCAGATGCAACAATTTCCCTTTGAAAGGACAGATTATTTAGATTTAATTGTCTGAAAAGCAAAAAAAAAAAAAGTTAAAAGTAATGTAAAAAACAAATAAAAGGTAATGTCAATTAATGTAAATAAACTGCCGTATAAATATCTATATTTGCCATCTTTTCTATGACTGAAGGCCAGTATCACTGATATTAACACTACTGATGTCTCTATAAAATAGTTTTTACCCCCTAATATTTAACCATTGGTTATTTATTTGCACAGGTTATTATTAGGTTATTTGCCTGCTATTGTTTTAAGAGCTGCCGCTGCTGAACATGACGTGGATCTGACACGCACTGTATTTTCTCTCAACTCTCTTTACCTTTTCTGACCCAATTTAGGTCTTAAAGTCTCTACTAATGAACTGACGAGTTGAATCGGTTGTGTTAGATGAGGGAGACAGTGCTGGGCTGCTCCAGGACAGTTTTGAAAACCATTTCAGAGACATGTTTTTAAAATATAACATAACATATTACATGCATGCACAGTTTTAAGGCAGCTTTAATCGCATTCTTGGTAACTTCATGACTTAACTGACCACGGCATTGCATGCACGTAGTTTCATTCGCACTTTGATATGAAAAGATACAGGCTACAGTGCGCGCCGGTGGCATTTTGCATGCAATTGCAGAGCACGTGCTACGAGCACAGTACCGTTTCCGCGCTCGCAAATGAAGTTGGAGTGCGTGTCTGAAACCTCTCCCATTTCATGTGGTCATAAAGACGTTCTACAACTAAATAAATGCACTTCATGCCAAGAAAAAAAAAAAAGAACGCCCCTGCGTTAATTGCGTAAAATATTTTTTACGCGTTAAACTGAAAAAATTAATTGCCTGCATTAACACGCAAATTCTGACAGCACTAAAATAAACACAATATGAATTTTGGTTAAAGGGGTCCTATTATGCTCTTTTACAAAGTCTTGATTTTGTTTTGGGGGTGTACTAGAACATGCTCTCATGCTTGGTGGTTCGAAAATCACATTATTTTTCACATAATTTACATAATTACAATAGCTCTCTCCCCAGCCTGGCACAAACGGCTCGATAAGTTCCAGGTTTGATGAAGGCCCGCCTTCCAAAAAACGAAATGTGTTGTGATTGGTTAGCTGTCCCAGTGCGTTGTGATTGGCGAACAGCTGGCGGTGTTTCAGTACTGCCCCGCCCCTTGCCAAAACAGCAAGTTCGTCAACATTGCTATATCAATTCAGACCCTGAGAATATTGAGGATCGCGCAGAACCATTGCAAGCATGGATATTGTAAGACATATTAAACTGACATTTATCAGACACTACATGCAAGATGAAATGAAAATGACATCCATAATTTTCTGAAAACAGTCGGTTTCCATCAGAAATACAGTGATATAAAAACACCCGCACTGGGTTTTGATTTTGAAACGTGCAGTGCTCAACCAAGCGTTCTCCCCACCCCCCAACCATTCAAATTTCCGTAGGTGGGATTTATTTTAATGATATTCTAATGGACCGCTTTGTGATATCACAAATACCCGGAAAACAACGCTGTAGTCCAAACAAGCCATTCATTGTAGTTCTTGAAAAATTAATTTTTAATTCATTAAAAATTTTAATGATAATTTAAAAAAAAAAAAAAAACGAAATATCTCCCTTTGGAGTGGACTTTGAGATTTGTAGCTTTGTAGATCTTTTTATGTCCAAACATACACACAGACTAAAATTCAAAAAGTGAAAAAGCATAATACGACCCCTTTAAAATATGACTTCACACTCTCTACTCAACTCACACAATTAACTTTACTTTGAAAAACAAAAACCATAGTGATAATTTTACACTGGGTAAGAAAGTTTAAAATACTGCTAAAAGAGAATAAAAGTTTTTATTGTTGTCGTTGATTTCTCTTTGATAGTATATGACACATCATTGTACACGTGAGCAGACATGACACTGTTTCAATTGTTGTGACTCATGACGTCTTAATGACTGAAAATTTGACTGCAAGTTGTTGTCATGAATGACTATACATTAAATAAAACACAACTGAATGTGCTGATTCATGTTTTAAAAACATGTTTACTGTAACTGAAAATATATAGGTAGCAGCTGGTTTGGTTTCTTGTATCAGGCAGCAGTGATTTCATCAAAATCAATAGGACAGTCACATAAAACTGACCGACGAGCTTGAATCTGGCCCACAGGCCGACAGCTGACAGCCCCTGGCTTAAATCAGGAACAGCCAGGAGAAGTAGAATTGTTATAACTACATATAGTGTGTGTGCCTTTATGAAAACAACATAAAACTGACCTGAGCTAACTGTGTCTGCAACACTTTGATAAAGTGGGGAATGTACCTTTCATGCACGCCGTCTCCTCTGGTCCGCTCGTCCTCTTTCTTCTGCCCGATGTTGTTGGCTGCGTGTGCTCTTTCTGCAAAGGTGGAGACAGATTTCACAGACAAAGCTCAACTCAGATTAGTCTACAGCATTACATAAACAGCACTTAAATGCAAGTCAGATATCACATAATTTCAGGGGAGAGTTTTTCAGGAACTGAGACCTACAGCTCTTTCTAGCACTCAAATTCCTGATCATATTAAAAGCGAGTTTGTTACAGCAATTTGTAAGACATTATCTCCTGTGATAACAAGCAGAGCAGAACAGGTCAAAGTTCCACTGTGCCATCATGAATCAGAAGTAAAGGGCTGCGTCCAGTGCACCTCCTCGGCTGATAATGTCATGAGGGTGTAGAAAAGAGGAATGTGGGAGGGACCAAAACAAACATAAGCTTCCTCAAAACTATTTCATAAAGGGCAGGAAATTTCAAAGGAAAGGTTTGGCAACAATGGTTTCTGCATTAACACAAAGTTCGGTAACAAATCCTTTATACAGCTTTGACTGGCTAATATTGGCCTGTGGGCAGAACATCGCTCTATGCTGGAGCTGAGCTACATGTTTCAAATGCCAATGAAGAAAGACATTGCCAGATGATGTTGTCAGATGAATGCCAAAATACAGAAGACAAGACCTGTTGCCAACTTGCTACTTCTGTTTCATTACAATTGTAATAAACTAAATAGACACACCTGTCCATTATGTGTTTGACTAAACACTTGGATATTATACATTAATTTCTGATGAATTCGTCGTTTTTGAGACCTTGGAATGGACTAGATACCCTGCTTAAATTTCGAAAAGACACTAATGAAGTAGAAAGTGAGGAGACATCAGTCCAAATGAAAATAATAATAATAATAATAATAATTGAATTACACTTTCTAACATCAAGCTTTTATGTTATCATTTCTAACATAAAAAATATACCCAGTACAATCCAATGTCTCACAAAGACTGATTTTTTTTTCTTTTCATTTCTCTAATTTAATACAAATATTTTCATTTCAAAAATGTATCATATTACATTAAATACTACCAGGTCCAGCACAATTTAAAAGTTGAATAGAACAATTTACAAAGAGCATCGTGAGCTTCAATGGGAACAAGAAACGATATTCAAATGCTCCATAGTCACAATTTGCTTCTTTATTTTGTGATCTATAAACAATGCAGAACCTGAAATAAAACACAGATTTTGAATCCCAGAGGCTTGTGCTCTCAGACTTTTTATTTAATATGATGTAATTATTTTTTAATGAATTTTCATTATTTTTTATATTTAGTTAGTTCTGAAATATTCCTGTGGTGTGACAAATAAATACTGAATGAAAGTGCAAATATTACAGAATTAGCCAGATGTTTAATATAAAATAATAATATATAAAATACTTTCATACGTGTGGAACGACATGTCACAAAGCAGGACACTACAGTCAACTACCCCATAATACTTAACAGTGTTAATGATGAACAAGCAGAAAAATACATAACGATAGAAGCAAATACATAGAAATGAACACTTTATAACCCTGTCAGATTATCACCTGTACATCCATACAGTACACATGATCAATTCCTTTATGTTTCTATATCAAATCCTATCTAGTTAGCATTTCTGAACATCAAAAGTCTTCCTAATGTTTTTGGCGCTGTAGGAGTCGGATTCGCAACACCCAGAACTGCTGTCTAGGTAACGTTAGGCAGCTCACTATGTTTTGAGACACAGCCAGAGTCAATCACGACAAAACACACTTCACTGACACAAACCAGGAGTTATTTTATGTCTAACTACTCAGACATAACGCTCCTGTCAAACCGAACTAATATAAAAGACGTTCGTGTTTATTTACATAATGAGATATCTGTAGTTATCGGTTTCCTTTATTTAAATGTATATTTAACCGAAAGCACTTTTCTTACCATTTAATCCAGTCGTATTAGACATCTCTCTGTTTTCGCATTCTGCCTGTAGCTACACACGGACCGACTCGAGTTCATTTGACTGTAGATGTTAGCGCCGAGTCCTACTATGCTGAAGGTTTGGCTCATGAATATTAATGCATCATACTGACGTCGCCTCGATACCATTTACCAACGTCAGCTTTGCAGCCAATCAAATTTACCATTGGCGTGAGGTCAAATATCAATTACTATTCATGAGCACAGCCTTCGCCGTAGTGGAAGTGGTCATGACGCTTCAGTCTGCAGACTAGAGCGGTCTAACACAAAGCAATCGATGGAGAGTTAGACTCAACTAGCTAATAATGCTTTCACTATTCCAGCCAGCTTTTAATAATATAATGTAGAGCATGTTATTCATAAACACCGAGATTTCAATCCAACAACATATCCAGTGCTATCTTCCTTCCAACTGTAATACAACTATAATGCAAATATGAATTCTGATAACACTTTATATTGCAGACAGTGTGCTCGAGGACAGTGTTGTTACTGTTATCTAAAACTTTTATTAAACTATCAAAAATCATTTTTGTTAAGTGAAATAATTCTGAAATAAGATCAAATACAAATAAATGAAAAGTTGAAATTGTATGTTAGAAATGTTGCCTTGGTAATAAGCAATGTTTAAGATGAAGTACTAAAAGTGTACAAATTAAAGCTAAATAGATAATAAATAATAAAAATTACAAAAACATAAAAATGGCTAAAACAAACTAAAATTAGTATTAAACAAAAACTTAACATACCAATGCAAAAAATGTATATATATAATTTTATATATTCTGATATCTACTATATCAGAAGGCCTATGTAAGCAATATTAAAGTAACACTGTTAATGGTTAATAAAATGCTGATACAGAGATACAGATGATTACTAATGATTCAACAAGCTGGTGGTTTCACTGAGGTTATAAACAGTGCTGGCATGTGGATGTACTGGTCTGTTTACTAGAAGAACTTCATGCAAATTGAAAGAGCAACAGATACGATTCTTCTGTAAGGGTTTCAGTGTTGTGATGATTATAGAGAACACTGTACACTACAGTAAGCAAATATACCGTTTGTATCACCAATTAACACAGAGACATACCACAGGTCCATGACCAAACTACTTTGTGGACTTTTGTAAAGTTTTTCCAAAAAATACTTTTTGTGGAGTATATATATATATATATATATATATATATAAATGGATATTCACCTGTAATGATGTGTTACACTGGAAGAATGCAACACTTACCTGATTTAAAATGACCAGCTCTACACAAAAGCATCTAAATACGTTCTCATGCCTCACTGAAGTCTCTGAAGACTATCTTCTTAGGATATGAGTGACAGTACATCATGTTATGAACACGTGCAACTACATTATTTGGTTAACTGAGACCTGACAGATTTTTGTAAAGTTTTTTTATGAAGCTGCATTTATTTGATCAAAAATACAGTAAAAACTATAACACTGTGAAATTGCTATTTAAAATACCTGTTTTCTATTTAATTCCTGAGGTGGCAAATACAACGCTTACCTGACTTCTTCATTTGACTCATCTTGACAGTCGTTGCTCCTATTGACTTTCTTAGTGATCGAGCTCCTTTTGACATCTTACGGTACTTAGAAAGCCAGTCAAATTTTGGTTCTTCCTTCGGATACTGCTCACAGACATCTGAAATTTAATAAGACAAATTTTTTGTTTTTTTTACATAGATGAATTAAACTTTCAGTTTCAGGATAAAATGTAAGAGATAAATACATAGAAAAAATATGATGTGAATACATGAGTCTCACTCATAAACATCAATCATTTCTATGTATATTCTGAGAAAGGCAAAGAGGAACTGTATTTTTCTTCTTTCCTTTGCTGCCGTTCTCTCTCAAAACTATTAGCCGCAATTTCACACGAACTTCAACATCTAATCACACAGAAGAGCTGTGACTTCCCTTTGCAAGCAAGCGGCTGCTGATGTCGGAGTTTCTATATGACCACAAATGATCTAAAACCGTGTTGCTGCTTACCTTTGATATTTCTAATATTCTTCCGATTAATGAGCACATCTGCTGAGCCCCTGATACTCGCCATCAGCGCTCAAGTGATGAAGGTCCTTCCAGCGTTTGTTAAACATCACTTAGCCTGAGCATATTTCCTCTTCAGACCTTGATGATTTTAGCTCGAGCCATCAGATAAAATTACTATCAAGCGTTCATGTTCAAATCACGAAAATGCACTGTAGATCCACAATCATTAGAGCAAATAGCAATCTGCTACCTATTCTGTACACTAAAAGCCACAAACTGAGTAGAAGCAGACAACCTACTTTTTTTGAACTCAAACTCCGCCTCTCACACCCTTCTGTTCCTCAATCTTATTCTCTCTCTCACGTCTTCCTTAACGTGTGTGTGCTAGATTTAGCAGTTGTCCTAGAGCTGAGCACACTGGCTGCTTTGCTTCTTCAATCTGAATAACCTATAGATGATCTCAGTTTATTTTGTGAAGATATATATAGCACTCGCAGGCTGTATAGCTGGGCTTCCCTGTTAATACGCAATGATTCCAAAAGTACCGTTTTACCAGGTAAATGAATGACAGAAGCAGTCAGCTGATGTCTTTCTCTTTCAAACAGCTTTGCTCCGTCTGAATTTCATTAGCATGAATGGAAACACGTTTGGCAGGTTCACTATGGATGTTATCAATGAAACGTTTTCTTCTGCATCACTGCCGTGTGGATTCCCCTTCATTTAATGGACTACTCAACATGAAAAACCACATTGATGTGCACAAAAGCATCTAAATATGATTAAATGTGTTCTCATACCAAGTCTTTTAAAAGTTTTGGGGTCAGTAAGATTTTTTATGTTTTTGAAATAAGTCTCAAGGCTGCATTTATTTGATCAAAGATACAGTAAAATCAATAATATAGTGAAATATTATTACAATTTTAAATAACATATTTTCCCCATTTGTATTTTGGGGATTTGAATTTGTTCTTGTGTTGGCAAAGCTGAATTTTCAGCAGCCACTACTCCAGAACTCAAAAAAATATTTTTTGATTTATTATTATTAATATTAAAAACAGTTTTCACTGATTTTTGTGGAAACTGTGGTACATTTTATTTTTCAGGTTTCTATGATGAATAGCAAGTTCAAAAGAACAGCATTTAATTGAAATAGAAATATTTGGTCACATTATAAATGCCAATAATGTCACTTTTGATCAATTGAATGCATCCTAACTGAATAAAAGTGACATTTTTCATGCAGAACGTGTGTCTTACCACTCCATGCCCGATTGACTTTGCTGAGGAAGAGACGGGTATGAGAACCAAAAGATAACTTCAGCTCCAACTCCTCTTCAAGGAAAGTTACTCGTACCCGAGTATCTGCACCTTTGTAATGACAAATAAACTAGCTCTTAAAATAGCCCTGAGATGCACTGAATACTGATGCATTGATATTTACTATAATAACTTTGATGATGTGATGCAGCAAACACTACTGCTACTGTAGATATAATATAAATGCTCACCAACAACAGCAAGCTCATCTGGAGATGAAACTGTGAAGAGATCAGAGAAATCTGTTCAAATTGACCATGAAAGCATGCTTTCACTTAATATGAACTAAATCATTCCTTCAACAATTACCTTCAACAACTGAGAAGTCATAAGAAATGGGTATGATTTCATCCAGTGTGACATCATCACCAGTGATGGCCATTCTTCGATGGGAATATATGAATAATCTGAAAAATAAAATAAAATGAACATGTTGAAAGTCTGCAAACACAACGTCAGTTTTATAAACTTTTTGTCTTTATGATTTTTGCGATTATGTAATTAATTAAAACCTATTAATGCTAAGTTTTATATGCTGTTGATAAAAGTCAGTAACAGTTCAAAATAATAATAATAATAATAAAATCCATCATTAACAAAGCATTTTTGTTTTTTTTTCTCCAGAAGAGCAATTTGAATGTATATACCCAGCTAACAAAAATATGATCTATGAACATTTTTTCTAACGTTCCCGTTAAGTTATGAAAACATTTTGAAAATGTTTTTAAAAGTTTTTTTTCTTAGTTATGTGAACATTTGAGACAACAATAATGAAACAATCAATTTGATCACTTTACAAACATTATAGTAATGCTACATTTGAATGTTCTCTGAACCATCCAAAAACTACCAAGTTTTAGATTTAGATTTAGATTAACATTTAAAAAAAACTTTAAATAACAAAAATATTTCATAAAACGTTCAGTGAACAATGTTAAAATAATGTTTTTGTGCTAACGATTTGAGATCATTATTAAAGAAGGATAACATCAAACAAACATTCTATTATCATTAATGGAAGAACGTTTGTTCATAACTTCAGCTGGGCACCTGCTGAAAGATTGATTCAGATTTAGATCTTAGTCTCAACTACACAGACTAAACCCTACAAAATTCCAATTGTGGATCATGGAGTGATGTATATGTTACTGATGAAAATGATTAGAAGTCCATGAACTCACGCATGTTCGTTGTTCTGCTGCACCAGTCCGATCAGTTTGCTCTCTCTCACATCATTCAGCAGTGAAACACACTCCACAGCATGTGTTGGGCTGCTAAGGATAACTAACACAATTCATCACCTTTCTATCAACCGAGATATTATGATGACTGATGTTCAATTTATGAGAGCATTTTTAACACCGTACACTGACATCTAGCGGACACGTGAGGAATGACACACTGGAATGTCCTTTTCTCGTTAAAACTGATAAAATCATGAGGAAAAAAATATAATTCCGCGTGTTCTTAGTGAGATATATTGTAAACACAATGCAGAGAATATTAAATACGTGACATTCACAACAATTTAAATATATTTCTTATATGCAAACATAGGATATATTTATAGCGCACAAAGTTTCGTAACAACACATGCAGTCGATTTGAACACCACGGCTTTACTTTGAACAGAAATAACGTTACGCGTGTGTAATGCAGTCACGGTTTCAGATGAGCGCTGAGAGGATACTATCGTGCAGTTTTCTCCTTTGGACAAAGTCTCTTGAATCGCCACGGACTGATCCATTCCTCACAGCGAGTCTGCGCCGGATACTTCACACGTAAGAGGTGTCATTTACGATCATTGTACATCAACAGACGTTCAAAGTGAGCCGGATAACGGTCTGAAGTGTCTGACTGTCTTCATGGTTTTTCTTCATGGACTGACTTCCCGTCCGAGAATGCCACGCAGCAGATTCAAGAGTTCATGCCCAGCGCTCAAATCAAAGCGTCTGTGATCTTTATCAAGAGTCTCATCAGCCACGCTAACAGAGACACTTCTGATTTTCTCTTCTTTAGATGTAGGGGAGAGTGGGGACAGTTGCAACGTGTGGCAGTTGCAACATTGCTGATTTATCCAATCAGGAATGAGCTGGAGTCATGACACTCCTACTGCACATGCTCAGTATGCCCCTCCTTCTTTCTGGAAGTTAACAGCCACATGTGAAACTACCTTATGGGAGAACTGAAATTCAAGGTAAAAAAGTAACTTTTTTTACAACTAGATTTTTTGTCATAATGTCTAAACTGTTTAAGTATTGATCTTTATAGTTTTATAGTTTGAATGTGCAGTTTCTTAGCTCTTAACAGACTTAGGTACAATGTGTTCAAGCTAATTTGTTAGGCTAGCATCACTAGTTTTAAGATGGCTGCCAGGGGTGGGACAGTTGCAACGCATTGTTGCAACTGTCCCCACATGGTGTTGCAACTGTCCCTCATGACAATAATAATGACAATTAGGTAATTTTTTTTATAAAAGGCAAATCAGTGGTTTGATAAAGAACATATTTCAATAGCCAGGTGTCTCCTCTTTGTATTTCAGTAACCTCAGGAGAGAGAGGAACACTGGTAACAGTTGCATGTGCAGGCAATGCATTAGGGAACATGATTCCACCCATGTTCATATTCCCGTGGGTTAAGTTCAAGGACAATTTCATCTGCGTTGGCCCGCCTGGATGCATTGAAGCCGCCAATAAATCAGGGTGGATGATGGAGGACCATTTCCTTCAATTCCTTAAACATTTCACAGCCATATCACCCTGCAGCCCAAGACCGGTTGCCCACGGAAGCTAAGCAGGGCTGAGCCTGGTCAGTACCTGGATGGGAGACCTCCTGGGAAAACTAGGTTGCTGTTGGTAGAGGTGTTAGTGAGGCCAGCAGGGGGTGCTCACCCTGTGGTCTGTGTGGGTCCTAACGCCCCAGTATAGTGACGGGGACACTATACTGTAAAAAGCACTGTCTTTCGGATGAGACGTTAAACCGAGGCCCTGACTCTCTGTGGTCATTAAAAATTACATGACACTCACTTGATAATCATTCCTCCCATCTTTCTGTAAGAGGAATAGATTTCTGCAGAGAAAATGGCATTGTCATGCTATCATTTCCACCCCATTGCTCCCACAAATTACAGCCACTCGATCGTACCGTTTATGGCCCCCTAAAACGTCATGTCAACACATTTTGCGATACCTGGATGAGAAGTCACCCAGGCCTGACGATGTCCATCTACGACATTCCTGGAATTGTTAGGTTGGCCCTCCCATTGGCTGGAACACCAGGCAATGTGCAGAATGGCTTTAGCAGCACTGGAATTTGGCCTTATAACCGAGATAAATTCAAAGACAGTGACTTTGCACCATCTTTGGTGACAGACCGGCCGCCACCACCAGTTCTTCCATAGCAAGCTGGGACATCTGCTCCTTTGGAAGTTTCTCCAGTGCACGCTGTGACTTCTGCCTCTTCTGCAGTTCCTCCAGTGCAAGCTGGGAGTTCTGCTTCTTCTGCAGTTCCTCCAGTGCAAGCTGGGAGTTCTGCTTCTTCTGCAGTTCCTCCAGTGCAAGCTTGGACTTCTGCCTCTTCTGCAGTTCCTCCAGTGCAAGCTGGGAGTTCTGCTTCTTCTGCAGTTCCTCCAGTGCACGCTGGGACTTCTGCCTCTTCTGCAGTTCCTCCAGTGCAAGCTGGGAGTTCTGCTTCTTCTGCAGTTCCTCCAGTGCAAGCTTGGACTTCTGCCTCTTCTGCAGTTCCTCCAGTGCAAGCTGGGAGTTCTGCTTCTTCTGCAGTTCCTCCAGTGCACGCTGGGACTTCTGCCTCTTCTGCAGTTCCTCCAGTGCAAGCTGGGAGTTCTGCTTCTTCTGCAGTTCCTCCAGTGCATGCTGGGAGTTCTGCTTCTACTACAGTTCCTCCAGTGCAATCTGAGTTCTCACCTGAGACTGTTAGACCTCACCCCAGAGCAGGACCACGGAAGATAACGAAAGCAAACGGTAAGAAAAAATGCAAATCGGCCATCTTGACAGACACCCCCGAAAAGGAGGCTTTGGAGAGGGAGAAAGCGAACAAAAGTTAAGAGAAAGCCAACAAAAGTTAAGAGAAAACTGACAAAAAACACACTGGAAACAAGCCAACAAAGCAAAACCGAGAAGAAAAAGCATACAGAGAAGGACAGTGACTCTGAGAAAGAAGAAGATTTTTGCATTGTCTGTTTGGAGAGCTACTCCAGACCGAGCGAGGTGTGGCTTCAATGTTGGCAGTGCAAGGCATGGGCTCATGAAGTCTGCACTGATGGTGGTTCCATTTACGTTTGCCACAATTGTGAGTCAGATGGGAATTGTGAATACTTGATGCTATGAAATAATCAGTCTGTGTTCTTTTGGTGGTGTTATGAAATTGTTAGGGCCTACATCAGTTTGTGGGATTGACAAAGGTGTTACATGGTTGTGTACTTGTTTTTTTTACTTTAATAAGTTAACTCAGTGAACTCTAGTCTCAAATAAACTAAAAAAAGATTTGAAAAATGATGCCGAAGTATGAGTTTTATTACATCTAATTGACTGTTGCAACTGCCCCTCGGTACTGTTGCAACTGTCCCCATATATGGGGACAGTTGCAACATTTTTCAGGGTCCATTTAAGTACAAATTACTTTCATATCATCACATGTACACATGTTGCAACAGTATGGGCAGGTAGGTGACATATATGGGTTTAATATATATATATTTTGTCTTTCTAATACAAACAGTCGCTGAGAAACTGAAGGAAATGTAAAAAGTGTTGCAACCGCCCCCACTCTCCCCTATTACTTTTCTTCTGGCCAAGAAGTGACTGCAGAGACTCCAAACTCGGTATGGACTCGGATCCCACCCACTACTTCTTTACGACACATGCACTAGTTGGCGCTATTGTTCGTATTTGTGATGTTTTGAGCAGCACGTCCGTCTTACTGATATGCATACTGTCTGAAGTAAGGAACATTTCTTTATGTATAGGATGTGTTTCGTATGGAAAAGGCCACTAGTGTCATTTCTGAGTACAGCACACTAGTATTAATAATTAAAAAACAAACAAATAAATAAAAAATCGGTAATCGAATTAACATTAGATTAAAATATTAAAAAAGTAATAATGATAATGATAATAACAGATGAAAAACATGAAAAATATATATATATTTCAACTAAAGGAAATAGCCTAAGTGTATGTTGAAGTACTAAAATTACCCAAACTGAAAAAGGTAAATAGAAATTTACTAACAAAAATAAATAACTAAATATATATAAATATATATACTAACACTGTGTTTGGTATGGAATATGGAATGTTCTACTGCACCAGTTTTGTTATTGCTTGCATACTATATATATATAGAGAGAGAGAGAGAGAGTGAGAGAGAGAGAACTTAATGTTTGTGCAACATTGTGGACCAAATGTCCCCACAAGGATAGTAAAACCTGAATTTTTTGACATTGTGGGACCCCACAAGGGAATATATATTAAAAATAGTAAATAATGTTTATCTGAAAGTGTAACAATGCAAACAGGTTTTCTGTAAAGGTTTGGTTTAGGGGATAAAAAAATATTGTTTGGTCAGTATAAAAGTAACAGGAGTCTATGGAAAGTTCACAGAACTTCACAGAAACAAGTGTGTGTGTGTGTGTACAGAAGTATTGAAACACCTGACCATTACACCAACAGG